>VXBR01002666.1:110183-166525 GCA_013400215.1 Cisticola juncidis | reverse complement strand
AACCAAAAAAAACCCCAAAACCAAAAACCCCACAAAACAGAACAAAAAACCACAAAACCAATCCAAAACAAAAAACCCCCAAAAAACCCCAAACCAAACAAAAAAACCAAAACAAAACAAAAAAAACACAAAAAAACCAAAACCAATCCAAACAAAAAAACCCCAAAAAACCTCCAAAAAACCCCAAACCAAACAAAAAAGAACCCAAACCCAAAAAACCCAAAACACAAAAAAAAACAACCCACAAAGAAACAAACAAAAATAAAACAAAAAAACAAAACGAAAACAAACAAAAAACCCCAAAAACCTCCGAAAAACCCAACCCAAACAAAAAAACCAAACACACCAAACCAAAAAAACCCAGAAAACCCAAACCACAAAAAACCAAAACACAAACAAACAAACAAACCAAAAAAAAGCAACCAAAGAAACAAAAACAAAAAAGCCCCACCTTGATGTAAGGAGTTATGAACAGCACAAGGTTCTGTAAAGCAAAAAGGTATTTCTGAGCATCCTTTTCTGAGCTGGTTTGACATTTTTAGTCATTTTTAGTCCTTTTTAGTCCTTTTTAGTCATTTTTAGTGGGGTATTTGTCTCCTGATTGGACAGGGCGTGGGTGAGAGCTGCTGCAGGGATGAGCTCATGCATGGCACAGCCTGTCAAACTCCTGCTGATGCTGAGTTGAGTCAGGATGGGGGAGTTTGGGGATTCGTGTTTGGCTGGGCTTGTTTGCAAACACCTACTTGTGAGCTCTGAAATGCAATGAGAAAAACACTGCAGGAATTTTTGGGGGCTGAGAATCCGGGGAGGAGCTTGGACTCTCTTAAAGAGAGCGGTGGGAAGCGGCTCCACGGGGTTCCTGTGTGCTCATTCCTGGGAAAGCTGCAGAGAACTGATTTATGAGGGTGTTTTGACATTGCAAACTCCTTGGAGAGCTCCTCAGCGGGCCTGAGAGGACGTGGAGGAGGAAACAGCTCTCTAGAAAAGGGAAAAGCTGGAGCCTGACCTGCAGGGAACTTGGGTTATGCAAAGGCAGAGGGAGGTGTCAGGGCTCAGGGGTGCAGAGACATCACAGCCATGCTTGATGTCCATCAGGGGCAGCATTTTGAGCTGGGAGACAGACAGACAGACAGACAGACAGACAGACTGACCCTCCCCAGGACCAGCAGTGGAGTTTCCAACCCACAGAGGAAATTTCTCAGTGCTGGCTGGTGGGAAACAACAACCCCTCAGCAGAGCAGAGGGTGGCTCACCGAGCTCTTGGGTCTGCACAGAGGAGAACTGACCCCAGAGCTGTGGAATTTTATCTTTGGTGCTTTCTTGGGGATCTGGGGTCTCTTAGTGAGTTTATCAGGGTGTTTGGAGAAGATGTCAACTAGGATTACCCTCAAGGAGGACTTACAGGTGTCTTTGTGGAGAGGCCAAAAGGGGAGATGAGGGATGGGAACGGGAAGAACAATCCCTGTTTGAACTTTGGCTTCTATGTCTGCAAGAAAATGGGGAGAGAACAGAAGATTCCAGTTCCCATTCCAGTTCCCATTCCAATGCATCCAATGGCCCCTTGAGCACAGATTCTGCAAATCCAACCAGGATTTCAGACTCGGAGGTAGAATGGGAACTAGAAATCTTCTTAAAGGGAACAGAAAGCTTCTCAAAGCTTTTGAGAAGCATAAAACCAACCTGGGCAGGATGGATTTTCTCTCAGATTGTATTTCCTGGATTCTTTGAGCAGCTGCTGTCTCCTGGCAGATGTAAGAGAAGGATCAGGAGAAGAAAATTCTGCAGCACAGTGAGGTGAAACCAGGCTGAGCAGGAACTCTGTGATTGTCCTGCTTTGCCCTGGGGTTTTCAGAGAGGCAATAACCAACCCCTGGGTGGTGTCAGGAATGTGACATGTCCAGCTTGAGGAAGGAATGTTCACAGGGAATGGCCTGCTCTCACTGAGGCATTTCTGAAGGTTTCTGTACACATCTGTAATTTGTCGAGCATTTTGCATTTCCACTTGGTGCTCAGATGTTTAATGCATTTATTTGAGTCATTTTACCTTGATTCCTTTAGAACCTAATTTATGTTCAATTCTGAAGGTTTAGCACTCACTCCAGACAGAGAAATGGGTCTGCTGCATAAACCAGAGAGAAGCCAGTAACCCTTTTCCTCTGAAATTCCTGCTGTCTTCCAATAGCTGAACATCAAGACAAACCCATTCCTCAGCCCTGGTGGTGACTGCCTCATCCCAGGATTTCCATGTGATTTCATTGGGATTGGCTCTGGACATCTCTGAGGAAGATCCTTCCCTTGAGATGTCCAGGAAATCACAACCTTGACCCATTCTTGTGATTTCCAGGAGATTCCTGGAAAATTCCTTGTGATTTCCTGCTGTGGCTCCACAGTCAGCTCAGCTGGTGTCCCAGCCCAGGCTGTTCAAAAGGTTAAAGCACAGCACAGCCTCTCCATCATTTCCTTTCATGGTCCCTGTTTCCTCCACATTTCCCATTCCCAGGGAAGGATAACAAATACCCTGCCTGTTTTTATACATCAGAACAAGGTGCTTGAACAAGCAGGATTTTGGAGCTGTGTTGGAGCTGCTGCAAGCTACACAATTTTTTTTTTTACTTTTTCTTTACTCCAAAAAAGCACTCACAGCTTGGGCAGGGATGGCCCCTGCAGATGGGGAGTGAGTTTGCTAATTTTGGAAAGCCTGTTGAATCCCAGATGTTTCTGCTGGGATTGCCAAGGGCTTGCCCTTCAAACTGTGGGTGTGCACGGATTTACATTGAGCCAAAGCTTCCACAAAACTAATTCAGGGCTCCTGATTCCTCCTGCAGAGGGAAAATACCATGGAAAACACAGACCTCCATCCCTGCTGGAAGGTGCAGTGGTGCCACTGCTCTGTGGATGTCCCTGAACTGGGTGCTGGGGGCACAGGGGTCATTTCAGGATCCTTGGCTCTGTCCTCCTCAGCTCCTTCCCTTGCAGTGAACAGGATTCTCTTGTCAAAGCTGTGTTATCTCCTAATTTTAAATAATAATCAGGGAACAGTCTCAGAGGGTGGGATGGGCTCCTGTTATTTTCTGCCTGAAACACCAAGATTAGGCCAGTGCCTATGGCAGAGCACAGGGACACAGATCCAAGGTGGACATTCCCCATGGCAGAGCACGGCTAACAGACAGAAAGGTTGTTAAATGCTGGAATTAGAGAAATTTCTCTTGCTTTGGCTCAGCTAACAATGTCATATTAAATCCAGAATGGTAATTTCAAGATGGATCAAAGCATTTTGACAGCTGCCAGCCTTTGATATCATACTTTTGTTGGAGAAAGTGGTGGAGGAAGCAGAGGTGGTGGATTGGTGGATAATGGATTTAAAATTGCACGTACTGTCAGACCTAAAGAGGCTGGGATTTTTGCTGAGAACTCTTGCCCTCTTTCTTTAGATCACAGTGTGTTGATGCTCCAGGGAAAATGTGTTTTCAGGAGCAGTTTCTTGGCTGCATCAAAGCACTCATCAACTGGAGATATTTAACTGGACCTTGAACTGGCAAAAGAAGCCTTCAAGACTGTTTTGCCTCCTTTTATTGTAGCCTAAAATCAGCAAAACATTTTGATGGAGGAAAATTGCTGTTACTCCCATTTTTTTGCCTCATGTTGCCTGTGTGCATCAGCTGGGCTGTTTCAGACCAGGCTGTGCTGGGGTAGTGGCTGCAGCTTTTAGCACAGAATTGTGCTCCATGAATTGCTTTGATCCTCAGCTGGGTTTGGAGTGGGTCATGTGGGCTGGAGAAAAACAGATCAGGCAAGAAAATCCATCTGATAACCCCTGGAGCCAGGCTGGGAGAGCTGGGGGTGCTCACCTGGAGAAGGGAAGGCTCCAGGGAAATCTCAGAGCCCCTTCCAGGACCTAAAGGGGCTCCAGGAGAGCTGGTGTGCTGGTTTGAAAGCAAAACCAGTGAGACTCCCAGTCAGAAATATGATTTAATAGAGAGAGAACAAAGAACAAGAAAGGTAAAAATAAAATAAAATAAGATAAATGCAGTAGTACAAGGGACCACTGACAGAGTCAGAATGCAAACCTGACACCCTGTTGTTGGTCAGGGTGTTGGAGCAGCCTGCAGTGAGTCCTCCCACAGTGACAGATGTGGCTCTGTTGGAGCAGAGATGATCCTCAAGAAAGGCTCCAGTCATCCTCTGGGAATCCAGTGGGAACAGCTCCCTTGGGGTTTGGGATTGCTGTTTTATCCCATGGAAAGGCTTTGGCTCCTCCCACTGGGTGCAGCATCTCCCAATGGGATGAGGTGATGTTCTCAGTGCTGTGAGAGCCTTCAATGGCCCATTCACAGGGGATGTCCCTGGGAGGAGGATGGGGGCAGGAAGAGATAAGGAGGCCCTGCCTTATCTGCTGTTATCAGGTGTCCATGAACAGAAGGCAACGCCCTCTTTCCCCCCCTAGAGTTACAAGAGATAAAGAACAATATCTCCCAATGGCTTCAACAGATGGAAATAGAATACACATTTTTGGTTACATTTCTCAGCCCAGGACAGCTGGAAAGGGACTGGGGACAAGGGATGGAGGGGCAGGACACAGGGAATGGTTTCAAACTGAAAGGGGGCAGGTTTAAGTAGACATCAGGAAGATTTTTACAGTGAGGGTGGTGAGGCCTTGGCAGGGAAGCTGTGGCTGCCCCATCATTCCAGGCCAGGCCAGATGGGGCTGAGTGACCTGACCTCACTGAAGATGCCCCTGTTCAGTGAAAGAGGGCTGGGCTCTGGGACCTTTAAATGTCCACTCCCTCTCAAATTATTCTGTGATTCAATGGATCTCTGCCCAAACCCCCAGCAGTCCCCCTCAACTCACTTTATTACCATCAGAGAGAAACAGACACTTACAGAGGCCTAAAAATCTCTTTCAAATTCCCCTTTTGGATGAGGTAAGTCATGCTCTGGCCTCCTGATGATGTGAACTGGCTCCCCACAGACCACAGCAGGAACACAGGGTAATTAAACAGCAGACACTTTTCTGCCCAAGGTCAGTGCCAGCAGCTGGATGCTCGTGCAGGATTTCACTGCCAAACTGGACAATAATTTGTGTCCAGAGTGGTAGAAACAACTTTGGACAGAGGCAGCTTTTCCAGTTAAACCATTCAAGCTGGCTCATAAAAAAGAAGCCTTGTGGCTGCTGATTCAGGCAGCTCCAGCCTTTCCCTGCCTGTCAGGGATGGATGTGATGCTGCAGCAGCAGGGCTCAGCTCATGGATGGTAACCCTGTGCTCTTCCTCTCAACCCACCCCATCTGCCAGGAAAACCTGTGTCTGACCAGGCCAACGTCCCATGGCTTGGTGTGCCTTGTCTCCAGGACTGGGTTACCTCAGTGAGGCGTTTTTTTTTTTTTTACTATTTTATTATTATTATTGTTTATTTTGTTACTTCTCTTTTTTTGTTGTTGTTGTTTTGTTTTGTTTCATTTTGTTTGTTTTGGTTTTGTTGTTGTTTTGTTTTTGTTTTTCTGTTTTTCTGTTTTTTCTGGTTTTCACTCTCTTTCCAAGTAACTCTGCCATGTTTTCTCCAGATAATGAACACCTTCATGTGACCTCACCTCCCCTGCCTCCTTCTCACACAGAAGTAATTTCTCTCTGTGACAGCAGGGACTGGGGAGTGGAGTCCTTGCAGTGCAGCAGACACTCCCAAACTGCCCTGGTTTTGCATTGCAGGGGCAAAACTGCTGTGGTGAAAGTGGGGAAAAGCAGCTCTGCAGAAGTTCAGCCTTGCTCAGACTCTGTATTTCAGTGTTTCCACACCAAATGCACTCCATTCCCTGGGAATGCAGTTCTTTAATATTTAGGATAAGTGGCTGTGACAGTCCAAAGCAGTGAGTGCCTCACCCAGACAGAAATGGGTCCTTGGAATGCACTGAGTCCATCTGCAAAAACTTAGACAGAAAACTTGGAAAACAGCACAGCTCCCTCTCCTTGGAGAACTGTGTTAGAGGTGGAAATGACAGATCACCTAAGATCACAGATCCTGTCAGATTTTGGCTCTTTGGGGCCAAGAGGGAAAGAAAAATGCCACGTGGAGGAGACTGAGGACATTTACTACACCAAAGTCCTGACTCAGCTGCCCAGAGAGCATCTCCTGCTGTTGGAGATGTTTGAGGACATGGTCTAGCACTGGACCTGGCACTGACAGGCTTTTTGAACCTCAATTAATCTATAATTTGATGGTTCTATGCCCCAGGGAAGCCTACCTGGGTTATTCCAGCTGGCTTTACCTCTCCCAGCTCCATGGAGAGGTCTCCAGCACCCTGGAGTATTTCAGATCCAATGAGTCCCCAGTTCCAGGAGGGAATTCAGCTCAGGAAAAGTCACCTACAACATAAAGATCATCTCAGATCTCTCCACAGACACTGCTTTTCTCCATAGGACACCAGAAATCTCAGTGTCCTGGGATGAGGCAGGACACACCTCTAAATCTCAGTCTATTTCTCCTCTATGGCCTCTGTTCCAGTGGAAGTCGCCCTTGGATTAATCTGTCCAAATCATGATCTCTTGGGATGTTTTATTTCTTCATTTATATTATATATTTTCAAACAGCCTTGAGCACTGTCTATTTATAGACAGAAAAGTGCCTCAAGCACAAGGTACAGTCTCTAGTGGTGCTATTCACAATAAATAACCTGCATTAATCAGAGATGAAATGCGAGGTCACCTCTTTGTTCTGACTTCTTTAATTTGGCTTCACTCCACACTCCATTGCTTCTTTCTTACCAAAACCCAAAAATATTACAAAACTTAAAAAATGAGAGGTTCTTGAGATGCTGTGGTGCTCACTTGTGCTGTGCTTTGTCTCTTCCAGCCCAGAGGGGATTGTACAGAGAGGAATTCCTGCAGTGGTACCTCCACCAGGAAAAATTAAAATCCTGGAATTCCAGAGTGGTTTGGGTTGAAAGAGACCTTAAAGAACATCCATGGAAGAGACCTTAAAGAACATCCAGTTCCACCCCCTGCCATGGGCAGAGACACCTCCCACTGTCCCAGCTTGCTCCAAACCCTGTCCAAGCTGGAATTTTCTTATCCCTGTATCTCCTCTGTGCTCTGTGTTCCTTTGGTGCCTCAGATGGATGTGCAGACACACAGATAAGGGAGGAGGCAGCTCCAAAAGAGCATGGAATTGCTTGGTTTTACTGGAGCATGGGTGGAAGTACAAAAGAAAAAAAAAAAAGGACAGAGTGAGCATTTCTTGTTCTAGATCTCACCCTAGTCCTCTCTGTTCTTTAAATTAGAGCTGATTCAGGACCAAATTCCCCCGTGGTTCACACCAGAGGTATTTAGAAATAATCCTGTGGGTGTTCAGGGAATGTTTGGGGTGAATGCTGACATAAATCAGAGCAGGGGGACTCACTGGGGTTAAAATGAGTAGAACTGTTGAAGAGTGATAAGAGTGACATTTGCCTCTGGTGGGGCCTTCCAGCTCCTGTCACAGTCTGGACAAGCCTTTTTCACACTGGGAATGGTCCCAGGCACTGTCCAAGGGTCTCATTCCCTTGGCAGCACTCAGGCATCTCCTGTCCCTCAGGATCTCCTGAGGTGTTCCTTGGCTGCTTCCTCTGAAAGGGAATGAAAAAGAAACTACAGATAATGAAGATTATGAATATTTTAATTTCTATTCTATTTCATTTCATTAAATATCATCTATGCCTCCAGAAGAAGGGATTTCTTCTCTCTTTTTAGTTAGTGGTTGCTTTACCCATATTGTTTCCATTGAGGACAGATTTTTAAAATATTATTTTCCTTTGTGTGCTTTTCCCTGAGTAGAATCTCTGCATAAAATAAATATTGCACTGTTCAAGTTGGCAAAATGAATATTGTAGTGACAGATTCAGGAGCTGATTTCCCCTAAAAGGATGATAATAGTATCATCAGCAGTTTTCTCCTCCCACTTAACACCACTCTGGCTCCAAAAGGAGCTCCATGGAAAACAATAGATGTGAAAAGAAAAGTGAAGTGAGACCCCAGTGAAATAATCCAGGTGGATTTAAGCAGGTCCAGCATGTGGATAATTTCTGGCTGAGGATAAAAGGGGAATTCATCTCCCCTGTGCCTGTGCCAGGTCAGATGAGCTGTGGCCTCACAGTGCCTGCTCCTCTCCCTTTGCTGAGTGAGAAATTCACAGATCCATTTCTACATCGTGGACACCCCAAATAAGCTGGGATGAATTTTTATCCAGCTCCAGAAGTTGTGTCCTCATTGTACCTTTAGCAGCTGTTGGTGTTTGTCACCTACAGGGCAAGGCCATGTCCAAAAATAACACAAAATGGGGTTAAAGTGACTGATTTTAGTTTATTCTGTCCATAAAGGACAAAAAGAAAGAGGAAATCAAGGCACTTAGGGGCTGGCACTAAGACTTTTTGAATGAAGACAGCAAGATCTGCACTTCCAAATTATTTAGGGTTTTATTTCAACCTTAACCAGATTCTCCTGGCCAAGGTTTAAATTAAGACAGGATTAAATTACAGAATAACCATGGATTAAAAAGGAATCCTTGCATTTTCTGATCAAACTCCAGAAAGTAGCAAGCACATGAAAGAAGAGTTGACTGATGGAACTCATTAGTTTTGTAAACTCTCCAGGGATAAAAGCTATTAATACCAAAAGTTAATTTGTTATAACATTCCTGACATTGCCCATTTTTGCATGGGTTTGTTTTTTTTTTTCATCTTGAAAATCATTCTTGGTTCCAAAGTCTGAATTAACATTCATTAAAAGGGACAAAAGGCATAAAAGTTCAGAAGACTGACATCAAAATGAAATTTCTTTTTCCAACTTGTTGATGAACATTTTTGCAAAATGTTTTCTTCCACTTCTTCTCTCCCTTTGAGCTGGTCCTGGTGAAGTTCATTTGTGCTCTGATGCAATGACAGATTTCCAGTGAGCTCCTGACAGACACAGCTGCTGTAGCCATGGGGAGGAAAAAGATTTTAGGTTTTGCTTTCTCCCCAGTGAAGTGGCTGAGAGTGAAATCCAGCCTTGGTGGCAGCAGGAATGGTTCTGCCACCAGCCTGGGATGATTTGGTTTGGTCTGGTTCAAACACAAAGTGGTGCCTGAGAGTGGAAAGGTCTGAATAAAAGCTGGAGAAGATTCATAGCTTTTATCTCGAAGTGTCCACGTTTCTGATCTCTCCCATGTGCTAAGAACAAGGACTGGAGGAAAATGTCTCAGATCTCATCCAGGGGTTAAATTTAGGCAAAGCAGAAATTTCCATAATAAGCGTACAGTTTTCTGGAGAAGCAGACATTGCTGGGAGCTTGTTAAAACCCTGCTATGAACTTCCTGCAGGAACTTAGATCTCCACAATTCTCACCCAGGCTGCTCTGTCCTGGATTGAAAAATGTAACCAAGAATGTGTATTCTATTTCCATCTGTTGAAGCCATTGGGAGATATTGTTCTTTATCTCTTGTAACTCTAGGGGGGAAGAGGGCGATGCCTTCTGTTAATGGACACCTGATAACAGCAGATAAGGCAGGGCCTCCTTATCTCTTCCTGCCCCCATCCTCCTCCCAGGGACATCCCCTGTGAATGGGCCATTGAAGGCTCTCACAGGACTGAGAACATCACCTCATCCCATTGGGAGAGGCTCCACCCAGAGGGAGGAGCCAGAGCCTTTCCATGGGATAAAACAGCAATCCCAAACCCCAAGGGAGCTGTTCCCACTGGATTCCCAGAGGATGACTGGAGCCTTTCTTGGGGATCATCTCTGCTCCAACAGAGCCACATCTGTCACTGTGGGAGGACTCACTGGGGGCTGCTCCCAACACCCTGAGCAACAACAGGGTGTCAGGTTTGCATTCTGACTGTCAGTGATCCTTTGTACTATTGCATTTATCTTATTTTATTTCATTTTTTATATTTCTTGTTGTTTATTCTCTCTCTATTAAATTGTATTTCTGACTGGGAGTCTCACTGGTTTTGCTTTCAAACCAGCACAGGCTCCCAGCCTTGGATATATGGAAGAGCTTTTAGGCTGCTTAAAAATCAACCATTGCTACCTGCACTCCCTCTCTGCCAGGAACAGCACAAAGGAAAAGAGCGTGGAAATGTTATTTCAATTAAAGCCTCTTCCATCACTGCCATGGAATCCTGGAATGGTTTGAGGGACCTCAAAGATCACCCAGTTCCACCCCCTGCCATGGCCAGGGACAACTTCCACTATCACAGATTGCTCCAAGCCCTGTCCAACCTGGCCTTGAACTTCTCTGGGTAAATTACTAGAGTCTGAAAAACCTGTTGATGGATTGATTATATAGAGATATTTAATAATGTATTCCTGATCAGTAGAGAAAGGAAAAAAGAATCTGGAAAGATCTGTAGTACTGGATGTGAGGATCTTAGATCTTTTCCATCTCAGACCTGGGCATTTGCTGAAAGCTCCTGACTGTTGTTGTGAAATTAGACAAGTATGAAATGGCCACGAGTCAGTTAAACTCACTGATTTCTCCAAAATGCTACAAATAAAATGTGCATCTGTAAAAAAAGGCAGAAGAAAGGTTCTTAACTTTCCTGTGTCTCATTCTAAAATGCCACTGCTGGTGCATTTTACTAATTCATGTCAAACCTTGAATAATTCTCTTTTAATTTTAAGGCTGAGCACTAATGTGAGCAGCTAATTTTTCTTTACTTACAGTGAATTTGTGCTGGAAAAACACAAGCCCATAATGACTCTTGATCCAAGCTGTGTATGAATTAATAAACCACAACAGAAGACTGGAGATAAATCATGCCTGGCATCATGTGAAACTCTGCTTTTTTCACCTTCTTGTTCATGAAGGAGACAAATTCACTGAAAACTGCAAGATGTCTTCTGCAACATGTGGAATAATGGTAAAAATTCTCTGGTGAGCCAGGGGGTCTCATATGTAAAAGGCATTATTAAAACAGGGTATTAAAACCATTTTCAAATTCTCTGCCATGGACAAGGACATCTTCCACTATCCCAGGTTGCTCCAAGCCTGGGCTTGGGCACTTCCAGGGATCCAGGGGCAGCCGCAGCTGCTCTGGGCACCCTGTGCCAAAGCTTCAGAACCTTCACAGGGAAAACAGATTTAAATAGTTTCAGTGGGAAGAATTTCTTCCCAATATCCCATCTAACCCTGCCCTCTGCCAGTTTGAAGCTGTTCCTCTCCTGCCGTCACTCCCTGCCCTTGTCAGAGCTCCCTCTCTGGGATTCCTGTAGCCCCTTTAGGTGCTGAAAGGCTGCAGTGAGGTCTCTCCAGAGACTTCTCCAGGATGAACAATTCTCCCACTCTTTCCTCATGGAGAGGTTTTCCATGTGTGCAAGCCCTGCTGGGCAAACAGGAGCCATCCCCACCCACACATGGCTCACAGGGCTGGGGTATCCCAGGACACCTGGAGGATATCCCAGGACACCTGGAGGATATCCCAGGATATGGGATGGGGATGGGAGCACTGGCTGCTCCCAGCTCTGTCTCCAGTGCAGGGATTTCCTCCCAGCCTGCCCACGAGCCTGCTCCAGGGGTTATGGCACATCCCAGTCCCAAAGCTGAGTCAGGAAAGCCTCAAAGTTGCTTTTGATGGGCTTTTCTTCCTTCAGCTCTCCAGCCAAGGCCAGCAGTTCTGCTGTGAAAAGCTGCTCTGTGACTTGGGAATATTTTCCTTGGCACTCTGTGTGCGTTACAATTATTTTATAGCTTTTGCTATCTCTTTTTTTTTAATTTTTTTTTTTTTTTTACCTCTCCCAGCTTATCCTAGCAGAAAACAGGGGATGTAGAAAACACACACAGGGATACCTCATCCTGGCTGTCCTTCTCAGTGAGGTGAATCCTGAAGGAGACGTGGGAGCTTTACCTGCTCTTGGAGAGGAGAGGAATTGAGGCGTTGGTACCTTCTCCTGCAGCAGATTTGAGATTTCTCCTCAGCTTGGGACAGAGGTGGGCCAGGAATCCTGTGGAGTTGCCATAAAGCAAAAAGATATTTGGGAAAATGCAAAAAGCATTTTTGAAAGCCTGTTTTGAATCCGCATTTGGCATGATCTCTGCAGGGTTTGAGGTGGGTCCTCCACGTGATTCTGGATGCAGATGTTAGTCTGGTACTGGCAAAGGAAATATCCCAATTTCAGCAGTGACACAGATGGGATACACGTGCCTGCTCCAGTGGTGCACACACTGCTGTGCCAATAAAACTGCGTGTGAACAGCAAAATAACTGAGCTGACACAGTTTCATTGTTCAGCTTGAGTCATTTATGAAAAGCTGGTGAGTAACACCACCCAAAAAGATGCTGCTGTGTAAGTGACAGGCAATGCTGCACCAGGGGTGGGAGGTGTGATGGGTTTGGTTTTTAATTGACTCTGTCTGCCCAGCATTTCAGCTTCGTGCTGCAGATGGGGCTGCTGCAGTCGTTTCACAGGGAGCCTGTTCCATGTAAATCACAGACAGCTCGTGGCTGGGAGCTGCTGTCCCTGCAGGACGTGTGGGAAGGGCTGATTTATGGCAGGAGGCACACGAGGAGCTGTGGGAAGGGCTGCACAGCCTCCAGGCTTTCCTCCAACCCCTGGGAAAGCAGAGAGCTGGAGAGGCTGCACATGGGAGATGCTTGGTTTTACATCCCTGCCTTTATGAGTTCAGAACTGCACGGTTCCTGAAGATTTATGATGTTGGCAGCTTTGAGAAAATGGTTTCATGCAACTTCTTCATTTTTTTTGCTTTGCAAGCAGCTTCCTAGTGCTTGTCAGTGCTGAGCAAAGTGAATACGTGCACACACTGAAAGCCTGTGCACACCAAGGGGAAAACCATGAGGATGAGAGGGGCAGCTGCTTTTAACCAGGTGAAGGTGAGCCTGGAAGACAGCACAAAGGTAGAGGAATATTTCTGGGCACGATTTTTCTGTGTAAAATATGCAAAATGAGTGATTTTATTAAAAGGAGAAAATGCCCATCAGCAGAGCTGAAAGAAAACCTTCGAGCAAACTTAGTGGATGCTTGTGTTGAGCTGCTTTGTGCAGACAATGCACCTTCCTGCACAGGATGCAGCTCAGGGCCAGTGAAAACATCACTCTCCTGATCCAAACCCAGGACTGAGTGTTTTCCTTCCAGTGGAAGGTGTCCCTTGGAATGAGATGATCTGTAAGGTCCCTTCCAACCCACACCATTCTGGGATTCCATGGATCTGTGATATTTGCAGAAGATTTGTCAGAAATATGTCAAAAAAGTTCATACACACTTTAAATACTTGTGAAGGTATTTATAAATCGAGTCTGATGTATTTTCAACAGAAATCCACGGGTACATCAGGTTTCAGATGTGGATTGAGTTGAGCAGAGCTGTTTGTTATGGGGTTTTATGCATTTTGGTGTTGCACATTGCAAGAAGAGCCCACACTGTGTGAGCTGCTCTGTGGACTGAGGAAAAGGGTAATTCTATGATTCTAGGATTTGTTTGAGTTTTTTTTTCTCCAAAAGCTTACACAATCCTTTTGTTAAAGAGAAGGATTCTTTATTCCTTAGCCTTGATGACCTTTCTGAAGTACCTGGTCACAGATACCTGCTCAGGGCTCTGACCAGCCTGACCTGGTTGAAGATGTCCCTGCTCAGTGCAGGGGTTTGGACCCCTCTAACCCAAATTTTCCTGTGATTTAGAGAACTGAGGCCAGTCCCTGCCTGGCTGCTGGACAAGGATGTTTGCAGGGAGACATCAAACCATGGCAGTCTCAGATTGCCACTGCCCTTGTGGCTGCCCTGCTCTGTTGCACACACAGTCAGCTTTTCCTGCTGGGAAGCAGCAATCCCTGTTCCCCTCGTGGAGGGGATCCCTGCTGTGCCAGGATCCCCGGGCTGCTGATCCCATTGGCCTCTGGCTGAACTGCTGGGCTGAAATTCAGCAACCAGCAAAGGTCAGAGTGAGTCAAGCATCAAATCCTGGGCAAGCCAGCGCAGGGACAGGCAGGATTTCACCATGGAATTGAACTTTTAGGGTGGATGTGGCTGGCCAGGATTGAGATAAACCACTCATCTGGCACGTGCCAATCAGCAGAATGCAATTAATTGGTTCAGCCTCTGTCAGGAGCCCTTGCAGCCCTTGCAGGGCAGAGGGGAGATGTGGCAGGAGGGACATCTGAGAACCTTTGGGCAGTGCTGAGCACACACAGCCCTCCTGGAGGCTGCCTGGCTCGTTAGTGTCTGGGAAATTCATTAAAGTTTGAGGATTTCTTCTTTAAAGCTTTGGCTCCTCAGAGCACAAGGTCACTACAGCACTGCTCTGTGGTAATTACACCAACCAGAAGGATTTGATTTCTCCTGCACTAATTAGCAAGTGGAGAAACTTAAGAAACCAATGTAGAACCCAAGTGGATTATCCAGGTGATCCAGGTTTTTGTTTTAACAAGGTTATTTTACAATCAGTAAATTTACAGATATTATCACTTTTCCAAGAGTTTCTCTTGACATGCTTCTTCCACCTCTGTGGAAGATATACATGAGAAAGAGAATAAAGTGAATTAATCTATGAAAATTTGAAGGATTTATGTGAAACCTTCACATTCATGAACCTACAATATGCTGTCCATGTAGGGATACTCAGTGCTCAGAGGACTGTAATCCCAAAATTGCTTTTTTTCTTCCCATTGTCTAAGAGGAGAGCCTTGTGCTGGCTCTGCAGGAGTGGGTAGCAGTGGAACAATGAGTGTGACCAGAGACCAGGGCAGGCAGAGCACGGCTCTGTCCCTTCACAGCTCCTCTCTGCCCAGCCTCCTGCTCCTCCTGTCCTGAGTGCTCCATCTCAGCATTCAAACACATTTTCCACCCCAGACCCATCTGGCTTGAGCACAAGACCTTCTCTGAGTGCAGGGCACATCCCCAGGGTGTGATGCTCTGCTGGAAGCTGGAGCTGTGCATTCCATGCCCCGTGTCCCCTGGCTGTCCTGTACATGTGCAGTGATGACACCAAACCCAACCCTAAACTACTGCACCCCACTAACTGCAGCACAGCTGTCCCCACTGCAAGCTGAACTGGGGATTTACTGCAAAGGAGGAGGGGGAAAACAGATTTAAACAGTGTCAGGGGGAAGCAATTAGCCAGATGCAAAGTCAGCTTACACTCGCTGCCCCACGCCAGTTGGCACACGCGCGGTCTGCAGCGCTCAGCACTGCAAACATTTTCCTGGAAGAGTTTCTGAGTCCTGTTTCAAGCACTTGAGTGCTCATAGTTGTTCATTTCCATAGTGACTCACTGAACACAAGCAGCTTTGTTTTCCTCCTGCACAATAAACTGTAAATGCAGAGTAATTTGATCCATTTTCTTCAAACGCAAAGAGGCCATGGACACACGTGTGCATGAACACACACAGACACACACGTGCACAGATGCTGTCAGTCCAACACATCCACCTTGTTCCTGGCACAGCTGAGCTGAGACTGTTCCTGCTGATCCAAAAGCTGCATCTGAATCATCCCAGGCTTGTGCCATAAATGATTATTTTGTTGAGAGGGACACACGGCTCCAAAAGGCATCACAAAGTAAAGAGGAAAGTTTTCCCTAAAGAGACCTGACTTTATTCATCTTTGCCTTCCTGCCAGGAGACAGCAAAGGAAGAAGCTTCTTTTGAAGAGAGGAGACATGAGCATGTTTCCAAAACCCCTGAGATGCACATGAGAAAAAGGCAGCAGCCAAACCTCGATCATGTTCATTCTTCCCTTGTCTTAGGGGCACCACTGACAGTATCAGGACTGGGATGATGGGATAATCCAGGTTGTAAAGCTCCTCAGGAGGTCTCCAGTCCAAACCCCCTACTCACAGCAGGCTCACAGTGTTGCTCAGGGCTTCTTCCATTTGGGTCTTCAAAAATCTCTGAAGATTTTCCCACCCTCACTGGGAAATCCCTCCCACTGCTTAACTCTCTTTATGAGGAAAAACTTTCTCCTTATATCTTGTCTGGCCTTTTGTTACCTGTTGTCCTCCTGCCTCAAACCACTGTGAAGGGCTTGGGTCTGTCAAGAACCTTGAGGTACTGGCAGGTTGTTGTTAGCTCCATCCAAAATCCTTTTTTTATTCTGAAATGAGTCCTCTTGCATCTCTGCACATGGAGACTGCTCCAGACCTGAGCACCTTGGTGGCTGATCTTGCTTTAGTTTATCAATATCTTCTGTACTGGGGTCACAAACTGGGCACAGCATCTGGCTGTGGTCAAAGGAGTCCAGAGTAGAAGGGAATAATCATTTCCCTCAAAACATTCCAGACTTTGCTGCCTGGTTTGGGTTGGTTTCAGCATCCATGGGTGCTTTTCCACACTGTTGCTCCTCAGCCAAGTCCTCATCTTCAGGAGGGGGCACACATGACCAAGGAACTCCCCTTTGCTGCCCAGGACATCTGGGAATGTCTCAGTAGCTCTGCTCACCCTGGATAATCATCAAACCAGTAATTCATTGTTAATAGGCACGATGAACATCACTCAGTGCAAATTCAGAAATGTTCGTTTTCTTGACATGAGGGTGTGTGGCTCACCTCCAGCATTTTTGTCAAGGGAAAATGGAAGTTCTGGCTTATCTGTTTAGCTCCCAGGTGTTTTTCTCCTGGGCTGTTTTCCAAAGAGCTAAACTCAAATTAATCCATTTCTGAGCAGCCCCATGCCTTGGGATGGCATCAGCAGCTTTGGCTGGTGTTCCCAGGAAAGGTGAGCAGTTTGTCATCCCAGCTTGGATGTGACAAATGCTGTTGGTGACAGATGTCAGCTCTCCACTGTGGGACCAGCCAGTTCAGCAGGGATGGGAGCAGCACCACAGCTGTCAGGAAAGTGAGCTTCTTCCAAAGCCTGTGGGTGAGAGCTTGCAGAGTCAAAAAGGTTATTTTTATTTTCTTAAAGCTGCAGTTTCCTCTGGTAGGTACCAAGAGCAGTGGGAGGTCACTGACTTACTAAGGCACAGACCAAGTTTAACTGGTTTCACTTGGTTTTAAATGTTCAGTGAATATTACTGTAGGTGAAAGTAGAGGCATTGCAGCAATACCCCAAAACATGAAGTGGATGCCCTGGCACTGATATATTCCTGTAGTTCCCAGAGGTAAACTCTAAGCTCTGAAGGACCCAGAGTTAACCATTAGTTCACTACTTCAGCTGACAAATTTCCTCTCTACTCAAACCTGCTCCATGTTGGGATGTCTGCTACACTCCTGGCAGCACCAATAACCTGCAATTTCTGACAGAATCTGCTGCACTGCAAATCCCTTTTTCATCCCAGCATCCCAGAGCCAGAGCAAACACAGAGATATTCAATGTACATATTTCTAACCTGGAGATGTATCCCTCCCTTCAAACACAAGATGCCAGGGGCTGTGCATTTTCACTGTGATGAATAAAGGCATTGAGCTGGTCCTCTCTCACCAGGAACTCAAATCTCTTTCCTCCCTCTGTTATCTCTTTGATGCACAGGAATCCAAATGAGTAAGGAGAGGGAGAAGTTACAAAATGCTTATTTAAATTTGCTGTTCATTGCCAGCAAGCTCAAAGTTGAGTATGACTGAGCTGTTAGGACAGACATCCCCTCCAGTCCCCAAAATCAGAGGATTTATAACAGTGTTTTCCAAGAGATTTTCCAGCCCATGAAAACTACACCAACATAATTCTGAAGGTTTAAATTGAGCTTGTGCTGACATGTCCTATAAAACATCTGAAGACAGTTCAGAATAAGCTTGATAAAAGTGGAAAGAGCAAATTACTCCAGCTCTGAGATGCAGGTGATGGAGAGTATATAACAACATTTTTCTTACTGCTGTGGCAAAACCCAGAGGAGAGAGTGCAGAGGGACAGGGATCCACAGAAGACCATGAGCTGAGAAGGGAGGCAATTCTTCTTGAATTTAAATGCCCCCTTTTTAAGATTTTATCACAGGGTTGTTCTTCTTCTTGGCTCATTATTAAACAGGATTTCCTTCCCTGATCTTAGCTACAAAACCAATTTCAAGACAGGTGTCCTCTTCCTTTCCAGAGTAAAGAAAACGATGCCTGGTTTTATTGAAACCAACCCAGAGTAGTGTTTATTATTGAAAATATACAGTATTTTTGAACATCACATAAAAAGCCTGGTAGATACAACTGCTCTAGTTCAAAATGCTCAAGAGATACCTTTGTGCAGCACGTAGCATTATCCTGGGAAAGCAAACATCCTCTTCTCATCATTATTATCTTTACAGTGCTTCCCTTTTGTGTCTTTTAAACCCAGAAAAGTTGTCCATCCCCACCCCAATCCTCTCAGCTGAAACAAAAAATCACTTTCCAAAAGCTTTCCACTTACAATTGTGCTGGAAGCGTGGGGCTAAGAGGAATGAGAGTATTTTGTAGAGGTACTTAGAGCTACTCCTGTCCTTTGAAAATCTGTGTAAGAGCAGGGCAGGGTGCTTGCCAGGCAAAGTGCCCTGTGTGGAACAGTCCAGCGATGCCCTGACAATTCCCAGTCTGTCCAAGAGGGAAATGGGGAAGGCAGATAAATTCAGGCTTTTCACACCACCTTTCAGACGCTCTTTTTCTTGCTGCCACGAGTTCTCAAATGACAGTTCTGCAGAGAAGAAACTTTTTACAAAGAAAACAAGGCAGGGATGGGCTATTATACACCAAACTGTGGAAATCGTTGGGAATCAATGTACAGGGTGAGGTGGGCAGCGTGTTAAAAATCGTCTTTGTTCACCACGATACGAAAGGGGGAATAAAACCAAAATAATGAAAGGAAGGAGAAAAAAAAATTGATTATTCCTGCCAGTTAGGAATAATCAGAATAATTCCTGCCACTTAACTGTTTTATTCCTAAACAGTTAGTGCTGTTATAGACCTTTTCATTGTGAACTTCCACAGGATGCAGTCGGGGTTGAACCTGCTCCTTCTTGGAATCTGCTTTTCCACCATCAGCTCCAGGAGGGTTCTTTCCTGGTTTCCTCAAAGCAGCATCACGGATGTGGGAGACGAGAGCCCGGTGAAACAGCACGGGCCCCTCACGGAGGAGAGGACAGAGGAGCAGAGTCTGCAGAGAGGGGCTGTGGGAGGACAGGAGGGCTCTGAAGGCCACGGGGTGGTCACACGGCCGCGGTCTGCTTGATGCTGTGGAAGCTGATCCGCGTGGGGGACGTGGGGATGGACATGGCCCGCGCCACGCGCACCCGCAGAGAGTGATGGTCCTGCCAGCGGTGCCACCTCTTCCTGGCGGCTGAGCGCACCTGGGGACACACACAGGGAGAGGTTCAGGGCTCCTCTGTGGCACTGTGTTAAATAAGTTTATTATAATTTTATAATTTGCTGTAATAGTTCAGTTCTATGTACCCTTCCCCCCAATTAATATTTATTTGTCTCCCTCAGTTGCTTTAATGTGTGTGTGCACCTGTTATGTTATGAAACTTTCAGTTATCTATCACCTTTCCTGCCTTGTGTAAACCCATCCCACATATTCTGGATTGGTCTCTGCTATCATTACCCGCTGATGTAGAGACCCTAATTGGTTGCTGTAGCTTTACCTCTCCCTTTATCCCTACCCTGAGCTTGCTGTACAAAACCCTCTGCCCGAGCCCTGACGGGGTCCTGGGGTTTTGCTTTTCAGTGCCAACATCCTTAATAAACCTCCTCAGTTTCACCCCAAGACCTGCCTTGCCTCCACTCCGTCTCTGCACCCGAGGCAGAGAACCTTGGAGACCCTGGTGGGGAGGTGAGAGCTCCCCAGGGGGAAGGTGTCACACCCCTGTGCCACTGTGTGCCCTGGGACAGAGAAAAAGCACACACCGTGACACTCCTCTGCAAAGGGACAGTGCTGGGACAGTACTGTCAAGGTGCTGAAACACACAGGTGGTGCCTTAAGCCTCTAAAGGGCGAAATGAAGCCTTAGCTTTTGTACTTTCCATGTTCTGTACTGCATTGGTGTATAACTCTGAACTTCTTATGAAGTGTTAGCAAGCTCTTTTCATAGTTTAGTCAGACAAAACAATCCTTTTCCAGTCCCAGAACCAAGGACATCATTGCAGCTTCAGGCCCAAAAAGTGCAAACAACAGCAGCCTGAGAGGATAGGACTTCATAACCTGAAGCTGTAATTAGACAATTAAACCCAATATGTAAATGGACCAAAACTTTTAAAAGTGTGAAAACTCATGACTGGCTGTCCATCTTGGGTGGAGCCACAGCCAGACTCTTGTACTGTCCAAGGTGTATCCTTCAAATGCCTTTTAATAAATACCTACTTTATTCCTTTAACACTGTCCAGCCTCTGTTCCAGTTGGCCTCTCCTGGCACAACAGGGACTGATTCAGATGCCTGAATGGAGCTTCTAATTCACTGATATTCTCCTGAGTTCTTGACTCAGGGAAAAAACATGGCTTTTACTCACCTCATGTCTCACATCTGATACCTTAAATACCCCAGAGGGGCATTTCAAACAGGCCTAAACATTTGCAACCACATCAAGCTCTCAGGATGGTGGAGCTGATGGATGGTCCAAGGTGTGTCCAAGACCTGACGGAATTCTTGGAGAGCCCCATTCCAGGGGCCCCTGCTGCCCTTGTAAGTGATGAAGAACAGGGGATCTACCCAAGCAACACAGGCACTCCTGACCCAGCCCTGTGAGCACCTCGTGGAAGTTGCTCCACATCTGCAAAAGGTCATCCTTGAGCAGATGTTGGCCAATAGGTCAGATGAACCTTCAATTTAAGGCTTTTTTTTTTGGATGGAGCATAGAGAGAGCACAGGAACTCTGGCTCAAACATATACATCTATAAGCAAGAGAAAAACAGGAGAAAGGAACCCTAAACTTCAAACACAGTGGGAGGGAAGGCTTGAAATTTTCCTAAAATAGACCAAATCCCATGTCACAGTGGACACGGAAAGAACCACACGAGGACACGCTGATGAGCGAAGCAGGAAAAAAAAGGGACCAGTTTATTTACAAAACTCAGTTTTATACATTTTTCTATGTGGCCTGTGGATTGGAGGATGGAATTCCACCTCTCAATCCACATTTGTCAAGCCAACTGTCAATCACCTTTCTCCTCCTACCAAGAAATATGTAAACAATGAAAGACAGTTAGCAAAACATGGCCAGTGTTTATAGTGAAAAGTGTGATAAGGTAAAATTTCTGACTCCAATATGAAGAGTGTTACAAAAGGCTTAGAAAATCTTCAAAACCAGGGTGACAATCCCAGGCAAAGAAGACTCAAAGTCATAACCTGGCATGAAGCATTTGGATCAGTTTCTGGATATTCTTGTTGATATCTGCTTTCTGCAGTAAGACAGAAAGACCCCTACCCCAGGGAGATAAATAAGCCTACAAAATTAGGTGAGAGGAATCTGGGCCCAGCTTCCTGGACAGTCCAAAGCCTGATGTATTCATGACACTTGGAAAAGCTACTGGTGTTCTGATGCCAACCTGAAATCTGAATTTTCACCTGAAATCTGGTGAACCTTGAAAGAGGCATCGTTACATAAAACTGTGTCAAGCCAGGGCCTCCTTCACCAAAACCACTGTTTTTTACAAAGAGGGGTTATAAATAATGTAATATAGACATTGCACCTCAACTACTGACCTACAGATCTCCTCCTGACCAAGAGGGAACCAGTCAGTGAGGCCAAAGGGGATAATTCATCTCCTTCTAATGCAAGTGTCCAAAATTGGCCAGAGATTTGTAGTCAGATGAAAAACACCAACTTCATTTAATTGGTTATAAAATGAGTCTAGACAACCAGAGCTCTATTTAAGATGTCTGGATTATAAGTTTAGTTAAGTTCAGAGAATACTGATATCTAACCTTGGATATTTTTTTAGTCTTTAATGTACTTATTTTCATCACATCTCCCCAAAAGTAAAGGGTTGTTTTGAGCCCTGTTTTACCATGGACAAGGGGAATTTTGGGTGTTATCAGCTGTGATGCAGGGCTCAGCTGCCATGGCAACTGCACAAGGCCTGGGAGGAGCTTTCAGGGCCTTTGAAGCCCATGCTGGCACAGGTTCTCAGCTATCAGCACCTGGGTGAGGTCAATCAAAGCCACCCTGGGTGTCCCTGTCACCTCCAGGGGCACTGCAGGAAAGGTGGAGCCAAAAAAACAACTGTCCAAAGATGAAGAGTCACTGCTTTTCTTCATTTCTTTCAAACCTGGGGATTTTCTGCAGGTGTTCTGTGAGGTCTACTCAAAATCCAAGAACACACACAGTCTCCAACCCCACTTCAGAGCAGCTGAAATCTGATGTCTGAGGGGGCTTAGGTGAGCTGAAGAGCTCCAGGACTGGAGATGTTTCCAACCCAAACCACTCCCTGTCAGTTTTAGGTGCCCCAGATGAACAGGGTGAAGGCCTGATGGTTAAAACATAGAAGAGTTCACAAGGAGGATACAGAAAGAGGGAAACTGCTCTCCTTCTCTTGGCTGGTTTCAATTTTCCCATTTCTGGGTGGGCTTTCAGAGCCCTGGGCTGCAGCACTGGTACTGAGAAACTCTGGTCTGGCAGCAAACAAATCCCCTCTCATCACAGCTTTGTGCAGGAAATACATTCCACTGGAGTTTATGAGTACCAGCCTGGAAAACAGTTTTGCAATTGCCTCTTTGGTGCCTTTTCAGGGCAATCCTGAATCTGGAAATGTGGCTTTTCTATCAGAGCCCTTCTAGAAGGCAGAGATTAGGCAAATCAGAGCAGAGGATTTCATTCTTTGGTTGTTTTCTCAACTATCTGTGATCTGTGCCACTGCCATGGTTGATGTGGTTTTAGGTCATAGGTTGGAAAGGACCTCTGAGATCACTGAGTCCAACCTAACTGATGCTGTAATTCTGTGATTTAAGACAAGAAGCTGCAGATTTCTAAGGCAAGGTGAGGAGAAAGCCACATTGTGCTTCTTCTAATTTTGAATTAATGATTTGTTTCAATAAAAAATAATGAAGTCTTTTACATTTAGTAGAGGTGTAGAGGTCAGACAGAGCCTGATGAAACAAAGAATATGAGGGAAGGGGGAATGAAGGGGGAATTAAGGACAGCACTGCCAGGAGGAGCATGATCATCATGAGAGATTTGGAGATGAGACTGAGAACATTGTGGTTAAATAAGAGTGCAGAGGGTTTCTGGAAAAGCCTCTCGTGAAGCAATAACTACAACACCTCTCTGCCAGTTTCATGATGGGGTTTGGTCAGGTTATAAAATGACACAGTTGTATGAAATAGCAGAGTCAGGATGGACAGACTCAATCACAGACTGCAGCAGCCTGGACTGCTGAGCATCCCCTTCTCACCAGACTGCCCTCCCTGGCTCACTGACCCCTCCTGGGAAAACAGGAACACTGCAAAGCTGTGCCATGGTGCTGTACTTTTCTGGAAGTTCACTATTTCCAAACCTACCACGGTTCCTGCAGTGGCAGAGGGACCCTTGCTCCTGATTCTGGATGGGAGGGAGGATATAAAGCAAACCCAAAGGCAAATCCACGTGCCAGAGTCCATGCAAGGGGAGAGGCACCTCCCCTGAAAGACTCATATCTAGTCTTGGCCAATTATCACAGAATCACTGATTGGAAGGTTGGAAGAGACCTTAAAGTTCATCTCATTCCACCCCCCTGCCATGGACAGGGACACCTTCCACTGCACCAGGTTGCTCCAAGCCCCCTCCAATTATTGGATCAATTTTTTATGCTTCCAATACAGTCAGTGAGGAAAAAGAGACAATTCCCCTGAGGATGGCCCTTGGACATGTGGAATAAACAGTCCTTGCTCCTCTGGGCACAAACCCAGCTCAGCTGAATGCTGGGCACCTCAGACAAGAGGTTTAAGTAACTCATGAAGTGTCAGACCCTTGTCATGGGAAACTGTCCCATGAAGAGCTGAGATGCAGAGGGGTGTTGCTTCTGAATGCTCCTTTCTCCCCAGATGCCACTGAATGCTGAGAAACTGTCAGAGTAAAATTTCCTCCTTTATTCTGCAGTGAAATTTTGGTGTTTTTTTTTTTTTCCCTAAGCAACCAGTGTGAAGAGATACTTACTCAGCCAGTGAAGCCAGATTAGATTTATCATTTGTGCTTCAAGCCAACCAGGTCAAAAAGAGCCACCTGGAGATAAAGATGTGAGTCTAAACAAGCAGTTGGCTTTTGTCATATGGTTTGAGACAGGAGCTGGGCACATGGAAATGGGCTCTGCACTTTCAAGGGTGAGGGCAAAGCATTTTTTAATGACAGAATAATTAACTGCAATTAGTATGTGACCAGAGCGCAAGCAGAGATGGTTAAGGTTTATATCTTGTACAAGTTTATATCTTGTACTTGAACTCAGAAACAAAATGTTAGGTTGACTTAAGGTAAGAAAAAAAAATCCTGGCAGTGGCTGCTGTGATAATGTGTTAAAAGACATCAAAAAAAGCTATGGCACAGTGGAAGAGTAAAAGAAGAAGAGAATGCAAAATATCAGCTCTCAAACATGGTTGTTAATCTCTGTAAGAGCAGCCTCTCTATTTATTAAGCATTCCTAGAGCCAGGACCATGCCCCAGAGTCAGCATCACCACATTTATGACCTGAAATTGCCAGCACTGGCCTGTGACAGCCCAAGGATGCTCCAGGCAGTCATCAGTGGCTACAGCTCCACAAGGAGTCTTGGGAACACAAATTATCAGCATCACCTCTGGAATTTGAGCCACTTGAGAGGACCAAAACTGTCCCTGCCATGAGCACAGAGCTGGGTGCCTGTGCTGACCCTTGCTCTGTCTTTCTCTTGCACACAGGTCCTCTCAGAATTACCCTTTTCAGCTCTTTCTGCTTTGTATACAGTGAATAATCACAGTTTCTGAGCATGTGGAGGAATCAGGTTTGCCAGCATTGTTTGTGCCTACAGAGTGTGGGCACTGCCTTGGAACAGTCAAGTAAAAGGTTTTGGATAATGGGATTTGGAAAGGAAAACAGTGGGTGACAGTTTTTCTCTTCTGACTGGATCACCTAACCAAGGGACTTATCAAACTTTTAGATCATATTAAATAAAAAATATGTTGGAAACCTTTCTCCTCCCTCCTCCACAGCAGAATAACAAAAAGAATAAAAGAGATGGAGAGAAGGATGAAAACATTTAGAGAAGTTTTTCTCTTGACAAGATGGACATCAACTTTGTACTGCTGTTACCTGTGCTAGACACTGGCTGCTGGCTAATTTCTTCAGAAATCAGCTGAGAAAAGAGCCTTGAGCAACACTAAAAATCAGATTTTGGAAGAAATGTCGTGTGTCATGAGCAGAGAGAAAGAAGTTTTCATCCACTCATACAGAACAAAGGGGCCCATTCACCTGGAGCTTTTTGATATAATAATACTAAAATATAATAGTTGTGTAGGTGTCTGATAAAAAGAGTAGGAATAAATGAGCTGCCACAGTAATGGAAGCTGGAATTAAGACTTTTGGGATGCCACCATCCTCTGTGCCCAGGGGACATCCCTCACCTGAGGGCCAGACAGACAGCAGGTCCTCTGTAGAATTAATCACAGAATAATCACAGAATACCAGAATGGTTTGGGTTGGAAGGGACCTTAAAATTCATCTCATTCCACTCTCCTGCCATGGGCAGGGACACTTTCCACTATCCAGGTTGCACCAAGCCCTGTCCAACCTGGCCTTGGACACTTCCAGGGATGGGGCAGCCACAGCTTTTGTCCCAGAACCTCCCCACCCTCACAGGGAACAATATTTTCCTAATATCCAATCTCTATATTCATGGTGTTCAGTAGTCAGTGACTGATTAAATTCTTACTTTGCTCAAATGCCATTTTTTATTCCCAGCAATTGTGGTAAGAAGGCAAATTAATTAAATAAGATTTATATAGATCTCAATGAGCCTTAAAACAGACTCATTTTTTTTCTCTGAAAACAGGCTGCAGTGGTAAATTCATCAACTTCCACCTACATTTAAGCACCTTTTGTGCTGTGTTTCAGATCCTTGTGCTGCAGTTGAAGGTGACTGGAGAATAACTTTGGACTTTTAACTTCTTTGAACAGCGGTGCAAACTGTGGAAGGTTGATGAAGATTGAATTTTTGAAATATTTTTGGAAGCTGCAGATGAACAAGAGGGACTTCAGGCAATGTCCAGATCAGCAAAATGGATGTTTAAATTCCAAGGCATTGGTCTCACTGAGCCTGTCTCTGCAGTGAAATTCATTTCCATGAAATTTTTGAAGTCCTGGCCTCTCCCTGCATCCACCAGAGATGTAGTAAGGCCTAAGCTATTGGCAACACCTCATCAAAAAAGACAATTAAATTAGATCAGTTGAAATCTGCTCTCATTTGTTTGAATCACTGCCTATAAATGAAGCTGAAGGTGATAAGCTCAGCTGGTTATGTGCATGTATTGGATGTTTCAGATTTTGGGGAAAAACCCCTATCCATTACTTAAATAAATGTCAGATGATGCCCTAAATGATACTTTAGAAGTTTTCCAAAGGTTCAGGGTGTCCCTCAGGTAGGAGGGATGGCAAATGCTGTATTTAGTAGTAAATTCTGTGAAGCTGCTGTTGGTCAAATCAAACCCCTCCAGGTCCTTTCAAGGATGAAGCACAGAATGATTTGAAGCAAAGACAGAGTGGCCTAAGCACAGAGCCCCCTGAGACCTGTGGATCTCCAGGTGAGGAGTTCTAATGCTCCCAGAGAGACAGGAATGTCTTCATCCATGTTTTATAAATAAATTACAGCACTGAGCCCCTGGGTCCTACCCTGCTGGGGAGGCTTTGCAAGGCTCCCACAGACCCAACCCCTCAGGCCAAGGATGCTCACATAACCATCAAAAAAAAAAATTGAACTGAACACCCCCAGAAAGATGCTAATCCCTCCTAGGTCAGGAAGGGATGTAGTCAAAACAACCTGCAAGGCTCAAAGGAAAAAAAACAGAGCTTGGGTAGAATGTTGGGTTTTGTTACAACAGGTACCCTACATCACCACTATTTATGTAACTTTGTTATGGGGTTTTCTTCTGCCTAAAAAATTATCCTGCTTAATTGGTCTACAATCTCTATTTTTTTTTCTTTTTTTTCTTTTTTTTTTCTCCAGGGTCTTTGGCAGCAATTCTTTACAATGTGGGGATATTTTCACAGCACCTACCAGCCTGGGATGTCAAGATTTATCTCTAAGACTGCAGCAGTGCAATTTTGTTATCATAAATAACAGTTCAAGAAGCTGCAACAATTCTGATTAGTCATAAAGATCTGCCACACATTTTTGGGTGGAAACAAATCCTGTTCCTTTCTTCTGGGCCACAAAGGTTTTTTCTCACCCACAGCAGAGGGAAGCCATGGGTGCACCCAACTCAAGCCCCTGGGGTTTTGTTGTGGGGTGCTCTGCAGTCACCCTCAGTCAGCAGTGATGTAATGAGGAGGAAAATGGGAAAGAGAAGGACCCTCAGAGCAGATGGAATTGAACTTTAGCCCTTTAGTCCACCTCCATATTCATATTTATGAGATTTAAAGGAATATTTAATACATGTCCTTTGGGCTTGGGATGAATAATGTGGAGCCTGCCTGGGCTGATGGGCAGGGGGATGAGTAACAATTCCAGGGGTGACTCAGAGCTGGCAGTTCTGATGAAAACCCTCCCAAGATGATCACATCAAAGGAAGCCACTTGGAGCTTAAGAGATTCTGAGACAGATGGTGTTTGGCTAAAGGGTCAACAGAAAAAAAATTGAACATATTTATCCTTGCCTCGCACCTTGTTGTGAGAATAATTTACAGTGGCATCTGATCTATTCCTCTCTGATGTGTTCTCTCTAAGTCAGCTAATTGCTTTCCATTTTAAATGTCATTTCATAGATGATTATGGGTATTGGTCAGGTAATACTGAATCTGAGTCCTGAAGAATTCAGGCTCTAAAAGGATATTTTCAGAGGTCTGGCTGGTATCCATGCAGGATATGGATAGAAATGAAGGACAGACATTTTATTATGGACACAGAACTCATTATAGAATAATTAAGGTTGCAAGGGACATCAGAAGGCCTCTGGTCACATGCCATGATTCAGTACAGCAGTTTTGAGATTATGTCATGGTCTTATCAAGTCATTTTGAGCACAAACAAGGACAGAGATCTCAAAACCCCTTTGAGCCTCTCTTCCAGTGCTTAAACATCCTCACTATTATATTTTTATTTCCCTGTTTAATCAGGATTTGCCTTGTTCCCTTCATTCAGTTTCAGAGTGGAGCTTGCCCTTCCCTGAGCAGCCCCATCCCTTTAGAGAGGTGGGTTTGTCTCAAACAATTCCACCTCCACTCTGGGATGACTGTGTTGGGATCTCCCATCATGGCTGGTAAGGTTTCCAAGCATCACAGGACTCTCTGAAGGATCTGGTGGTAACTGGAAATTGCATGAAGCACCTAATAACGAGGATAAGTGATCTCTGGAGGGAGGGATTCTTATTCCTGTGTTAACCTCTTGTGTCCATCACCATTGCTGAGGTGGCAGGAGTGGAACAGCCCTGTTTGGGATATGAAACACTACAAATGCACTCTTTGCCTCTCTCTGAAATAATTTAGTTCATATCAAGAGAAAACCATCACTGTTAAGAAGGCCTGGCTAAAAGGTAGACACAACACCAGTAAGGGAACTGGATGGAAGATCCATTTTCCTCTAAAGAAGCTTTGGCTGGAATCAGTCAAAGGTAGAAGAGAAATGCTGGGAGTGCTGTACCCACCTTCCCCTGAGCAGAAGGTGCACACTAAAGAACTGAAAGGAAAAACTGACCTGCAGTGAAAATTGTCCAGCAGGAGCTGTGTGGGAATGAACTCCTCCAGCAGTTTCAAGCCATTCACAGAATCACAGAATCACTGCATGGCCTGGCTTGGAAGGAACATTAAATCTCATCTAATCCCACCCCAGCCATGGCAGGGACACCTTCCACTGTACCAGGCTGCTCCAAGTCCCCATGTCCAACGTGCCTTGGACACTGCCAGGGATCCAGGGGCAGCCACAGCTTCTCTGTGCCAGGTTCCACCCTCACAAGGAAGAATTTCTCCCTAATATCCAATCTAAACCTGCCCTCTTTCAGTCTGAAGTCATTCCTCCATGTCCCGTCACTATATAATCTTGTGAAATCTATAAATTCTTGTTCCAAACAACTCCATCCTAAACCCTTTCTTTTTAAATCCACTGTTCTCTGAAATTAAATTCAGTCTCGTGATCTGTAAGTTGACTGAAAAAACTTTGAGGAGCATCTTGCTTTTTTGCAGTCATTGAAGAAGAAGTTCACAAGCTGCACTCACTCTTCTGAAGTGGCATTCAACATAAATGCATACAGATTTTTCATTATGCCAGTTTTCATAACATCTCAAATTCTCAGAAACCACTCATTGTCAATTTTCTTGGAAGTCTAGAGATGCTCTTTTCCACTTGAATTAAATGCAATTTGCATATTTTTGCCCTCTAGTGTTTCTCCATGTCCAAAATAAGATAATTCATTTTCCAAAAAGTCTCTAAACAAATTAATGAGTCAAGTGCCAACGGCCCCTTGTGTCCATCCATGGCACACACAGTTCATTCAAAACAGCTTCAGAACTTTTCAGAAGCAATAAAACATGAAAAGCTGAAAAGTTTTAATCTAAATTGCTTCTCCTCCATGATTCACTGCAATAATTTGTGTATAAAGTGTTGGCTTGGAAAGAGGGAAGGGAACAGAGCTGGGGAAGGGGCTCAGCCTGGAGAAAAGGAGGCTCAGGGGGGACCTTTTGGTTCTGCACAACTCCTGACAGGAGGGGCAGTGAGGGGGGGAGTGGGCTCTGCTCCATGTCAGAAATGATAGGACAAGAGGAAATGCCCACAAATTGCAGTAGGGGAGGTTTAGATTGGATATTTGGAACAATTTCTTCACTGAAAGGGTGGTCAGGCATTGAAAGGGGCTGACAAACAAGGAAGAGAATCTCCAGCCCTGGAAGTGTTCAAAAACTCCAGATGGGAACATGGTTTAGCTTGGCAGTGTGTGATTAATGGTTTAATTTCATCTTAGACTGGTTCTCTGATTTACTGACTTTTTTTTTAATCTCCAGCTGAGGGCCTGACACACCCTCTCTCCCTGTAGCCAACAAAGCCAGTGCAGGAGCTGTGTGAAACTCTTTGTTCTGTGGAAATGAGGAAAAGGGAGGTGACTGCATGCCCAGTCCAATGTCCACTCAAAAATGAAGGAAATAAACTCATCCTGTTTAGAATTCTTTGCACGGACTGCAATTTAATCATTTCACTTTTTCCCTTCAGTGATGCCATATTTGTGAGACCAAATCACTGAAAATGAGGATATTTTATGGTGGTATCAGGTATTACCAAAGTGTCATTTTGGTTGGATCTCAAGGTATGTTTGTTTAAACCAATGGAAGTGGGAGAGGAAAAACTTTCAGCTGTTTCATTTTCCAAACTTCCCACACAGAACTCAAAGGGACAGGAACTTCACAGAAGAGAATCCCAGAATCCCCAAATATCTCAGATTGGAAGGGATCCATAAGGATCATCGAGTCCAAGCCTTGCCAGCTCTGCAGGCAAACTCTTCTCTGGAAGAGCCTCTCACATCCTGAGTGTTTTTAAGATGCTGATTTTGATCTTTAAACCCAATTTTAGTTGTAGAGAGGTTTTGGAGCTTCACAGACTGTGCTGCTCAGATATTGTGGGAACTGGACTGAGGGGTACAGAATAAAGCTGCCAGAGACAGCAGAATTTTCCTCTTAAATTTCAGTTCATGCAGGTTTGTCAGGACACATGGTTCCATTTCCTGTGACTCTATCAAAATGCAGCCACAAGTAATTACTTCTGCCATTTGCTCAGATTCCAGTAACTATTAATGCTTCCCCTGTACCCAAACCAAGTGATTTTCACATCAGATTGAGACATGTTGAGTTGTCTCAACATTTAGTAAGTCTCTCTACAAAACCTCTATGTGCACTTTAAAATACAGGCAGTAAATTCATTGCACATTTTCCTTTCCTCATAAAGGGCTGGGGTTAATTGCAGCCTCTCCTTATTCTGAGAACACTAAAATCCAGCACAACTGTGCAAAGGTTGCTCCAATTCCAGCCCTGAGAGGGAAGGAATTTTGCATGGGTCCCTCAGTGGCTGCTGAAAACAACATCACCTCTGCACCTTTATTTCTTATTATTCTCCTTTTTCCTCAAAAATACATCCTGATGAGGAAACTCAGTGAAATCACACACTGAACCTCAGGAAAAAAAACAAATCAGGGTTTTTAATGTGGTTACCTAGGGAGTAGAACATCCCTACACCTGAGGAACCCACAGTGGTGTTTCCTCTGTCTTCCATTAAATGCAGCAGCTTTTAGTCCCATAGCAAAAGGAAACACATAAATTGTGAAGGGACAAATCTCTTGGACATGAAGCTGTCATTGAATCTCCCATGAATGATATTTTAGGGTTTTTTTGAGGGCAATCCATAATTTTTGAGCTGTGCTACAGACACTCACTGGCAGTTTGTAAGTACCAGCAGGGTGTGTATCAAATATGGGGTGGAAGAGATGCAGCTGAGATCACAGCATTATTAAAGCTGAAATTGATGGATTTTCCAGGGTTTTTTTGCTTGTGTCATCATTTGGAGCAAGCCTGGCACTGTGGGGGGATGAATAACCTCATAAAGACCATTACATGCATTTAAAGAACCCAGCTCTGCTCTAACTGGAAAATCTGAAGTTTTTAAAACCTTCTGAGACAGTTATCAGCCCATCTGCCACAGAGACAGGAACATTAAGCTCACTGAGGAGATAATAACAAGGCTTCAGTGGTATCAGTGAAGATTTCAGGCTACTAAAAGGCTGCTCCTCACAGATTTTCCCCTTTTTGAGCAAAATCTGGTACCTCATGGGGATTGAGTGGCATCACTTCTAGTAGGGATGCCTGGCTGGGAGCAGCTCAGCTTTTAAAATAGTGAACTGTAAGATGCAAATCTGTGTTTTGGACAGTGTGATTACACACTCAGAAAGCTCTGAATATTCACTGACTCTGCTGCTTCTTCACTGCTGTGCAAAGCTGAGGCTAGGACAGAACAGGTGATTTTATCCTTTAAAAGCTTCATGATATTCCAAAAATACATGCTCACAGTACATTAAGATGAGCCCAAAGTTTTTTACAGTTTTGAAAGAGAAAATATTGTAATATTTGGAGGGTTTGGACTTATGCTGTACCTCAAAGAAGCAGTCAGAGAGTTGCTAGAGTTTAGTCATTAAGTGGAAGTTGCACATTAGATATCAAAAAATGCTACAGGGAAGCCTTTCCCTCCCAAATTCAGCTTTTGTGGGTGTCCACATGCCAGCAGGGTGTCTGGGCATGCAGTGGAGAGCCAGCCCAAACTGGAGCTGCTCAGGTGAGCAGATGGAGGTGCCTGTTGTAGACTAAGCTGATAAAAAGCTTAAAAAGCAAAAAGGTTGGATTGACTGGCTTGAATTACTGACACAGAGCCATTTGAGAAGCCCCAGTGAATCCCACCTGGTTTTCCCACTTCCCAGGGGGAAGATGTGACATTCCCAGATGTGAATCCTCTCCAGATCCTGGATCAGCTGGTGAGAGCCACGTGGATGCCTCAGATCCACTGCAGATATCAGAGTTTGGGAAATGAATCCTCATCCCAAGCTGGGTGTCTCAGTCCTGCACTGACTCTCTCAGAAATGCCTGTTCCCATGGTGACAGCAGGGTGATACAGCTGGAAAATCAGCTCTGGGATCACTCCAGGTTTCCCAGATTGTTATCAAGGCCCAGAAGTGCAGGAGGTGAATAATCCTCCTTTGACAGGCTCGATTATGTCTGAACTCATCAAAGCTACAGGAGATGGGAGTTGGCTCATGGCTTTGGACAGGGAGCTTCAGACTGAATAGGGAAGGGATATCTGGATATTTCTCCCAGTAAAAAGAGCTGAAAGAATGCCAGGACAGCCAGAAGAGTGAAAAGCTGCTGTGAACAGCCAACAGCTCCAAGTCTGAGTGCCACAGAATGGAACTGGGGTGACAGAAAGTCCTGCCTGGCTGTGAGATCACAGGGCCTGGGCTGCAGCCCCTGATGGTCACTGGGACACCAGTGAACAAAAAAAGGATTAAATTAAGAATTAAAAAAGCCTCCTGTCTACAGGGAGATTCTCCTTCTGCTTCAGCAGTGCAGACCTGATGGATGTGACAAGTAGAATCACAGAATTCTGAATTCTGTGAATCATCTGAATTCTTGCCGAGTCGGAAGAGATCCATGAGAATCATCCAGTCCAACTCCTGCATGGGACACCCCAACAACCCCACCCTGTGCATCCCTCAGAGCATTGTCTGAATCCTGCTGGAGCTCTGGCACCCTTGGGTGGGGCTGTGCCTATCCCCTGGGGAGCCTGGGCAGTGCCCAGCACCTCTGGGGGAAGAACCTTTCCCTGATATCCCACCCAAAGCTCCCTGACACAGCCTGTAGTTCCCTGATGTAATTCTACATGCACCCATAGATCTAAATGTTCTAAATGTAGTTCTACAGGCACCTGCATTTGGGAGGAAAATTTAAACTCCCTCCTTTTTTTTAAGAGGCAAATGGAATGGTGAAATTTATGGAAGGAAAGGTGGAAAGAGAACTGAGAACTTTGCTGCCAGGATAGAAAAGTGGCATGTGCATAATGTGTGAAAACTGAGCTGCTTCTTGTTAACACCACCTCAGAATTAATGAGGAAGAGGGAAAGTTACTGATGTGACATGAAACAAAAGAAATACAATAAAAATGAAATAAAATTTTTTAGATTAAATATTTAAAATAAAATACTGCTGCTTTGAAGCCATGCCCATTCTTTCTCATTGCCCACAATGAAATTAAGAAGCAGCACAGACAAAGTTTATATCCATACAGCAGGAATAATGAAATATGGAATTAATTTTTGCAGAGACTAAAATTTTAGGTGGACAAAGATGGAACACTTTAATGCAGGTCAATGAGACACTGACAATGGAAGCAGGGGAAGGATTGGGGTGAAAGTCAAACACTGAGGGATATTAGTGAAGCATTTCTTGATTGAGCAGCAGCACCTCATATTAATTCTGATTTATTCTGTTTTCAACCCTCTTTTCTGAATAAAACAGGCACTGGTCACTCAGAGATAGTGACCTACATGGACAAACTCACTCAGCTCAGCTTGGCACTACAGAAATGGGACACCTGCAGCATATCCTTAACAAGAGTCCAGCTCAGGAGTAATTAGCTATGTCCAGAAATCATATTTTTAATTAATGAGAAACTTCAAAGAAGTGTTAAGATGAAGAACAGAAGTCTTATAATCTGACAAAACTTCTTTCCCTGATCTCACAGGTAATAGTCTGAAATTGATAAAGTTTTGAGGACTGAGGCTGGGAAATTCAGGTGCAATTTAAGAGTCTTCTACAAGAGAATGGTGGGACTGTGACCCCCAGGAAAACACCTCAGGTCTCTGTAATCAGGCATCAAACAAATTCCACCTCCCAAGGGTGAATTACTTACCTCACCATTCAAGAAGCAGTAAAATACTGACACAAAGAAACCCTGCAAAGAAGAGAAAGGAGTCAGTTATTAGATAAATATTTTAACATTTCCACTGACAGAGGGAATTGGGCTAAAACATCTCCACAGCATCCAACCTCTGAGACCCCTGTGCCAGGGCTGGCAGCTCTGGGGGACACCCCAGGCTCTCACAGGGGGTGGTAAATGGCTTTAGATGGTCTCAGGAGGGCAAGGGCATCACCAGATTGCTTCAATTCACCAGAGCTCAAAGGCTCTGTGGAATCTGCTGAGAGCAGTCACCAAACCCCTGTAATGACTGCAAAGGTTGGAATTCCTGGGAGTGGAATTCTGCCCATTTCGTTTTCAGGGTTGTAATTATTACCATCATTAAGGAGAGCCTCCCTGTGCTTTCTTTCTCACACATCTTCACAGAACTAATGAGCAATGCAGCATTTTTTTGAGCAGATAAAAAATACAGTCAATTTTAGGGAATGAAAAGTGTGGAATTACTTCACATGTAAGTCTAAGATTTCTTCCTCCACAGGTTAAAAGGGACATTTTTTATTTTGGATAGTCAGCTATGATTTCTGGTGGGATGCAATCAGTAAAAACAATAACCCAACCCTAGATTTGGCTAGCTGTATGTTTGTATTGATATCCTGGGTATCAGAGCACTTGTCCCTGCACACAGGAGATAAAAACATCAATGTCAAACAAATTTCCACTCTAGTTCAAGAGGCAGAGCTGTAGGACCCAGCTGGGAGTGGCTGAAGATCCTTCAGGGTTTTTTTGGGTTTGTGTCTGGTTCAGGGATTTGGGGCAATTGCTCAGGGAATGCACCAGAGCAGCCTGGGCAGCACAGCTCAAGTCTGAACACTGCCCCTTTCCTCCCAGATAAATTCCTGAATTCCACCAAGCATTTGCTCACTGATCCATCCCTTGAGACATGAATGATCTTTGAAGGTGAAATATTGGGAATTTCTCTGAATGCAGCTGGTTAATGTTTTGTTGCCTTCCTGTGGGAGTGTTTGCTTTGACTTGCTTTTAAACCAACTGGTTCTAAACTTATACTCACAATGTCTTTTTTTTAATGAATCAGAGAAAATCATTAAAATAAATTCCTGACATCTCTTTAAAAAAATCATAACATTATGTAAGTTTTAATATTAATTAAAAATTGGGCTGTTGGCTGCACAGAACAGCACATAAACTTGCCAGGAGACTTTTACAACCTGCACAGAACAGCAATTCCAGCAGGTAGGAGCTGTTTCCCTTTGGTTTAGCAATACTGAGTCCAAGTCTCAGCCCAGTGTGTGCTCTGGGAGCAGAGAGGCACCTCAGAAGGGAGATCCCTCATCCTCTCAGGCAGTGGAATCAAACATTTTCTGTCTATTGATTTTATGTGAGGAGCTGAGTGCTGAGTTANTAGAAATGACATGTTAACATAGGTAGTAGCATTGCTGATATTCTATAAATAAAAAGTTCATTGTGGATGATGGTTGGGTCAGGGAAATGGTACAAAAGGTCTGGGACCCTCTGATCGACCCGGTCCTGCCTCGTGTCCTGCTCTGCTGGGGATGCCCTGCAGAGCTGAGACAGAACTGAGATAATGAAGAATAAACAGCCTTGGAAACACCGACTGGGGACTCAGCCTGTCTGCTCTGGCTCTGGTGTGAAACACTCAGGGCAAAGAGAAGATGAAAAACCTGATTACCTTGGGGAACAGCATCCCCGAGGAGAATCTCAGAGAACTGTAACTCTGAGATTAGGGGAGATGAATCCCTCCAGTCCACACCAGAGAGGATTTTCCACTCCACATGACACACTTGTACATCTATTACTCATGTGTGAACTAAGCTGAGCTGTTTGCAATAATATTTCTACCACAGACTTCATTCATTGCCTAAAATTTCATGGCTGAAAAGCACCGAGGGTCCTTTCAGCTGACACAGCTGTGAGCCTGCTCTCTTACCTGAAAAGACTGAAGGAAGGAATTGAAATAGATGAAAACGATCTGGGAAATGTCATCCTCGCCAGGGTTGACAAAGAAAAGCATGTAGGTGATGCCAAGCAGAGGCAGGAGAACCAACGTGGCCTTGACTGCCTTCCTGTGGGCAGGGAACAGAAAACAACTGAACACAGGGAAGAACAACCGTGCTGGGAGTGGAAAGGAGGGGCATGGAAAGAGTGACAGCCTGACCAGTGCCTGTCCACGTGGGAAAGTGTCCTGGGAATGCTTCTGAATCTTTCCCCCACATCTGAACTCCAGGCAGTGAATGGAACCTTATTTAAATCCCTCTCTTCCACTCTCTTCCTCCTTTTCTCCTATCAGTGAGCTCAGAGCCTTGGGATCCTCTGCAGGTTTGGTGATTTCTCCCACTTCTGGGAGATGTGCTCAGTGCCCAGCTCAGCTGAGACCCGCTCTGTGCCCATCATGGGATTTTGTCTGCAGTGAAAACACTTTCTGCACCACCTGCCCACCCAAAACAACTGCTCAGGCTGTCCTAGAATCACAAACCACAAATCACAAAGCTGGTGGTGAACCAGGGAGCATCAGTGATTAACAGAATTATTAGGGGCTAATCATTATTATTGGTCTTGGGGTGTGAGCTGAGAGCAGCATCTCATTGTACTACTGTGCAAACACAACACTGAAATTTGGCCAAGTCTGTATAAATCTCTGAAAAGTGCCTTAACAGGGAGATAAAGACAGGCAGGGGAGCACAAAACCACTGTCAGTGTCAGGATAAAGTGACATCCTGAACGAAGCAGCTGCCACTCGATTTAAAACCTGCTCTGCTTCAGAGCATCAAGGCTTGCCCCAGGCTTTGCTGGAATTCTAAAGGTTTCAATTTAGGCTGTGGAAAAGACAATTCCCTCAGAGAGCCTGCAAGGATAAGATCATTGTCATCTGTTTGGAACAATGGCAGCTGCTGTAGATTGATTCACTCTAATGTCTCTAATGCTCCCCTGCAAGCTGCAGAAGGGAGAAAAATGTACTGAGCTTTGAATCAGGGCTTTTTCAGGCCAGTTTTAGTTTTATGGCATGAGGTTTGAGCAAGAAAAAGGGTTTTTTTACTTAATTTCTCAGGAAATGTGCAGAGAAGGGTCTGAACATCAGACCACTGCACACATAAATACTGTGGGGTTAATTAATGAGCTGCATCAACAGTGGCACCTGGAAAAGCAAAGATGGGACAAGGATAGGACAATCAAAGCAGAGCTTTGTTAGCTTTGGAATCACAACTGACTTACCTGTACTGGATTGTTTCTGAAGTGGTTGAAGCTCTCAGCTTTGTCATTAAAATCCTAACTATGTTAAATAGAAATACAAAATTTATCTGGAAAAGAAGGGAGAGAGAGGGAAAAAATGCAAACAATCAGTAAACTGATAGCTTACAGGATGTGATACACCCTGAAAGGCAAACTTTTAACACTTCTACAGTTTCAGTCTGACTGAAAACAGCCTTTTGGCTTTACCATTGATTGCAACAGACTCAGAAGTTTAGTAGAAATACCAGATTTTACAACAAACATCCAACAGCTCTTAATGTTTCCAAATCAGCAGTGAAAATTGAGTACATCATTACTGCCCTAAACTCTTTTTTACTCCTTTTTCTCCTTTTCTGAGTGCAAGGAGGAACTAAAGGTGGGGTTGATGAATTTGCCCCTCCCCTTTTCAATCTGCTGAGCTGGGTAATTTTTGTTTGTGCTGCAGCCTCACCACTGAGAATTGATATTTGCTCTAATTACTGTTGTAGCATCTGCATTTCTTGCACAGTGCAAACAGGAAATTAAAAAGAAAACCAAACTGAAGAGAAGACTGATTTGTAGCCTGTGATCAGTGGAAGGATTTGGCTTTGAGGAGCAGGTTTGGAGCTGCTTTCAGAGCATAAATTAGGGCAGCTTACAAGACATGGGTTTGTCCAAAAGTTGTCAGAACTACACAACTCTGAGGTTCCAGCACAGCTTGTGAGAAAATATTTACCTCACACACAATTCCAGGGTCCTGGAGCTCCTGGCATTTTTCAGCCCATGAATGGAACAATTCTGTGACTGACATGTGAATATTTACAAACACAGAGCAGGGCTGACACCTGAAAGGTGTTCTCAAAATATGCTCCTTTTTCTCCTTTTTTCCCCCGTGCTGTGGGGTGTATTTCAACATTTACATATCTTGGCATCCACCAGAGCATTCCCTGTGCCTCCTGGTACTTGGTTCAGAACAAATGGAGCAATAAAACACCTGAGCAGACACTGGGAGACTGGCAGCACTGGGAATTATGTAAAGACACTAAGTGAGATACAAAAACGCTGTTCTAGGAGTCAACAGTGTTTTTGGAAATCAATTCCTCAGCAGAGCAGGGCCCTGGGGAATACCAGGAGTAAATAAAACAGTGCAGCTTGTGTGTTTGTTCTACTCAGAATTGTTTTTGTCATATTAAAAGCTCGAAGTCGACTGGTTCACACTTTATTTATCAGAGACAAAACAGCTCCAGATTTGTGGTTGAGCTGAATCTTAAAGTGCTCACACTGGGGACTGCACTGTTCTCCAGTAACACAAAGAGAAATGTTCCCTGTGCTCAGAGGGAGGTCAATGGAGGTGAACTTCATCCACAGAAAGAAAATTTCCCCCTCTGAAATTCTGCTGCTGAATCTTGAGGTTCTCTGTCAGCTCAGAGCCATGTTTGGGTTATTTGTACCAAGGATGCACAAAAGGCACCAATCCACAAACGTGCCAGTTTTGCAATTGTAGTGAAAAGTGCCAGACTGAATTATAGATTCCTAGGTAAGAGAAAATTCCAAATATTGGTCACACTGATCAATGGCAGAGCAAATTCCAAATATCAGTGGGACTGATCAATGGCAGAGCAAATTCCAAATATTGGTCAGACTGATCAATGGCAGAGCAAATTCCAAATATCAGTGGGACTGATCAATGGCATTACAGTGATGAACTGGGCTCAAGAAGGCATTTCAGATTTCATGAGTCCTACTTCAGTGTGACAGCATCCTGCCATCTGAACTGGAAATTCAAATTGCCACAGCCTGCATCAGAAAATTAGGGATTCTGGCCTTTTCTGAAATTCAGTTGCAGAGGTGTGATTCATCAGTCCAGAATAATTGCTGTCTGAAAATTCTGGGAGTTATTTCACCAGAAACACACTCATTGTATGAAAGTTTGGTTTTTATTCTCCCAGTTCAGCTGCCCAAGCCCAGAGCAGAGCAGCACCTGAGGCACCTCTGTGTCCCTGAAGTCTGAGAGTGGCACTGGCACATGTGACAAAAAGCTGGTGGGAAACCTCAACTCTCTCCAGGAGCACCAGGAAGATTCATCAGGGCTGTCACCAAACTGCCCAGGTGTCAGAGAAAACCCTGCCAGGACATTATTTCTGATTTTTTAGGGGAAGGTAACAGCAGCATTGGCCACTTAAGCCAAATCCTCCTCCTCAGTCTGAACTTCAAAGTGACTTTCATTCTGCTTCTTCCATTATTGTTGCAGTTTTCTTTTACCAGGCTCCTCTACCTGCAAACCAGAGAATTGGGTTTTTTTAAAGGCTGGTGGATGGGACAGGTGGAAGAAGAATATCCTGAGCTTGAGAGAAGGCACTGGAAAAAATGGGTCTCATGTATTTGCCTAAAGGATGATGGCTTGGATACAGAGGATCATCAAGTCAGGAGAATCCTCTGGCCTTTTCAGTGCACAAAGGGAGGTTAGAAAAATAATTCACAGCTCCTTCTGGCTTCAGAATCTCCTTTAGAATGTGTGAAGCTCCTTCAAGGCTTGGTTTTCGACTTTCCCCCAAGTTTCTCTGCCCAGCTGCTGCTGCAGCAGGACAGGACGTGAGTGCAGCTCTACACACACAATTCCTGCTGCTTCATCCCACAGTTTATCCAGGAAAAGGAGTAAATGATTCTTCCCCATTCTAGATTTAGTACCCAAGAGAGAAAAGCCAAGTGACTTGGCCTTGTCTATAAATCAATTCCATCCCAGAGTGAGGATAGGAAGAGCAAGAGCATAAGGAACTGAGTTGGGCTGGAATAATTTCTTGTTAGATTAAGAAGTTGGTTATCCCAAGATGAGGGATATTTATAGCCACTGGAAAGAAATGGAAACCTTTCAACAGTGGTTCATTTGGCATATTTTAAATGAGTGTTTCTGGACTAATAGGGCTTGGACTTGAACCAGCTGCCCACACAAATCTTTCTGATCTTCAGGTTGCCCAGGGTATCCCATGTGAGCTTCAATGAAGTGAATGGGGCTGTGTTGACAGAGGTTCTGTGACATTACAGTCTATGGAAGCTTAAAAATGTTTTAAGGCACCAACATTTTGTCTCCATTAAAGTTTTTCTGAAAGGTCTTGAAGAGTTGGATAGGATCACCCCACCAATGCAGATCTTAGCAAGCAAAAAATCCAAAGGAAAAGATGAAAATGTGGCCACAGCAAAATACTTATTTTTGGTTTTGCCTTCTAGAAGCACATTTCAGTGTGTTCACTTTTAATGATTTCTTTAACAGAAAAACCCACTTAATTTCACAAAAACACTTGGCTCAGTAGGGCCTTTTAGCAGCACTCAGAGAGGTCTGAAGATCAATTTTCAGTGCATAATCAGATGGGGTTTTAATTGTATTTGTCCTTGCTGGGCCTGAGACCCCAGCTTGTGGGGATGATGGGAGGAATTTGCTCAGGAGAGAGGACACAAGCTGGGAATCCAGCAGGGAACAGGCTGCACACAGCCTGTGAGAGCTGAAGGCTTGGAGATGAAAATGGAGCTTTTTTCTGAGCTGGAGAGAATCCATACAGACTGAGCCTGATTTACAGGCAGAGGAGATGAAGCCTCTGGTGTTTGTTCCTCAGATAAATTGCAGTGTTGCAGAGGAACAAGGATCTCACTCCACTGCAAAGTGAGTTTTCCTAGAAAAGAGCCTGAGTGCTGTATTGACCAAAGCACACAATTATTTGCCAAGGACTTTTTTGTTACTGTCAGAGCTCTGTGTCAACAGATTAATTCCTCAGAGCTGGGTAGCCCTAACAAAACCCACACATCAGTTCCAGAAATGGAGACTCAGGAAAGGTCACTTAACAGAAGTAATGAGGACGGGCAGTGCATCATTTTTATTTCTCTTTGGGCTGATTATCTGTTTTCATTCATTTCTGTTTATCCATGTTTTCTGCCTCCTAATGGAAAACATAACTAAGGATTTTAACCTTGACATTTACAGGTAGATGAAATGAATCCAAAGGCAAAGTTTTGAAGACAGAATAAAAGGGCTTGTTTCTTCCTCTCTATTTATACCATGCTAAGAATATTGTTATTGCTGGAATAAGACCCTCTCCAATTACAGATGGGAAAGAAGAAGTTTCCATTTCTTGCCAGAAGTTTAGTCTTTCTATTTCTAAGTTGGGATGAAAATTCAGACCCCCAAAATGGAGTTACAAGCCAGGGATCCAGAAAGTATTTGAGCCATCTGTTTTGGCACTGTTCTATTATAATCTGAACACACGAGCCCAGAAACTCTTCCAAACCAAAAGAAACTTTTCAGTAAATGATCTTGGTGGTAAAATTTTTCTCTCATAAAAACCAAACTCCACTTGAGAGGAAATTTATCTCCCTTACTGAGATGAAATAGCCAAAGTGCACAGAAGAGGCACTGCTGACTCTGAGGGCTTTTTTGCAGCTTTTCCCAAGCCCAGGAGTTTCAAAGGGAGGTCATTAAGCTCTGCTCTTTCTTTTGAGAATTTAATGAACAACTGGCTTTTATTTTGCTCATTTTCTGCTGGGCTTTGTATTTCATGCTTCACAGAAAGCTTGTGCTCCTGTGCTTCCTAGAATGTTTGTTTCTCTTCTCTCCCAGGAACTGCAAAAATTATTCTATTTGGACTTCATGTTTTTATGCAGAGTTGTAAAATCACCTCAGGGTTAAGTGACCCAAATTGGGATCAGAGCAGTCCAGATGCTGCCATCCTGATCTCAGATGAGCACTCTGCCACTTGATTAATGCTTTGTTTTAATTGTTCTACCACGCTGGCCTGACCCTCAGAGAGAGTTTTTTATCACAGAAGTTTCCTTTTCAAAGGTCACAGGCACCACAATGAGTCCTTCAGGCAAAGGGCAGGAAAACACTTTTATGTACAATCAGAAATAACAAGATGAGATTAAGAAGAATGAATATTTCACAAAGAGAAGTAGAAATTTCAGAAAATTTGTAGAGTGGATGTGGTATTGGACACCTTGCTGGGCACTTATTGACTCCACAACTACAAAGTATAAACAGCAGAAAGTCAGTCATAGCAATGGTGGCAAAATTGGAGATAAATTCTGGATGGATTTAATCAAATAATTAATCATTATTTTGTGCTCTGTGCAGCTGGCAAAACCTGCATGCAAAACAACAGAAATTATGATAAAAGTCCTCCAAGAAGAACTCAGGGATGTCAGCAGGTCATGAACTGCAGCAGTGGAGGAACTGCTCATCTTTAGAGAAAAGAAATTATAAAAAATCAATAGGAAAACTAATTTGATCAGTGTTTGAGAAAAAACATAAGCCATTCAGATAGGAAGGAGAAAGGGAAATGAAAAAAATATATCAATAATAATAGTAAAATCTCAGTCTCTGAACAGAACAATGGAGAAGTGGAAACAGAAGTGTGAAGACAGCCAGCAGAAACTAAGAATATATTCAGAGAAGCAATTGTATCAGCAAGGAGGATGCTTACACAGGACTAGGGAATGCACAAAATCCCAGGAATCCAACAAAAATACCCCATAAATGAAATGCATACAGCTACATACACAGGTGAGATTCTTCTACACATAAAATAGTGACTGAGAAAACTTTGGTTTCTTTAGAGGATCAGAAGAATGTCAGCAATGTGGATGGACTGTGGTGCTTGAAATGGAGCATGACACACCAAAAGAAGTGAAGACAGTGACAGGACAAGGGAAAAGGGCTTCAAATTATTAAAATAGAGTTGGTTTAGATTGGATATTAGGAGGAAATCCTTCCCTGTGAGGGTGGGCAGGCCCTGGCACAGGGTGCCTGGGGAAGCTGTGGCTGCCCCTGGATCCCTGGAAGTGTCCAAGGCCAGGTTGGACAGGGCTTGGAGCAGCCTGGGATAGTGAAAGGATAACTCTCACTTATGAAAAAGTTCATTTTTGTCAAGAAATCAGCTGATTTTGTGATAAGCTGAAGCACTCCCACTCTCTGATGTGACCAACTTTGAAAACGCCCTGTCTTTCCACAGCCTTGGTTATGAAAAACTGAACTAACTCAGGTGTTTATTGAATTTTTTTTTCCTGTCATGACCTTCCAGAGCACCAGCCAGATACTGATATTTCCCATAACCTGAAGCTGGTCTGGCCAAATTCTTTGTAAATAAGAGAAAGAAGGTGTGAAAGGAAGAATGACGTGGTTTGGGAAGTCCTGTGAGAGAGTCAATGCGAGGACAAGGGAGATCCAGTGGACAATCCTCTGAAAGGAATTCAAATTCCAAACTCCAAAGGTTCCCATAGAAATTTGGCTGTTCCAGGATTGAAGGGAAGAGCACTGTGCATAAGAACAAAAGGAAAAAAGGGCAAGAATATGTATATATGTATATATACAGATATATTATTCTGATTTCTCAATGGAAGGAGGTTATCTGTGCTGTTTCACACAAATCTCAGTGATCTGTAAAAGGGATTGAAGAACAGCCTGACAGATTTTCAGTGGTATCAAACTGCTCAGAACAGCAAAAATCAAACTGATTGCAAAGAGCTGTCCAGGGAATGAGTGATCAGGCAATAACCTGGCACAGGAAATCTCCTGATGTGAAGGGAACACCATGGGGGAGACAAAAAATCTCAGCTTTACTCAGAGAGTTATGAGCTCTGGGAGTTTTCATTCACAACAGAAATGCTGGGATTACACTCACTGGCTCCCTGAAAACCTCATCTCAGTTCCCAGCAGAAGAAAGGAAACAAAAATTAGGCCTGAAATTAATGAGAAAGAAAATGAACCAGGCAAGGGGATGCTGATGTAAAAATCCATTTGTGTGGTCACACCTTGATTACTGGGGCCAGTTTTTGCCACCACAAAAATGCTGCATCTTTAATGAGCAGCAAATCATAAAGATCTCCTGGCTGTCCATGGTTTTCTCTTTGAGCAAAATTCCACACTGAAATAAAGATTCTTAACTCCTCTATTTGTCATGCAGGAATCTCAAAGCAAGGGAGGATAATTTTTAAATTGACAGTTTTAAAATAGATAATCACTGAAGTGGCTTTATAGCTGGGGAAGCTGAGGTTTGAGCAGCAATCTAACTTATTCAAAATGAAATAAATGATGAAGGCAGAAGTGAACTCCAGGTCCTCCCCCACCTCACACACCTCACTCACTCCAGCAGCAAACTGGTTGTAGTGAATTATTTTCAATCAGATATAAAAAACCTCAGAGGTTGCAAAACTGTTCAGTTCTCAAGCACAAGAGGAAAAAAAAATTATGAAAGCTGAAGGCAAGAATATGGGGGGAAAAAAATTGATTTGCCTGTTTGAAAAATTACAAATTTGAAAAATTACAGTCTTAGATCTGAAAAATTACAAGTCTTAGATCTGAGAAACATTGCAGAGCAGTTCATAGCTGGGTTCAAAACTTCATAGTTCAGAAGTTACTGAGGCCTCTGGTGCCTCTGCTCTGAGCTTTGTCCTCTCACCCTGCTCTGATTTCATGGTTCACCAATTCTTTGGCAGTTTTATATCTAAAACTGAACACAAGAAATATATTTTCCTTCATAAAATCAGGAGGGAATTCACTTCCCTGGAATTTTTTCCCAACCCTCTGCCCCTTCTTTAGCTTCAGAGAGGGGGGTGTGTGATTAAAACTTGGTTATGTGACTCTGAGAAAACAAATCAGAATTAAAAAGCCCTGATGTGCTCATTTGAAGAGAAAATACGTAACAGAGTGTGTTTTCTCAGAAATTAAATTTCAAAGCATCCAATGTGGTCAATTATTAGTTCTCTTGTGGGATATGTACAAGTCAAAATCCATTCGAGAATGAAAAAAAAAAAAAAGATGATTACCTAAAATTTCTCCTTCAGATGTTTTGCCAATAAAAATACAGGTTTCTTGCCCAATATACAGAATCAGCACTTATATTCAGTTTCCTTTTTTCTGAAACTCTCTCTGAAATTGTTTCCCTGTTTTCAGCCCAAGTCAACCTCCAAGCTCCTTCTACAGACAGGCAGAAAATCAATCAATCAACCAATCAAACAACTCCACTGCCTCATTCTAAGTTTTTGTACCCAAGATACAACACAATAATGTGATCTAGAGATGGACTTGAGGGCTGCTGCCATCATCAAAGGCCTTTTCCAGGCCAATCTTTATTTCCCAGTGAGGCTTTGAGCTCCTGCATAATGTTCCTCATGTTACACCATCCTGTGCTGCAACAGCTCAATGCACAGACGTAAGAAAACGAGAAATCAAAACCAGTGGAAATAACTTTTGATAGAAAAAAATCCTTAAAAATTCTATTTAAACAGAATTGCATCTTTAGAAGCAAGTTTTATCCCTCTCAGAATATTCTCTAAGCATATTGCCAGTGGTTGGTGCAATGATGCTGCTGGAATACACAAAGATGTGTCCAAGGGGAACCCAAGCTCCCCTGAGCTGGGCACTGAGCTCTTGGCTCTTCTCTCAGGTGGGTAAAGCCAATTTCAACATTCCCAGGTGCACAGGAACTGTAATTCCATGGAGTATTTAGAATTTCAGCTTTCAGTGTTAGTTCTCTTTTGGAAATAACACTAATTGTAACATCACAATGGAGTATTTAGAATTTCAGCTTTTAGTGTTAGTTTCTCTTTTGGAAATAACATAATTGCAACATAACACATATGTAACATTCCTGTCTCTTTATTTTTCCAGCAGAGACCTGGGATGGTTGTCTCACAGAATTATCACAGAATGGTTTGGTATGGAAGGGACATTAAACCCATCCTGTTCCACCCCCTGCCATGGGCAGGGACACCTCCCATTATCCCAGGCTGCTCCAAGCCCTGTCCAGTCTGGCCTTGGGCACTTCCAGGGATCCAGGGGCAGCCACAGCTTCTCTGGCAACCTGTGCCAGGTTCCACCCTCATAGGGAAGAATTTCTTCCTAATATCCCATCTAATTCTACTCTCCATCATCTCCAAGCCCTTCCCCTTTGTCCCATCAGGACTGTGCCCTGTCCTGTGCATTCTTTCACCAACACAGTTGCAGCTCCATTTCAATTCCCCATTATTTGAAACCCAACTCATGATGGGTGAGACTGACAGAGGTCACAGAGTTGTTCTATTTTTGAAATCCCTGTGTTTTCCATTTGTGACCAGTGCTCACTGGAGGGAAGAGAAAGGCAGAACTTCATCCCCTCTGTGCTGGGACAGAGACACAATCACCCCTGAGGGTGGTGATGCCTGGCTGTGCTGCCTTGAGTGCATGGCAGATGTCAAATTTCAGTGCTCTCAATCCAGCACTTTTCACAGCACCCTTGAAAGGGTCAGTGACTCCAATAACAGCCAGTGATGCTTCAGTTGCTATCTACAGTTGGAATTTATTCACATAAGGATCAAAAAACTGAGCACGTCAAGCGGCTTTAAGACACCGTGGGGTTGTGGGCTTTAATTAGAAACACTCCAAAAATGAACTGACAGTTCAAATACAATTAAAAAAAAGCAGGGGAGCAGATTTTAGGAATCAAGAGCTTTCAGATTTGCTGTACAGATTTGGTTTGCAGAGGGATGCTGTCCTCCCCCAGCAGTGGGGAATAACCCTAAAGTGAGGGGAGGAAGGGCTTGCCCTTATGTTACTTCTATATTATTAAATTGTATCAGCTCCTTTCCACTCCACAGTGCAATTACTGCTGTTACCTCATTAGTGTGATTATTAGTGCTGTTATCAGCCCTCATTAGTGCTGTTATCTCATTAGTGTTTTAATTAGGGCTCAAGTGCAGGCAGGCCAAGGTAGGAAGGTTCAATTCAGTGTTGGGTCTGGGCTCTTCAGTCACTGGTCCAGTACAGAGGGGTCTCAAGGCTGTCCCAAATTAGAGGCAGATATAATGATCTTTATACAAAGTGGCAGCCCCAGCTATATCTCCATCTTCTGGGTCTCTTTGGGGTCTCTAAATATTTACAGTGCTGTTCTGGGGAGAAAAAAGCCATTTTCATGACTCTCTGGTATCTGTCAGAGATGCTACCCAATGATTTTACAGATCCTGTGGATTAAAGGGGTTCTGGAAAATTCAGAGTCACAGATTTCCAGCCAATGATGGGAAAACCAAGTGCTCCAAATATCACAAATCTCCCACCTGGTGTTGTCCAGAAAGGATTTATTCATGAGAGAATCTCTGTATCAGTGAGGTCAATTTACTGTGAGAATCTTTCTGGTTTTGTGATGGCTCCCTCAGCAACACAAATTATATTTTGTATATCACACCCACTGCTATTTCTCTCCTCAGAACATAAAAAAAGCATTTTTATGTAAAAAATATACTCCTATTTATGTATATTTTTCCTCTTTTCAGGTGACCTTTTTGCTTTATCTTAACAATTAACACAGAAATGAACTTTCTTCTTCTCAGGATACACACTCAGATCAGCTGCTGGGCAGCACAGGAACTTTTTTCACCCTGAATCCCAAGAACAGGGCACTGACAAGGTGAGAACATGAGGCCTCTTAGCCTGGAGAAAGCTGCCAGTGGTGCCTGTTCAGGAGCATTTGCACCTTCCCTGTGGGGACTGGAGTGACATAAGGGACAGCAAACCTTGGTCCCTAAGGGTGGGGAACCCACTGAGCCCTGGGAATTCACTGTTGGTTCATCTGCCTGGAAGAACAGAATTATTTTATTCAGCTTTGTCTTTACTAATAGCTAACTAATACTTTCCATCCACACTCAGTATTGGTTTTTTTTTCAGCTGAAAGCTCAAAATGGGTTATGAATGAGCTTCCTTCTCCCTCTGCCTACTCCTGGTTGGCACAAGAGACAGAGTGTTGGATAAACAGATAAACAGCCTGGTAAGCGTGGGCAGCACTGGGGAGGAAACTGCACAACAGGAAATCCAGAAACAAACACAGAGCAGTGATGGTGATGGAGAAAATGGAGTGCAAGATGCAAGTCCTGACCACAATTATTACATTTTTCTCATTAATGTGTGACAGAACTGCTGTAGCTTTTATGTAGCCCCAAGTGGATGAGCAGATATTGTAATGCACCCCCTGGCTTGGAGTATTTTTCCTTCCCATCTCTCAAAACCTTGACAAAGGCAAACAGCACTGCAGAGGGAGGAGGAAAGAATGGCCAAACCCAAAGAAAAAACCCAAATCACTTCAGTTCTTGCAGTGTTATACTCTGTGGTCACTTCAGAGAACACCTGAAGATGTCTGGCCTTGTTTGTGTCTTATTTTCCATAAAAGCAGATGTGGAACATGACAGATCAAATTTGCTCTCACTGAGAGATGGCAGTGTCCTCCCACCCACACAAGCACTCACCAGCAGAACAAGAATCACTGGCCCTTGGTAGATGTAGTCAATGTATTTCCCTGGCTCTTTTCCAAACCAGCACCTGTAAAACACAAAATAAATGATAAAACAATTTGTAAAGGTAAATTCACTTCTTTTAGACTGTAATATGAAGGACAATATGGAGAGCTGTTCTTTTACTCACTGCATTGTTTAATCATATATAAATAATCAGCAAGTAATTGAATTTTCTGCTGCACATCACCTGTTTTTGGACACAGATTTGAGCCCCACTTTCCCCTCCCATCAGAATGTTCATGTTCCCTCTATGGTTTTGGCTATTGCCTGTGTAAATATTTACAAGAAGTATGAGAATCTGCTATAAGAGGGATGCAGGAGATGTCTTAGAAAGGAATTAAGGAAATATAAGAGAAAAAAACCACCCTGTTATCCATTGAGTGCCTAGAGACACATTCCACAAAGTAAAGGCTGTTAATTAAAGCAAATGTCTCAAGTTGCATGGAAATGCTGCCTAAGTAAAACACTGAATGGATAAGGAGGCATCCCATTGGCTTTGAACAAATCTGGGGACAACTGGGGACTCTGAAGGGTTCAAAACCCATGTGGATGTGGGACCTGGGGACATCTGGGGACTCTGAAGGGTTCAAAACCCACGTGGATGTGCGACCTGGAGACAACTGGGGACTCAGAAGGGCTCCAAACCCACGTGGATGTGGGACCTGGGGACAACTGGGGACTCTGAAGGGTTCAAAACCCACATGGATGTGGGATATGGGGACATTTGGGGACTCTGAAGGGCTCAAAACCCACATGGATGTGGGACCTGGGGACAACTGGGGACTCTGAAGGGTTCAAAACCCACGTGGATGTGGGACCTGGGGACAACTGGGGACTCTGAAGGGCTCAAAAACCCACATGGATGTGGGACCTGGGGACAGGGGTTAGTGGAGGACCTGGCAGTGTTGGGGGAGTGTCTGGGCTCCAGTCTGAGACCTTTTCCAGCCTTAATGACTCAATGGCCACCAAAGGCAGCAGACAGAACAGAGCCATCATTTGAAGGCACCAAATTCCTGCTCCAATCCTCTTCCAAACCATCTGGGACAACCCAAAATGGGCTGGGAAATGGGCTCAGGTGAAGTGAAACCACAGATGAACCAAGTGGCCTCAGAGAGAGGAGAGCCTGGATGTGTCACACGTGACTGAGCCCTGCGTTGGCTTCCCCTCATTACAGGGGTTTTTCTCCCTGCTGTGTTACACAACAGAAGAACCCTGTGATTTCACAGCAACCCACATGGACACTCACTTCATCCTCTTCACTGAGGATAATAAATCTGTTCTGTTTATGTTGGTAAATGAATGAGAGACTGGGCTCAGGTCTGAACTCACTCCATTCCATTTTCATTGGGGTAGTTTTGGTCCAGGCCAAAAACTACAAGTCCAAAACTATTCCCAGGGAATAAATCTGGAGCTAGCAGGAGCCAGAGGACATTCCCAACAGTCCATAAACTGCAGCTCCTCTGATTTTGGAGGCCAAGAAGGTTTAATAATACCTTCTATGAATTATTCCATGCTATTTGGAAGTCGAGCCCTAGGAATTAATCCAGGCCCAGCTAATTTAGTATTACAGATTCAGCCACGGGGTCTGGATCCAGGATTCCACCAAACAAAGACAGCTTTGCATTCAGAATTCCTTAAGGCTTAGATCATCCCAGCTCCAGATCCCTTAGGAGGTAGATTCTGGAGTTCAAGGGTCTGAGAGTTTTCCTCCCTGTCATGGATACCTCACAACAAGTCTACACAGCAAAAGTTCTCTCTCCCAATGTTTGCTGTGTGGAACAATTAATTTAGTGCCACTGCAGCCATGGAAACAGGGTAATTCCTGAGCCAGGGAGACCACAGAGCCACATCTGCACTTTTACAAGCAGCAAGATGCAAAAGGGGCTGCCCAAAGAGGATGGAGTCTGTAAGACAGAACCTCACAAGTCCAGGGGAAATGAACTGGGATTAGGGAAGCTCTGGCTCAGATGGGATCCTTGTGGATCACACCACGCCCTCGAAACCTCTCTCCAAAATGTCTTTTTTTGCTAAAATAGAAGGAGCTGCTTGCCCATTGCAGGATGCTCTGAGTGGACAGCAGAGTTGAGCACACAGCTGGAACCAGGAGCACAGTTCAGTACCTCACAATTATTTGGAGCACAGTTCAGTACCTCATAATTATTTGCCTTTTCTTGGCTAAATTCCTACATTCTTTAAGTTCCAAATGAATGAGGGAGCTTTGAACATTTTAGAAATGTGAAAGATGTCTGCTATTCCCTGGTGCGCTGGCTGAAAATGAGCGTGAATTGATCATTTTGCAACTCATCTTCCAAAATTTGGCCATGAGAGCAAGACTTGGAACAAAGTACTTCCTCCAGCCAAGTTATCATCCAAGAAGGATTCCCAGGGCAGCCTTAAATGAATGAAACTGTGTTTTTGAACTTTTTCTTTTTTTTTTGTAGCTGGAAAGACACGCAAAAAAATAATTACAAGATATTCCAGGGCAGAAACAAATTTCTCCAGAACTTGCAAGATCTACATTTGAGAGAAGATTTTGAAGGGGATTTTGGGAGAACTATTTCTTCCTGCCTGAAAATCAGAGAACTAAGGGAAGCAAAGAGTTCCTGGCTGCTCTAGCAGAGGGACTAATAGGAAGCAGACTGAGGCATGTGGCAGAACTTAGTGGGCTAGAAAATGTCAGCAAAGAATTTGGAACTGAGCTGGTAGAGCACAAATGAGGTTCCAGGGCAAAGGCTGCTTGTTGTTCTTTGGAATTGAAATGTTGCTTAGCTGGAAGCCCAAAAAGCTGCAATCTATTATCTGAAGTCCAGTGTTAGACCAAGGTTGTGCTGAGTGAAGAATTAATGTGGATTTATTTCCACACTGAGGAAACAAGGCTGTGGCCAAAGGAAGATTCTGCAACACAGCACTCCCTAGGGGAGTTGGTGCTCCAAGGTTCCTTTTGTAGGTAGTGGAGGAAAAAAAAAACCAAAAACCAAAAAACCAGCTTTTAAAGTTTGTGTTAATCTCATTAGGTTATAAACCAAATCTGTTACATTGTAATCTAAATATTTCTAATTAAATCGCATGAGTAATGCCAAGAGGAGACAGTTATTTGCCAGAAACATAAATGTCTGCAATTTATTAGCAATATTTCATATTTAGAGTCTTAACTGTTCCAAGGACTTTTAGCGAAGGTATTGCAAACTGTTCTGCCAATCATCTGAACTCCTACTTTAAATCCAACACAAGCCATTGTTCCTGCAATAAATTAATTTCTTTAAAAATAAAAAGAGAAACTTAAATCACTGACAACTATTTGGGGCAACTCTGATAATTATTTGGTGCAACTCTGATAATTATTTGGTGCATCTGTGTAAAATAAAAGTTGTTTAACCACTTTTTATTCTTTTTTTTACCTCTGGAAGGATAAATAAACACCCCCTGAATACTGATGAGGACAATTTAGGAAGACAGTTGTGATAAGACTCAGATATGTAAAACACATTTTTGTTGAATAGCACTACTTAATATTCTTCAGTGTTCTCTGATAATTCTTTATATAACCAAAACTACTACTGGTTTTATCACTATTGTTAATTAGATCTCCCTAATGCTCTTCCCCTTAACAAATATCCATCAATGAAATTACTGCAATAACTTAGTAATTTATGTGTGTTTTTTTAAATTAAGATTTAACAGTATTTTTTGGTTTTTTTTTAGCGTTGCCACATTTTGCTAAAGAATTGATAAACCCCAGGCAGGATATTTGCCACAGTACCAATTACAGGTTCCTCACTATGCAGAAGATGATCTCTATTAAATACAAAGATTAAAAAGTTAGGAAATTGGTGGAAGCATTTTCTTAACTCTTTCTATTTTGAGCTTTTAAACTACAATGAGCTACACAACCTGAATGAACCCCAGTTCAACCTCCAAAGAACATAAATGGATACTCAGGTGGAGAAAGAGGAAATTCCCATTTTTCCTGTTTTGGGCAGTCCCAAACAATCTTGGAAGCTGCAGCAAGTCCACGTTTGCTGCCTGGGTCTGACCCCCTGGGAGCAGCAAAACTCCCCCAGTGCTCAGGACAGAGGGACAGAAGCTCTGGCAAGGAGCAAAGTCAGAACTCTGGGTTTAAAAGAGGAATTTCCAGCTGTTTGAAGAATTTGTGGATGAGATCCCCCTGGGAACCTGTCCTTAGGGACAGAGGAACTGATCTGACCTGCAGCTCTTTAGGGACATTTTTCTTGGAGAACAAGAGCTCTCCAATCCCACGTGTGAGAAATCAGGCAGGACAGGCAGGCACTGGGCATGGCTGAGCAAGACCAGCTCCTTAAACTGAGGAAAAAGGAATATGTGACCTGGGATATCTTCTTTTATCTATAAACAAGTTTTTATTAGTGTTTTATTACAGCTGTTTCAGTCAAACTGTCTTATTTTTAAGAAAAAAACCCCTAAACTTTGCAAGTTAGATAAGCATATTTTACCAACATTTACAATACTTCAAAATTAAACAATACTTAATATGAATAATTTTTGGCAAAAGAATTTTAAATTATTTTAACTTAATAAGACTCATATGTAATAAAATTTTAAATTAATATGGTTTGGATGTGTATTCACTTCCAAATTTGTTTAGAGAGCCACACAAACAAAAATATTAACATCACTTACTGTTCATTTTCATAATACAGCTTGCCAATGGCCCAGGCAATGATGATTGGACAGGGAATACCTGCAGGAGCAAAAAAAAAAAAATTAGGATTTAATCATGGATAGATGGATGGGTCCATGGTACCAAAGTAAATTCAGATTTATATGAGGGGAGTCTGAGTTAATGAATGGGAGACTCTAAATAACAGTGGTCCTATCTTGATCTGTCTGAGACACCACAACTGCTAAGATCTTTTAATTTAAAAATAAAAAAAGATCATTTCACCAAAACTTTACTACCAGTAAGGGAAGTTAACAAAAATATTAACAAACACACAGGTAAAGACCTATATTTCCACAGAAGTGACCAGAATAATTTTGGCTGACTTAAAGGCAGTTTTGGTCCCTTTTCATCTTCCTGCAGCTGATACAGCAGAATCTTAGAAGACAGTACTTGAAGTGGGTGTGTAGGTTTTTATTTCCCAGGCTCTAAGATGCTTGTAAACATACTGGGATCTCTAAATGAAGCACAATTTCAAAACTTTCAACATTTTTTTGAGTTCAGTGTTCATTATGAAAGAGGATAGTCAGAAAGAATAGCTTGATATCTTGCACTATCAGAATTCTTGTGTTTTTTTCTGAAGGATCCAGCTTCTTTTAACTTTACAGACATCTCTGCACTCCCTAAGTGTTTGAGTTAGGCCTCCCAAACCAGCTGGTTTGAAGGGGATTTGCTGGAGGAGGAACCTGGAAGGGAGGAAGAGTAAATGGAAGAGGTCTCTCGACTCACACTAGGGCAAGGACCAGAGCGATGCCAAAATTAAAAGGGGAGATTTTTTCCCCTCTCCATTCCCCCTCTAATTTCTCACCTCAGGAAAACCCAAACAAGGCCAGCCTGACCAGCTCCATCCCCAATTCCAAACTGCAGGTTCTGAAACCTCTGAAATCACAAGGTGAGAGCAGCAGTGACTCTCACAAGTATCTGCTCCTACCCCAGTGAGAGTAACATGACCTAAACCCTCATGCAGGAGCAGAGGTGGATTTGTCTCTAACACCAAATTAAAATTAAATTTAAAAATTGTCTCTTTCAACCTCCCACTTGCTGCTCCTTCTGTGAGAAATGGAGGCTTCCAAGAGATGGAAAGAGAACCAAGGCACAGAGGGGATGGGGCTGAGGTGCTGAGGGGTTTCACCTCAGCAAGGAGTGCAGCAGCTCTGATTTCCTGCCCCATCCACCCTGGTGGCTCCTGTGCCCTTAAAATTATTGTGCTTTGTTTCATCCTGCTCACCACACACTCAGAGGGTCTGGTGCACTCATTTCCCCACATTCTTGGGAGGAAAGGACAGAAAAAATGGAGCCATGTCCTCTCTCCTGAAGGAAAACATTTTACTTTTCCTTATTAAGTGAAGAATAGGGATTTGAGAGTAAGACTGATAAAAAAATCTGTATGAGGAGGCAGAGCAGAGCCCAGAATGCACCCCAAAGGTGGCTGGAAAGTTTTATTCAGTTCTTACCACTCCTACATTAGCAATGAGAGACCCAGAGCATTCTGACAGAGCACCAGGGGTCAAACCAGTCTGTAATCAGCTGATTTTCCAGTTTGCTGAGAGAATTGAAAACTCTTGGGAAAAAATCGAATCAACTCCCCAGATAAACATTTTTTTTCTACTACAACTCCTCTTTCCTCCCATTTGATTTTGGATTGAATGACATATTTTGTCTCAAAGGTTATTTCTGCCTTCAGAACTGCAATCCAATTACTTCTGCAGAGAGGGAGAGGCACTTCCAAACAAGATGTCATTCTGCTTTCACAAAAGAAAACATTGGTGACTTTTTTCCACTTTTCTTCCTTCAACAGAAAACAACTGCTAGATTCACCAGCTCTGATTGACCTCACACTTTCATTCAAGGGAACAAACTGCCTGCATGGGGCTTGTCCTGGCCAAGTTCAAATCATGGAGATGCTGCTTGGGGAGAACCTCTGAAGGTTTCTGCTTCAATTTCCTGCTCTGAGCACAACTATCAATACTCCCCCACCTCAGCCAGGGCTTAGCCTGAGTTTTTAATAACCCCAAGGTCAAAGGTTTCACAGCTTTTAAGTCACTTTTTTCTGTGTTCCACCATCTCCTGGCACATTTTGTGTTTTCTTATCCAGCTGGAACCTCCCAGTCTGCAGTTTGTGGATATTGTCCCTTTTTATAACATCTGCTATTATCAAACAGAATTTGGCTCCATCATCTTTGTAATTTATTTTTTAAATCACTCCTGCTACCAAACAGGAGCCTTCTCATCTTCCTCTCTGCCAGACTGAAGAAGCTCAGCTCCTTCAGCCTCACATCACAGCTCACCTCCTTTAGATCCCTGATCACATTTCCAGCAGGAGAATCTCCAGTTTTTCCACATCCCTCTCTGACCTCAGAAACCAGAACTGGCCACAGCATCCCAGCTTTGCCACAGCTGAGTCTCTGAGCAGCCCCAAGGACAGCACAGATGGATGTGACTCTGCTGAAGGCTTTTTCTAGGAACAACCCCTCAGCAGCTGCAGAGCTGCTCTGGCAGATCATGAGGCTCTTTCCCAAGTCAGCTCCTCACTTAGAAGTGTCTGCTCAGACTGAGTGGTCCAGATTTTACCCCAGGGTGAAATATATATTTAATATATATGAAATGTAATGTATTTATATTTAAATATAAATATTAATATATTTATATTCAAATATAAATATATATT
>VXBR01002666.1:64168-108160 GCA_013400215.1 Cisticola juncidis | reverse complement strand
CTTTCCTTTCCTTTCCTTTCCTTTCCTTTCCTTTCCTTTCCTTTCCTTTCCTTTCCTTTCCTTTCCTTTCCTTTCCTTTCCTTTCCTTTCCTCTTTCCCTTCCCTTTTTACAGGAATTGTAAAAAAAGAATTCTATCCAAGTCAATTTTTCCTGTGTCAGAACTAAGAGGAACTGGTCACTGGATTGGGAAGGTTCTGGGACAGACAGAGAAAAATACAAACAATGGTGGTGAGATCTTCCCCTGCATGACTTCCAAAGGAGACCAGGATAAAATAAATTTTGAACAAATCGTTTGTGGATTTATTAACACTGAATAGCAAACCAAAATTGCAGAGCTCATTAGTTCACACCTTTCCATTTATTTGACTGAGGATTCTTGATCCCTACGATTAGGCTCCAGATAAGTTCACCAATTCATTCTTGGTTTTTTTTTGTACGCATTATAAACTTAATACAAAATATTTCCACATTGATGCTTTTGTATCTGTTATTTAATCTCCACTGATCAGCACAGAAGAGATCACATCAACAGCTGGAACAAATGATGTTCCCATTCATTTTGGTGGTGTTATTTTGACTGACTTATCCCACAATCACATAACAAAGTTATCACCAAGCTTGTATAAAGCACCATTCCCAAAAAGGCTGCAGAGAAAAGATGAGTTAATGAAAACTGGGGCATGTGATGATCCATCCTTTTATTTGCAGGTTTATGTTTTTGTTCTCACATTGAAAGAGGTAGTTGAGTCCTGTCTCCAACAGATTTTTCCTAAATAACTGTAAAATTTTCAATAAAGATTTGCAGCATTTTCATGAGAGCAAGTCACACAGCATGAAACTGTTGAGCATAAAGCTTGTAAACTCCATCTTCTGGAGTGTGAGACTGTCAGAATCACAGACAGAGCAAACACTGAATTAACAGAATTTACATTTTCTCAAAGGAGCGTCTGGATGAAGAATAATAGATTTATGCACAGACATCTTCTTCATGAGGGCATTAATGATTTCACTATTTATTTTCCTAAACCATGGGACTGCAGTTCACATGTCAAATCTCACATTTGAAGAGCTAATCGAGGATGATGAATATTCAATTGACACTGAAATGAAGAGAGGCATGGAAATCTCCCTGAGCACGTGGCAATATTTAATATTTAATATTTATACAAAGCCAGCACCCCAACCTCAGGGCAGGGCCCTGCCACCTCCCAGCACTCACTTCATTGCTCTCATGGATGTTGTGATCGATCATTTGAAGCAGAAACCACATCACATTCCTCAGGATGAACGTGGTGATCAGGTTCCAGTGGATAATATTCCGCAGGCATCTGATACTCCTGAGCAGGAAACACATTTAAGTCAACATATATACTGAATATACACTCACATCAATAACTTTATAAAACAAATGAGTAAATTCTGTTCATTGTACAGTTTATCCCCCTGCAATCCCTCTGTTCTCTATGAAACAGGAGGTTTGTGTATTTGCAAAGGCATGTACAACAATTTGTCATGACAACACAACTCAATCAATTGAAGCAAGCAAAACAGGATCTATGGGAAAAAAAAAAAGCATTCAATTCAAAACCAAAAATAAAACATTCAGACTGTCATTTCACCCTTGGTTATTAGTTTTGCTCCCCTTCCCTCCATCTCTAGAACAACTGGAATTGATAGAAAAGCCACAGAACAACCAGGCTGCCCTGGAGGCTGCTGAGTTGCTCACAGAAGGGGTTTTAATGACAAATATTTGTGCTGGAGTGGCAAAGTTGGAACAGTTTAGTTTACATTTGGTTAATTCTTGAACAGCTCACCTGTGAGTTTGAATTAATGAACAGGAGAGCATGAATTGCCTGGTTTTCAATCCTGGGCTTAGCTGGCTGTACCTTAAACAAGGCAGAGCTGCAGATCCTCCTTGTGAAAAAGTCATATTGTGTGGCTCTACACAGATATTTACTATATGTGATATGCTAGATAGAAAAGTTATGCTGCATTAACATTTGTGAATATAGTTTTGTAATTAACATTGAGCTTTAGTAATTAAAAAAGAAGTTGTGTGTGAGATATTCTTTTTAGCTCAAGAAAGAGAGAAGAAGTCTTCGTACAGAGATAACAGTTACAAGAAATCCTCTAGTGAAGAAGAATTTATGGCTCCCTTATCAACAGAAGCAACCTCTTCAAAGACTTAAACCAGACTTGCAGACCCCAGGGAACTGAAAGACAAGTAAAGGATTGTTTTAAATAAAATATGCATAGCCATAAGGAGGTTGCTGAAAAAGAGAGAAATTTCTCTCCAGGTTGCCCTTCTCTTTCCTGGCCTTTGTCTAGAAGGGAAGGGGGACAGTAGTCCCAGGCTACCTTCTTTGCTCTTATTGTCTCATAAATTGTCCTGCTCTAAATTGTTTAACTTTTATCATTGTATTTGTATTACTATTTTTTTAACCATTTTTCTTTTTATTAAATTTCCAAAAATCCAAAAAGCGAGTGATTGAGGTTTATTACACTGCTCCTTCAGGAAATATTTGTGTCTGTTTTGAGTCCCTCCCCAGTCCCCATTCAGGTGCAATGTAAATTATGAGTGCAGGGTAAAATATGAGCTACAGCAAGCTGGGACACAGCACTATAAAATAAAAGAGGGCACATCTGAAATACCCTTGCTGCTGGAAATGGCTCCAGGAGGCAGCCAGGGCATGGTGCTATTGCCAGAAAATAAAGAGTCACTGAAGCAGGACAGAGTTACTCATGACAGGTTCAGTCATTTAAGATCAGAACATTTCTCTTACTCTCTGTGAACTGGTAAAGGATGGCAAGTGCCAAGCTGCAGTGCTGCAGTTACAGAATCTTCAATTAAATGAGCTTTTCTCAGCTAAAAGCAAACCACTCCATTTATGAAAATCACTTCCACACGGTTTCAAACACTTCCTGGGATTTGGCAGTGCTGCCTCAGGCTCCCTGCTTGCCAGGGAAGCTGCCAGATAATGTGGGACAAACACAGAAAGTGGCTCAAAGCTGCTCAGCTGGAACTGACTGATCTCACCCCAGGGACAGCAAAAAGAGAGTCACAATCCAGTAACCAACTTTTCCTTGCCTCAGGTCTTTGCATGGCAGACAAGCCACAAACACAATTTTCCTAGCATAAAACACTCACTGTATTGTTCTTAGGACTAAATTAGTCAGTCTTAGGGCCAGAAGCTATTCTGGTGTGTCCTTCAGCCCCACAAATCTCTCAGAGATTTCAAGTAATTCAGCAAAAAAAACAAACAGAAGACCTCCCACATGGGAGATACTTGCAGAGAGACACTCAGAGGTATAACCCTGCTAAGCCAATGTCGAAATGGCCTCGGAATTTAGCAACTCAGGCTGCCAGAATGAAACTGGTGTTTGGTTCTGAGCACCTCAGTGACCCACAATGAGTTATTCTGGAGAATAAATCTCCATCTGCTCAGATTCTTTCTATTTTATTTAAGCTACAAACTCCAAAATGCTGCTCTTGGACATGGCAGACACAGCTCACTTTGAGAATTTCACTTTTAACAAAGGGCTGAGGTTCAAGGTTTGGCTTTCAAAGAAATGAGGGAACCAAGCTGCCCATGCTGAGCCCCAGGAGACACCTGAAACATCCTCTTCAGGGCTGTCCTCTGTGGATCATGCTGCACAGAAATGTCCTGCAGCTGCTCTTCACCTGCTGCTTTATTCACTCCCTCCAGGTCAAGGATCAGCAAATGAAAGGGTGAGTTTAAAACACTCCTTCTAGGGAGAGAAGGAGGCAAGGGACTAAAACTAGGGAAATTCAGGCCAAACTGTGAGTTATTGAGATGAAATTAACTGCTTTTGAGAGCTCTAACAAACCAAACAGATTTGGCACACTTGACACCTGAATGTATTTCTTGGCAAAGATAAGATAAAGGAGTGGGGGAAAAATCCTTGCTGCAAGCATCCATTTAGATATAGATATATTTAGGTATTTTTAGTGTAATCATCCCATATGCTTGAACATCACTAAATCTGGCTAGGGAAAATCTTATTGCCACAAGATTTACATCAGAACATTAGACTGGACACACAGGCACACAGGATCCAGTGAAGATTTTTACATTTTTGGTTCATAAACTGGGATCTTCCCCCAGGAAGATCCCAGTCATCAAAACCACATTGTCTTCTTTGTCTTAAGGCAAACTCAGTGCACTTGATGATCTCAAAGGTTTTTTCCAACCCTAACAATTCTATAGTTCTATGTTTTTATCTCATGCCTACACGATCTCTGCCCTCCTTACTGCCTCTTGGTTCTTACAGGTTTTTATTTCTTTGCCCATCACTCTGGATCCTTCAGACTTTTAGATGTGCATGCAGGACCCAGAGTAAGAGGGTCTGCTCTGTGTTGGAAACCCCCAATTTTAACAGATAATTATCAAAACATTCCTGTTTTCAAAAAGCCCCATTTTTTGAGGGAAGATGTGTTCCTGGTGTAAAATTAAGTATAAATGTAGCTGGAATCAACCAAACTGAAGCCTGAAGCTTTGGTTTTGGACTTGAGACAGGGACAGTTGGCCCTCCTGTCCCCCTGCCCTTAGCAAAAGCCATATTTTGGGTATTTTGGGTATGGGTAACTCCACACCATTGCCTCATTCCCTTTGGGAGACTCTGGGTGAGTGGCTTGGATGGTAAATCCTTTCACTGCTAAAAAGCTTCCTGTCTTTGGGGCTAACAGAGCCATGAAAGATAATCTGAGAGAGGTCTGAAAGTGTCACAGACTCAGATAACTCAGGCAGTGATGTGACCCCAGGCACAGAATGGTTTTTAACCTATTCCTTTTTTGTTTGTTTGTTTGTTTGTTTTATTTTGTTATCTTTAATTTTCTTTTAATAAAAGTCCCAACTGGACACTGAAATTTTGTTACTGTTCACAACCAGCCCAGAACCCATGGTTCAGCCTCCTAACTACCCCCAGCACAGAAATCACAGTGAGAGTGATGAAATTCACAGCCAAGGGTAAGGAAAGCTTGGAAATAACTGTGTCAGGTTTAGTGGGGAGGGAGAATCTGCAGATAATAAAGTGTGTGGAGGCTGCAGGGCACAGCAGTGCAGGGCTGCAGTCAATGAACAGGGGAACAATCTCTTGGCAGCCACCTCAGAAAGCTGCTCTCAATTTCAGGCACTGCTGGTGGGTGGAATTGCTGTAATTTGGATGGTGTAAAGGATCTGGAGGGGTTCTGAGGACAGGATCTCCTCATTCCAGGCTTTATTCCCACTAGATTGCTCTGCTGGGCTCAGGAGCTCGCCTTGTGCACAGAATTCATCTCTGCAGCCAGGCTGGAGTCTGAGGTGGGCACTGAATGAAGGGCATTTCCCAAACTGGGCAATAAAAGTGCTGGACAACAGGAGACCTCAGCACAGCTAATGATTGCTGGAAGGACAAACCTGACCTTGTCATACTCATTCACCTCAAAGCCTGAGGAAAATACCTCAGAATCCTTTCAGCAGTCATTTATCCTCCACGGGTCTTTTCCTGCCTCTTTGTAGATAGAAGGTAGCTTAAATTTATGAGCCTTAATTTAAATGTAAATGCTCCTGTTATTCACGAAAATGACCTGTCCCATTTTGAAAACTTAAACACTCATATCACTCTTTTATGCCAATGAGCCCCACAGTTCCTTTCTCCTTGATTAATTATTGGCTTTGCTCTGTGGAGTGGAAAAGTAACCAAGCCTGTGCTCCAGGAGCAGCAGTAACTGCCCTCACAGGCAGCACAGGAAAGAAATATTCCTATGACACTGCAACTGGCAGGAGATGTAATTTAAATTTAAAACACATTAAGTCGTTAAGTTGGTGAATGGAGCTTTTCTGGAGGCACAGGGCTTGTCATGAATGAACTCCCTCAAAATCCAGATGATGAGAAATTTGGGGTTGTTCTTTCCTCGGGAAGGGGATATCACAATCTGGGGGTGGTGGCAGTGGCAACATGAAGAAAATGAGAGCACAGAGAGCAGAGAGCTGCCCTCAAGAGGGAAAGGGTCACATGGGAGAGGAGAGAAAGGGGAGCTGAGGGCACTGAACTGCTGCTTCAGACACAATTACAGCACTGCTGGGAAGGAATTGTGACTTACAGAGACACTCAGAGTTCCCCAGCCCAAAGGATCTGGTGACAGAACGTTTCCTATTCATCCTCATGTCAGGTAACATCACTTATGCCATTTCCACTTGTTTTACAAGCCTTGATGTGCTGAATGGTGCAGGAACAGCAGCACAAATCACCACCCAGAGATCCTGAAGCCTGGCACATCACAAGACACCACAGACTGAAGCTACAGGCTTCCACTGAGGAGGAATTAATGATTTCCTTCCTACTCTAATCCTTTTCAGACAAAAATCACTGGTCAAAGCTTCAGCTGGACTCTTGTGCCAGCTCTTCCCTGGTCTGAGGATGGATGGAATAAAGAGAGAAAACTGCAGCAATTCACTCACCACAGACTTTAACACTGAGGTCAGAACATAAGAACTTCATGTTCACTCAGACCAATGTGCAATTTAGTCTGGGACGCAGTCCCTGTGGGGATTGGGAAAAATTAATTTGGGAAAGAACACTGGAAACAGGGGAGTTGAACTGCAAGTTGTTCTCTGCTCTTACCTCCTTGCTCCTGGCAGTCAGAAGATATTCCTGACTCAGAGAACACATTTAAATGCATTAAATGACCTTGCTGGTGCCCCCAATTCCTCCTAGGAGTCCCTGGACTCTTTTTGTGGTTTATGTTCACTAGGGTCAGACCATGGGTTACTCCACTAACATGATGAAGAGTTCATAATCTCTTATTCACAGTAGAACACCTTTGTCTCTGTGGGCTCCTCTTCTCTGCTTGTCTGCCCGCTCCAAGGGCTGGATGAGGAGACATTTCCTCACAAATGCACCCCCTGCTATCCTTTGGGAGCTGCAAGGTGAGGGAACAGAAAAAGCAGCAAGGAACTGCTCATCCATGGGCTGTGGGAGGAGTGCTTGGTGCTGCATCCAGCAGTTCATGCAGCAATTTCACTTCTAGCTGGGCCTGACAGCAGATTTTGGGCAGGAAATATCCCCCTGAAATTCAGCAAGGTCAGACAGGCACAAGAAAGGGGTGTGTGTCACCCTGAGTGAAGGAGCAGGCAGAAGGAAAAGGATTTCCTTGACAAGAGAAAAGGACAGACAATTTCTGACATGAAGCTAAAAGATATTGCCACTGGAGGCATCTTGGCTTTGTAAATGAAAGGATTAATTTGCTTCTCATGATTTCTTAAGAACCAGTGCTTTCCATGCTGAGTGGTACCCAAACACCTCCTCCTGAGAGGGCAGGAGTTTCTCATGAGGGCCTGAAGCACAGGGGTCCTGCTGTGGGTTTGAGCACAGATGTTTTCATATCCTCATATCCTCATGTCCTCATGTTTTCATGTGTTCATGACCCAGACAACTGGTTAAGGGATAAAAGCACAAATACCATTCTCCTGTGTCCTTCCAGTTGGAGGGAATGAAGGAAGAGGAAGAGCCATCACACCAATACCTGGCTTCCAGCATGGTGTCACCAGAATTTTGTGGGTTTTTGTCATGGGTTGTCTACATGACACCAAACCTGTTTCAAAGGTTGATGATGTGAGGTTTTGGGTAGAGGAGTGTAGCAAGTGACAGCACACTCTCATGGGAGACTGAGTTATGAAGAACCCCTTGTTTTATATTTGCAGGAATTTGGGGACAACGGTAACAGAGCTTGTGCAGAGAAGGGAAGCAAAGCTGGGGAAGAACCTGGAGCACTTTTATTTTTTGCTGATGAGGAGCAACTGAGGACTGGGGGTCTTCAGTCTGCAGAAAAAGAGGCTCAGGGGGGACCTTCCTACTCTCTAGAACTCCCTGACAGGAGAGGGCAGCCAGGGGATCTGGCTCTGCTCCCAGGGAACAAGGGACAGGACCAGAGGAAATGGTCTCAAGTTGCACCAGGGAAGGTTTAGATTGGGAAAAACTTCTTTGCTGAAAGGGTGATCAGACACTGGAACAGCCTGCCCTGGGCAGTGGTGGAGTCACCATCTCTGGAAGTGATCAAAAACATTTAGATGTGGCACTTGGGGACAGGGTTTAGCAGTGGACCTGGCAGTGCTGGGGTATGGTTGGAGTCAATGATCCTAGAGATCTCTAATTCTCAGTGAATCTCCATGGGCCTGTAGGAAGATGTGTGTATTCCAGTGAATTCCCAGAGCCTGGGAATTCTCTGGCTGTGCTGGCCAAACCAATGAGATTATCTGGGATCTAGGATGAGCCTCCCTCTCACACACCAAGGACTCGGCTCAGCTCTGCAGCAGGCTGGACCTGAAGAAACAATTCAGGTGAAAGCCAACATGGTTCTCCTTGGCCTTCCTAAGGAGACTTCTCCTTGGCCTTCCTAAAGAAAGCTTCTCCTGGGTCTTCCTAATTAGTAAATCAAGAACTGTGACAAATTGCACACCACAACCACTTTATTTGATCTGAGAACAGACCATGTTGTTCCCTGACTCTTTCCTACCACCAGCATCCTGAACTGCCTCATGTGCAGGGTGTCAGAGCTGGGCTTCCACGGAAGGAAACAGCAGCAAAAGGAAAAAAAAAAGCAAAGTTCTCCAGCAGCTGACTGCAGCCTGGGTCAGAGGTGGGCAGAAAGAGCTTCTGATTGCTGCTAGAGACAGGATGTCCTGCTAATTATTTCCACCAAATGACCTTAATTGTGTGATTTGACAGAGAAAGCAGAGAAATAGAAACCCCATCCTTTTGACTTGCAAAATCGTGAGATCTGGAAAGGCAGAAAGAAAATCACATCAACTCTCAGTAAAGGTGGCCTCACTGATTCTGAAATGGATGTCTATAAATAGCCCTGGTAAAACTCGAAGTAGCTTGCTGTTGATTTATTGTTTTTCTCTATCCATACAGTGGTATTTTTCCTCTGGGATGCACAGAGCCACTATTTTCTGATTCAAAGCATGAGACAAACAATTAGCATTAACAATCATAATAATGTGCCAGCATGGTTGAAAGCTCGCTGAATTAGTTGAATCATCTGCATAGAATAAATTGCAAATGAACACTTTATTAAGGAAGCTTGGAAACCTTCTATTAATTCATGTAGTATTCCATTAATAATGATGTTCAATTAAGACTGCTGTCCCTAAGTCTTTCTGGAAACAGCTGATAGGAGAAATAGGAGTGCACTTTGCTGGAGCCCTTCCCTTTCCATGACTGGAACAGGCCAGAAAGAGAATCATGGACTTAAAAATCTATTTCCCCTCTTTAGTCTTTTCTAGGGGAGGCAAGGCACATGTACAACCCATAAATGGCACAGAGTGGGAAGAACACCTCACAGCAAGTTATTTCCCAGGCTCTGTGCCTGTCAGGGCCTATTTGCTTTCACCCACATGGAAGTGTCCCCTGAGGTCCCCAAGGTTTCCCTTGTGTGCTCAATCAGTGCAGATATTCTGAACTCCTAATGCTTCCAGATGGGAACAGCAGCTGGAGAGGGAAAATCAGCTCCTTGGTGGCAGCTGCCTGGGGGAATGTGAATATTCCCACAGGAAAAGCAAGGGGAAAAGCAAGGGAAGAATGGAAGGAAGTGAAAGCTTTATCACGAGGACAAGAGGGAAATGCTCAGGTGAAGAGAAGCAGCAACTTCCATGAGTATTTAGGATGTACAGAGACCCTAAAAATAAACCCACTGTGGAAACATCTGTGTATTTGTCTTTTCCAAAGCTTCACTCTCCTGCTGCAAGCCAGTTTTTAATGGGGATATGGGGCAACCTGCCTGCTTCAGACACAAAGGATTTTCAACACTGGTGTTCCAGGGGTGGGAAGGATGCAGCCAACACAACACACAACAGCCCCAGACTGGCTGTGCTCACTGCTTAAACTGGGGATCACTGAAACCCAGCCCCTGCAAAAACACAACTCCAACCTTGACTGTGCCATCAAGCCAGGCACTGGAGAAAATTCCCAATTTTGACCAGAATGATAAAAATACAGATGACTTCATTTAATGCAGCATGTGGTTGTGGCTGAAGAAAAATATTCAGGACTCTGCTCTCATTTGCGAAACAGAAGTCAGATGCCAACAATTTTTGAACAAAGAGAAAATAAGGCTGCAAAGTATCTTTTTGTGCAGAGAACAGCTTGCAGCTCAGGTTTTGTGACACAGGTTGTTGTTATGAGTCCACACTGTGGAAAGGTGAATGTTTTCCATGGAGATTGACCACTGCAGTGGGATTGCACAAACCAGAGACAGGACTTGAGAGGCAGTGAGAGCTCAGAGTAGTTGATCTGGTTACAGCTACTGTTTGGGAAATAGGAGTGCACAGCATGTCCTCATTCATAGTCCCCTTGTGGGATTATACAAAAAAAGGAGAAAAATCTGAAACTAAATTAATTTAAATGGCCAGCTAGAGAATTCAAAGGTTATGCCATTTTTTTAAATACAATTACACAATTAGCAAAGTTTATTACATTATCTACATTTGCAGATCCTGTGGTGATAAACCAAGGAGCAAACTCTGAGCTGCTGATGCTGCTGTTCACACTCTCCTTGGCCTCATTTACACCAAGACATGGTGTGAAATATTTAATTATTTTGGAGTATTTGGCCAGGAATTCAGGATACACTGGAAACCTCCCAAATAATCATTCCTGTGCTTGGTCTAAATTCCTCATTCTGATGGTGCTCACTGGGCATGAGGAAATGAGTCCAGTGTCTCAGCCTGGGCACATCCCCAGGGAAGCTGCTGTTCCCATAACAGGCAGAGGCTGCCAGGGGTGTCCATGGCCCATTTAGGGGCGACAGGAATCTCCACCTCTCCCCTCTCTCGTGTTTCAGCTGACAGAGCAATGTGAAGCAGCAGAATTCACAGAACCATGGAACTGTTTAGGTTGGAAAAGCCCTCCAAGATCATCAAGCCAACCATTGACCCAGCACCACTGGACCCTGTCCCCAAGAGCCACATCCAAGTGGTTTTTTGAGCATTTACTGGGATGGTGACTCTGCCACTGCCCTGGGCAGTCTCTTCCAATGCCTGACCACCCTTTCAGTGAAGACATTTTCCCTAATATCCAACCTAAACTTCCCCTGGCACAACCTGAGGCCGTTCCCTCTGCTCCTGTCCCTGTTCCTGGGAGCAGAGCCCGACCCTCCCTGGCTGTCCCCTCCTGTCAGGAGTTGTGCAGAGCCACAAGGTCCCCCTGAGCCTCCTTTTCTCCAGGCTGAGCCCCTTTCCAGCTCCCTCAGCGGCTCCTGGTGCTCCAGAGCCTTCCCCAGCTCTGCTCCCTTCTCTGGACACCCTCCAGCACCTAAATTATCTTCCAGATTAGGCAGAAGAGAAGGTTCCTGAGTTGTGAACAACCACATTGGATTTAGTGAGGGACCTACTTGTGGAATTCCATGGGTGAAAACTGAAATTGAACCATTTAGCACTTGAACAGCTGCAGGTGCATCTGCAGTTCATACCTCTAAACATCATCTTGAAAATGCACTCTCTGATTTTCCTCCCCAGAGATGACTCAGAATGTGTTGGGTTTTTTAATTTTTTGATCAAATTGCACTCCTAAACACGATTCATATATAAACTGCAAAGACTCAACTTTGCTTTCCTCCTTTCTCTGAAACCTTGGAAAAGTTGTGATGTTTTCTCCATCGTTCCCAAAACCACTCCATCATTATCATCAGAACACAGACAAGTTCTAGCTTGTCAGTCAATATAGATCCACATCTTTTAAGAGCAGTTCTATAATTAGAATTCAAACAAGTTCATGTCCATCTCCAAAAACTCAGAGCCAAAATCTTGGCAGCAACAGAAATTTACCAGCACTAACATATTTCTAGCACAGGACAGGAAGTGGCCTTTAAACCTCAGGGCAAGAAAGGAACTGACCAAAAGCATTTCATAAATTCCTGATACTCCAGTTTGACTCCAACTTGAATTTTTTCCTCTGCCACACTGCCCTGGGACCCCTCAGCTCTGTGGGCTGGAAAACATCTTTTCATATCCACTCTCAAATCCATCTGTAAAGCACCTATACCCATTTTTTCTTGCACTGACACTGTCCTTGATCACAAGCAGCTCTTCAGTTTTCATTGTTTATCCAATGGTGATGTATTTATAGACAGCAACCACACTCCTCAGTGGCTTTCTTTGTGCTGGGTTACAATACCACGATTTCAGATGCAGCTTGTGAAACCTTTCACATTTTAAGAACAGAGCTCTCTGGGCACACTTTCAATTACTGGTTTTATTCCAGGAGCTCATGAGGGCCCTGCTCTTGGAGGTTTTATTTTGTATGGGGTAGGCTCTGTACAAAGAGTGTAAAGGACAAGTCCTACAGATTTGTGAGATGAAGAGGGGCTGAGTAAAGGCAGTGGGAAGCAAAGGCAATGGCCTGGGGTTAATCAATAGACAAAGTGTTTCTGGTTATCATCTGAGTTCATTCATGAGGCTTTTCACAGAGATGCAGGCAGTACAGGCACTTCAGATATTCTGTATTTAAAGCTGGCCCCTCATTGGGTTTGTTCTTTTTTACAGAGCTCCATGATTTTCACTCCTGCCCTTCTCTGTGGACTCTGCTGTGGACTCTCACAGGGTGGGACAGAGCTGTGTTCACACCCACAGCCACTGCACCCAGCCCAGGATTTGTGGTGAAGCTTAAAATTGATTAATTAATGATGATTAATATAAAAAATGATTAATTAATTAATAGCTCAGTGCCTGAGTTATTAATGAAGGCTCTGCTATGAAGCTGCAGATGGAACAGCCTGAGCTAGGCTGGGTGGGAAGGCAGGAGATGAGGGGGACATGGAGCAATGACATGAACTCTGTTAGGTGATGTCCTGACCTGGGACTTGCTCTTTCCTCTTGCTCCCCAGCATGAAAGGATTGTGCCTTGGATGTGGAGCCTGCTCTGCTCTAACCACATAAGAAACCTCCTCCTTTTAAATGCAAACCAGAATTAATTGTGCAGATCTCCTCCCCACTTGAGACATCCTCAGTTCACAGGTTCTGAGAGCTGTCACATCACTTTGCTCTAAGAAACCTGCTCGGCATTGATGCTCTGCACTTCTCCTGACACGTTTCTACAAATCATTTCATCAAACTATTCCATTCTTACAAACAGAGGCCTGCAGCAGCAATCCTGCCAATCCTGCACCAGCCTGAAGAGCAACAGGGTAGCTCAAAGGAGCTTGGAACAGCAGAGGATAAAGGAAAGCAGATAGGAGATGGCTGGAGGGGGGAAAGGAAAAAAAAGAAGTGACTATATTGATTTAGGAAAAAAATGTGAAGTGACTATATTGTTTTAGGAAAAAAAATGCTCCCAAAATTTCTTTTTAGGAGAAAATAATATGTAGGATTTAGGAAATCTATATGTAATCATAACAAAGAACAGGGACACTGCCTCAGACCTATGAGAAAAACCAGTATCAGATGCTTTGCTGGGGAAATAGAGCTAAATTTAATGGCAACAGGAAGGCAGAATTTCCCTCAAAACCTCAGTTAGCTTTCATTGCCACCATAGTAGTGACAAAAGCTGTTATGACAATGTTTGTGGGTTTGGTTGTTTGTAGAGCTGCCTTTATCCAGCAAGGACATGTCATTTTTAATCTCCAGCCTATCTTCCTGTCAGCACTGTCTTTTATTGGATTCAGAACTCAGCAGGGACGTGGATGCTTCCCAGAACAAATACCTTTTTTCCCCTACTTCTTCTCTGATAACCACTGCACAAATAAAGCTTCTTCTGATGGAATCCACCCAGGTCACTGTTGGCCACTGCCAGCACATTGTTTAATAACAAGTCAGGAGTTTTACAAAGGACTCTTTTCCTACCTCAGAGGATGCTCTAACAGCACAGTGACAAGGGAAAATCCAGGACAAAGCAATTTGGGGTTTCTGCACTATCAGCAACAGCAAAGGAAAAATGTGATTCAAAAGAAGTATTTTAATACTTCACTTTTTTATTGTTATTATTTTCTTTTTCTTCAGCTTGATTGGTATTGCTGATAGCAGGATTCCTCCTTTGGAAAATTTCTGCTCTGGGGCCTGCACTGGAGATCAAGCCACCTCTACAGCACATTTTGTGCACAAATTCTAATTCTTGGTTTGTGCTTCTTGGTGTATTCCTTTTTGTTTGTCAGTTTGGTTGGTTTTGCATGGTACAGACTCTCACAATTTCAAGACCATCTACATTTAGATCTTGAGAAACTGATGTTGGACCTTCAGGAGCTGCCTCAGTGACTCAGTGGCATTCAGCCAGTGTGCCAGCAACCATCAAACCCTCTCCTTCACTTTTATCATTTAGGTGCTATATGAATTTTTATTGGCTTGTTTGTCATTGCACAGCTTCAGATGTGACAGAACTGGAGAAAACCAGGCTAAAATGGGTCTTGACAAGAAAAGGGGGCCCTGGCTGAGCTCTCATCCCCTCCCAGCAGTGTTGGGGGTCTCATGGACACAAAAGGCAGATATTTCATCATCTGCTGCTACATCTGAGCTTCCTGACCCTTAAAACAGTTGTGAGATCCCTCAGTGGTCAGGGCAGTAGGACTTCTCTGCTAAATGATAGGTGGGTTGTGAATGAAGGATGAAGCTCTTAAGGAATGAGGAAGAGTGAAGCTGGGTGCAAGGTGACAGGATAAATTTAGAAAAATAGGGTCAAGATCCAGTTCCTTTCCTCTTCCCACTTCAGCACAACTGAGCACTAAGCTGGAGGATTAAGTCCCACTGGGCTGGAGCAGCACCAGTGATGGTGAAGCTCATTTCCAAAAGCAGAACACCCTCCTGACCAGCTGAACAGCACAGAAACACCTTTTGCCATGCCAGTCAAATATTTTAAATGCTCCTAAAACACCCAGAGTGAGAGCCCCCAAAACCCTGCCAGCAGTTATTTCCCAACAGAGCAGTAATGCTCCAGCCTCCCCCTTGAGCCAGGGCTGCCTGCACTGACAGAGCAAAGGAAAATTGAGCAGGTCATGGAGGAGAAGCATAAAAATTGGGAGCAGATGTAAAACCTGAATCTTCCCGGATGTCTCCTCTATTTTCACCCTCAGCAGGGACCCGTGGAGTGAGGCAGATGGATGGAGTGGGGCAGGAATAAGGAACTGTCAGATTTCTATTTTAGGTCAAGATCAGGAGGAGCTATCAGATTGGGTTTTTTTGCTACAAATTACCTAAATTATCTCTGTTCACCCAATTCCATCATACCTTCTTCCATCCAAAATAAAACAGCATTAAAAAAGCTCCCCAAAATAATAGAGACTGATTATCAAAACTGATTTGTTCTTGTGGCACTTTATAGAGGCAAATGGGATGAAAATATCCATAACCAAAAATCTGGGTAGTGACAGCCTGCAGTGAAACATGAATTTGGGTTGCATTCACTGGAACATCTCTAGAACTTTGGAAAATGGATGTGTATTGACAGACCCTGAGGAATTTCATGCTGATTAGCTCTGGCTGCACACTGGACACGTTTTGCATGACACAATGTGAATTTGAAAAGATGGGCTACCTTAATTCACAGCATGTACAGGGAAGTACTTGATTGCCACTACTCAGTTGTTGTTTTTAATGTTGAAGCTGACTGCAAAATTTAAACCTTAAGGTTTAAATAACAGAAGAACAATTTAGAAGAATTCAGCTGAGCCACCTCCGTGTTTGAAGCTGGATACATTTATGCCATCCCACCTAATTGTTTTTGTATTATTTATTCAAGGATTTATAAAAGATTGAGCATGAAAGCAAGGAATATAGTTACTGCAATGAATAATTTGCATTCTTTATTCAGTGTAAATTAATTCAGGTCTCCAAGCACTGTGAGAATTAGTTTTATATGCACTGTAGAGGGCTTGAAATTGAAGTTTAAATTGATGCATCATAGAAGTTCTCATTTAATGTTTTAAGGTGGGGGTTTTTTGTTTAGCATAGATTATAGATGTTTATAGATGCTGGAGTGTGAGAAGATTCTTATTATTATTAGAAAAGATTTTGTTAGGAATGCTCAGAAGACTCAGCTAAGACTTTAGGGATGCTCTGTTCAGGAAAACAGTAACTCTTGCACTGTCAATCATGCTGCTGTAATCCTGGGCAGGAGGAGGATGTCCTCCCCCCACAGTTTATCCTCTGCTATTAGAACAAGTTTTTTCTTAAGGATTATCATTGCACAGCACTCAGTGGAGCTGATTTTAAGTTCAAGCTGAACTCTCCTGGACAAAACAGCACAAATTATACAGAAATGCCAGTCATGGGATCAAAGAAATAATACATTATTAACCCACCAGGCCACTCCTATGAAAATATATTCCTGTGATTCAGGCAGGGGACATACACATGATGACTCATGCACATCTATTTGTTTTTCACTGATTTGATTTTCCTCCTGTCCTTTCTCTTCCCTGTAGCCCTAACTCTGCTTTCACTCACATCTCTGTTTGCCAAGCTCCCTTCAGCACCCTGGACCAGATCAGGGAAGGGTTTCTATGCAGGCTCCTTGATTTGAATTCATCATTTCATGAGCACTGCTGGGGATTCAGCTCCACTAATGATGTTCCTCTTTTTATTTAAGAAAACTTCTAAGCCCTTTAATGAAAGAAAAACCAAAATTAACCCAAAGCAAAACGGAAAGATTTTGTTCTGTCTCCTTTGGTTTAGATCTGGGTTTTAGCTGTCAGGGAATGCAAGACATCACCATGTTCTGCCTTGTGAGAAAACAAAATGTGCCCCCAAACTTGCAACTTGACACACTCAGATCCCATAATGAAGAACACTGCCCACTGAATTTTTTTTTGCTCATCAATAAATCATGTTCAGTTCCTTCCCTGAATCCAAAGAGGCTTGGATGCTCAGGAGGAGCTCATCCAGCACTTTAATCAGCAAAACCACGGCTGTGCTCAGGAACATTAAAGCCACCACCACTTTCAGGACCATCCACAGCCTGGACAGAGTCATGAGAGGGCTGCAGCAACCCAGAAAGGCTCACCCAAGCAAGTTAGAAACATGCAAACACATTACTCACCTCAAGCACAAGAAAAGCATAAAGGCAACTATAAGGGCCCCTACTGAAATACAGTGCCCCAGGTAGTTTATGATGAGAGCAATCTTGTAATGCAGCGCGTATTTCCTCTGCAGGCAAAGAGATAAAGGATTAAATCAGCATCAGTCTCCAAGCAGGGCATTCAGTTTATCACTTCAGAAAACAGTCATGACTTTTCTCAACTTTACAATGACATAACAGTCCCAGGGCTGATGCCTCTGTGGAAGGCAAACACAAGTACAGGCTTGGTTTCATTTCAGTTTAGGATTTGTCCATGGTTTCTTACAAATATCTGCAAAAAAAGTTATTTTGTCTCTGCTTTTCCCTTTTTTTTCCTTTTTTTTTCCATTTCCTCAGTTTCTCTTATTTTAAACCCTTTAGGCAAACAAACCTACTAAAGACACATCTCAGAGTTTCAAAAGTTACAAAACATTATTTTCTTAGGAAACAGCACAGTCTTAATGAGCCAGGTTATGTCATTTTCCTGAAATGGCTTGGTTTTCACACAAAAATGTCAGTAAGAATAAATAACAAGCCCTCCCAAACAGGCAGATTTTCCTCTGAGGGACATTCCTTGCAGGCTGGGATCTTTATCCTTCCAACCCAGGGCAGAATCAATGCAGATTAAAAGAGCAGGAACCCGCTGGTGTCCCCTCAGCCTGACAAACCAGGGATCCTGCTGGTTTTAGCAGCAACCCAAATATGTGGTGAAATGTCCTCTGTTAGTGTCTGTTTCCTAGGATGTGAGGGAGATTATTGGTGGGTTCTTGATCCTGGAAACAAAAAAATAAGTACAGAAGTGCTCCCATGTAAATCAGTGAATTTAGGGATTTAGTGACCAAAATTTGGCCTTGCAGAAACATCTTTGTTGGTGGGCTGCTGTTGGCTTTGGAGAAAGGAGAAGCATCTCCTCTCTCTGCCTGGCTAGGAAGAAATAGAAAGACACTATTCAGATAAATACTGAAGCTGGCTAAAAAGAGGTTTGCTACTGGAAGACTAAATGCTTCTAAAAATATGTATTTATTTATTAGTTTTGTCGTTTATTTCTTTTCAAGTTAAGCAGATCTTTCCCCACATTGGGATGTTGCCCTCATTCAGAAGAACAAGGCTCTTCAAAACCAACCACCTACATTTCCTCCCTTGTGATAAAAATATGAAAGTAAAATCCTACAAATGTTTTTGGTTTTTTTTTTTTTTTAATTTTTGTTGAGTCTTTTTTTTTTTCATTTTTTTCCCCTTACAATTTCCCTTAACATTTTACTCCAGTGAGAGGAATTTGTCAGTGAATGAATGTTTGGCTGAAACTACAACCACCAGCTGTAGTTAATCTGTTCCATTGTTCTGTGAAGAAAAGCATCTTCCAGCACTTTGCCAGAGAGCCAGGGAGCTCTCTTGGAATCATTTTTGTGATTAAACCTGCCTGTATCTTCAGCTCACACAGTAATGTGCTGTTTCTGGACAGAACTCAACCACACAGACTATTTTTAAGTCTATTATAAAATCCCCTAAAAGAAACTTCACCATCCATGGACTCATTTTGTGAATTGCCTGGAGGTGAACAGAAAAAAAGCAACAAAAGGAAGGTAGGGAATGCAAATTCCAGGCTGTGTTTTATTTATCCTCCAGTCGAGGGGGACACCTGGAGGGAAGGAAAACTCCCTTGACCTGATGTGTCACCTGTGCAATTTTATTTTATTCAACAATGCTTTGGCAAACTGCAGGGCTCATTGACTCTGCAGGGCTCATTGACTCTCCTGCTTAATTCAGAGCCAGAGGATCACAGAACATCTCAAGGGATCCAAAAGGATCCAACTCACTGCTTCTCACAGCACTATCAAAACCCAAACCATCTAAGAACTTTTTTCAGAGTTGCTCATTTAGGGCAAGGGATCTCCTGGAAAATGGCAAACCTTGTGTTTTTCCAGCACGAGGTTCCTGCTCTTGAAGTCTCATCCTCCTTTGGCTCCACTATTTTAACTTCACTCAAGTTTTAAGAAGGTGTGGTTCAAAACATGAGAAGATTAATCGGAAAAATAAAATTATTAAGCTCAGTGTTTGATGCACTGAAGGAAAAACAGGCACAACTTTCATATTTTCTGCTTCTGATGCTAACAAGGTTTCCTGAAGGCAAATTCAAATGTGATAGAAACAAAAACTGCCTTGGTGTTTTATGGAAAACTAAGCTGACAGGGTGGCAGGATCACTTTCCAGCAGCCTGAATGCAATCTGCATCTCTGCTGGAATGGGAGGCAGCACCTCCAGGGCTGCAAAGCACGTGCCCAGAAAATCATGTGTTTGTTCCCCAAAGCTCAGCTCATGTAAAACACTTGCACAGCTCTTCTCTGGCTCACCCTCTTGGACACTGATACATTTAAAATGTCAACAACCTCCTCCTGTTGCCCAATACCCTCCTGCTTTCAGGAAGATGCTTCACTTCATTAAAACAGAGATTTAAATTCTGTTCAGGCTTAGGATGGGGATTGCTAGATTAGAAATGTGCTAGAGAAGATCATAAAATCCTGGAATGGTTTGAGTCAGAAGGGACCTTAATGATGATTCCTGCCATGGTCAGGAATGCCAGGAACTAGACCAGATTGCTCAGAGCCCCTGACCTGGTCCAACCTGACCTGGAACACTTCCAGGGATGGGGAATCGAGGGAAAGAGAATCCAGAGATGGGGAATCCAGGGATGGGGAACCCAGGGATGGGGAATCGAGGGAAAGAGAATCCAGAGATGGGGAACCCAGAGATGGAAATCCAGGGATGGGGAATCCAGGGATGGGGAATCCAGAGATGGAGAATCCAGAGATGGGAAGTTCAAAGATGGGGAATCCAGAGATGGGGAATCCAGACATGGGGAATCTAGAGACGGTTTTACCCCCGACAGCAGGTCACACCACTGCAATCCCATTCCATGACATTAAACATGACAATCACATTACACCAGGCAGGGCAGAGGTGTCTCCCAGGGGCTTCTAGCAGGTAAATTGAGGAATGACAGCACAAGGTCTTTACCTGCACTTATTTTACACATCTAAGGCAGGGTGGGCTCCCCACAGGCAGGCTTCAGGCTAATGGCAGAGTCATTCCATCTAGGGCACTTTTCCCCTTGCTTCAGCTAGAAAGTGACTGCTTAACCTGTCCTAAACAATTCAGGAGTGATTTGAATCAGTAACCACCAAACAGCAGCACTCTTGGACCATCTGCCAAGGATCTTGCCTCCTCTAACAGAACTCCCTGACAGGTCCTGCCAGTGTTTACAGCTCCTGTCTCCCTGGGAGGCTCCACACGCCACCGCCACTCAGTCACTTCCAATTTCCTCCTGGTGCCAGGATGAGCTCAGCACCAGCACAGCTTAAGGACACCTCTCCAAAGACTTTCAGAAGCAACTGGGAAGTATCTGTGTCATCCCAGATGACTCTGACCTCACTGCTTTCCCGTTCTGAGCCAGCTGGGAGCTGCTGAGGCTGATGTGACCGTGCTCCTGTGCAGGATGCATTAGTCTCAGCACAGCGTGGTGCTAACTCAGCTGCTCAGCTGGAAACCACCTCAAAACATCAGCAGAAGCAAATTCACATACAGCTGCCACAGACCACAACGCCAAAGCTCCTGATTTATAGCTCTTTTTGGAGGCTAAAATGTATCTTTTGCTGCCTGAGATCCTCACTTTTCTTCTAAGAAGAGCAGAGATTGGTGTTGGATGCAGTGAAGGCCCTTTCAACACAGGAGCTTGTAGGATGAGAATTTTTCCATTTGTCACACATTGTGCCACCAAAACACCAGCTGGATCAAAATTTCTGTATCTTTTATATCTATATCTATATCTATATCTATATCTATATCTATCTCTATATCTATATCTATATCTATATCTATATCTATATCTATATCTATATCTATATCTATATCTATATCTATATATAATCTGTATCTATATAATAGATATATCCATATCTATTTCTGTATCTTGCTCCTGTGCCTGGAGGAGGAGCCAGCTATTTGTTCAGAGGGTGAGACTCAGTCTGACATGAGGACCCAACACTTGGGTCCCACCCAAGGCAAGGTTAGAAGTTGTGCACACACAGGCCCCTTGTGTCCCCTGAGGTGCACTGGGGATACCTGTGATCCCCAGCTGGTCCTGGTGCCTGACCTCCATGGCTGCTGCTGAACCACAATTTTTAAGGTTGGAAAAACCCTCTAAGATCCTTGACTCCAACCATTCCCTCAGCACCACCCTGTTCACCACTACACCCCGTGCCCAGGTGCCTCATCCGTAAGTTTTCTGGACACTTGCAGGGATGGTGACTCCAGCACTGCCCTGGGCAGCCTTTTCCAATCTCTGACCACCCTTTCAGTGAAGAAATTTTCACTAATACCCAATTTAAGCTTTCCCTAGCACAGCTCGAGGCCGTTCCCTCTCCTCCTGTCCCTGTTCCTGGGAGCAGAGCCCGACCCCCCTGGCTGTCCCCTCCTGTCAGAGCCAGAAGTTCCCCCTGAGCCTCCTTTTCTCCAGGCTGAGCCCTTTCCCAGCTCCCTCGGCTGCTCCTGCTGCTCCAGAGCCTTCCCAGCTCTGCTCCCTCCTCTGGACATGAAGGACACAGGTATTCCAAAGGAGAGTCACAGTCACCTGCCAGATGTGTGGATTCACTGGGACATTTTAAACTACTCCCCACAACTCCATTTAAGGAATTAGATCTCAGTCAGAGCACCAGATCAGTCCCAGAGCAGAGTTTTATCAGCTGCTGCCACAGGTCTCAACCACAAGCAGAGCAATGATGCATTAATATAACCCAGTGAATGTGTTACTGAGCTGATCCCCCTAAGACTGACCCACAGCTGAAAAAAACCTAAATTTCTATTGCTACTTTACCAGAGCTCTGTCATAAAGCATGGGAGTGATGCTGCAAAGTCCTGTTCCTATCCTCTGTTATCAATCACCAAATTAAAACCATGTGATTCTTTAGCCCTCTGTCTGTGAGTGGTCAAGCTTAAAAAGAGTGTTGGTTTTTTTGGATCAAAAATAAACACAAATCACAGGGCATTACCCCCTGGCTGATGTTCAGCATCTGCTAAACTGAATAAATAACAATAGACCCACTTCTGTGCCTGAATCTCACCTTTAATCAAAATGGAACAGATCTGTGGGGATTGTTCCTTTTTTCTTTTTTTTGGTTTTTTTTGAGATCACAAAGTATTCATCTGTAACACTGAGCATTATGAGAGATTTCAAAAATATTCACGAATATTAATATTTGCAAAGCTTGTCACAAATCTTTAAAGATCTAATAAATGAGTTTTTAAGCCTCTGTAAGCAAGGGTGGGGGAACATCTGCACTTTCATCTGTTTAAGAAACATGCTATTTAAGGAGTTTTAAGCTATCACCATAGCTGCAAAATTTTTAAAAGCAAAAACAGAGCAAAAGGAATAATCCTGTGCTCTAGTCACAACACTTCTCCTGCCTTTTCAAATAAAGCCCCTCTGTATTTGTTCATGCACAGACAGCCACTGTTGGGAGCCAGGCAAACACAGAACGAGTGGTGTTAAAATGCAGCAGCCTTTTCCTGAGTGGGTGCAGCTCCCTGCTCCCAGCTCAGGTTTCCTGTACCACCCAAACCACATCACAGACTTTGCACAGCTCTGCTCCCTGTTCTCCAAGCCAGCACTGGCTGCTCCACATCCTTCTCAGGGTCTTCATTCCCTGAGATTCTCCTCGGGGTTGCTGTTCCCCGAGCTAATCAGGTTTTTTGTCTTCTCTTTGCCCTGAGTGTTTCACACCAGAGCCAGAGCAGACAAGCTGAGTCCCCAGTGCAGTTTCCAAGGCTGTTTATTCTTCATTATCTCAGTTCTGTCTCAGCTCTGCAGGGCATCCCCAGCAGAGCAGGACACCCTGCAGACTGGGCGGATCAGAGGGTCCCAGACCCTTTGTACCATTTCCCTGACCCAACCATCATCCACAATGAACTTTCCNCCGGTCTCCAAACCCTCCAGGGTGGCCAGAGGGATGTCCTGGGCTCCAACACATCCTCACTTTTAACACATGGCCAGTCTGTCCCTCCCAGTCCCCCAGTTTGTGCTGGCCCAAGCACTCCTACAACAATGCACTGAGATGGTTCAGGGACCTGACTCATCCAAAACTGACCCAGCAGCAAGTTAGCTTTTCATTTTAAATGGGAATGAATTGTAAGGAGGGGCTGCACTGGGCTGGTGCCAACTTAGGTTGGCCCAAACTGCCATGGCAGCTTCTCCACTGTGCTAGAACACCTTGATTGTCCCTCTGGGTGGCAGTCAGGTGCTGGCACAACTTTTCTTAATTCCTGTGAGCCTCCAGGAAAAGGAGGGGGGATTAAATTAGCCAGGGGGTAAGAATAGGTCCTCCTCAGCAGCTGGTGTGTTGTTATTTGCTTTCTGATTCACTGGTGACAGCCCACACTGCCCAAGCACATGGATCTGACAGGATGGATGCTGCACCACAGCCAAAACACATCCTGGCTCTTTGGGGGCAGCATCACTCCAGAGAGTCCCTGAGTACTAAATGTGGGATCTCATCTTCCTCCTCTCTGTCCCAACTACGAGGACAGAATGAATGAAATGAACCCCAAAACAACCCAGTCTGAGCTGCTGGGCTCCACCCTGGCTCCTAGAGGGAAAAGCCACTCCTGGCAGAGACAACACAAAGCCTTTGTGGGGCTGTGTTCCACCACAGCACTCAAGAGGTGTGGAAGGACACAGGAGGAAGAGTATGAAGAGCTTGAAGGCTTAAACTGTGCGAGGGTGGATGCCTACAATGTCTATGATGTCTCTGAGACATCTGGAAAGAAAAGGACTTTGCATAATTCCTCACGGAGGAACTCAGCTCCATATGCTAATTTAAATCTGCTAAGTCCTGCATCATGCAAGACTGGTTTGATCTCTTAAGGACATCTGGGTCCTGAGTCTACTTTTTATGTATTTTTCTGCTGCTGCCCCTTTACATATTTGCTTAAGGAGAAATGACACTGAGATCTGTAAAGGTCAGTTGTTGATGAGACCTCGGAACGGACAGATATAGGGTGGAATCAGCTGCTTGAACTTATTTTTTAGTGCCAAAGAGGCTTTAGGTCTTATTGTTATTATTGCTAACATTTACTGTAGCAGCTGTAGGCTCTGAACAAAGCTAGGAAAAATCTGCATAAACACACATCATCAGGGACAGAGTGAGATAAAGCATCCTTTTTAAAAAACCATGTGAGCAGGGGATATGGAGAGAGGATAAGTGATTTGCCTCAATTCACAGGGAGGTTTTGTTGTAGAGACAGAAATGGACTCTCTCTCAGATGCCCCAAATTAGCATGTTAACCTTAAATTCAGTTTTGCATTCATTTATGCTGAGAAATGTCATTGAGAAGAATGAAGGGAAAAATACAGACCTTGTCATCCAGAATAGGCTCACACTGGGAGTAGTTTATCTTGGAAGCCCATGTCCCATTGCCCAGGCACTCTCTGTAGGCATTTCCTGGTACAGACCAAAATAAAAGAGAGATGAACACTCTGTGCTGCACTTGAAACAGCCTAGACATTTCACAGGTTCAAGAAAAGATTGACAGAACAGATTATTTACAAGGCAAATCAATTTATCTCACCTCTGTGAGGACTGGAGCAACCCACTGGGAAGAGGAGAAATAAATAACCAACACATCTACAGACAAGTATTTAAAGGTAATTATTAAGTTTTTTTCTTCCATAATATGAATTCAGAAGACAGCAAATGTATGAAAACATTGCAACTGAAACCATTCTTGGTGTTTTCCCAAGGTGCCAGTTCTCACAGATCAGAAGTGAAAATCAAAAATTACTGAAGCAGAGATTTAATGTCCAAATTCAAAGTCACCCTGCAGGGCTCTGGGGACTACATGTGCCAATACCAGGGTGAATAGGGGAGTTCAGTTTCTGGCAAGAACTCTCTTCATCCCAAGGAATTCCAGGAGAAAACTGCAGTTTTCCTGTACAAACCTCCTCCACTCATCAAAGACACATCCAATCCCAAATCCAGGAGTTCCTTGGGGTTTTTTTCCATTCTTATTTTAAACTGTTTCTTAGAAACAAGAGAATTAAAATAAAACAGGAAATCCAGAAAGATCCCCAAAGGACCAATACAGGCAGCTTCCTGATGGACTCCTCATGATATTGTTGCTGCCCTTTACCCACTTTCTTTTTGGGCTTTTGCCATGGTCATTTAGTTCAGGAAAATCAAATGGTCCTAAATGTGCTGCTGACACCAGCCTTTGAAAAAGGTAAACAGAATTTTGGAAAGGTGCTTTTGAAAAAGGTAAAGAAACTTTTGAAAAGGTGCTTTTTCTTCCAGAGAAGGGAAGTCAACAAATAAGAGTCCCTGCAGATGCTCCAGATGACACCGTATCCACAGAAATCACTGAATTTCACATTGCTCTTGTCTATTTGCACTTTTCCACTGTTTCTTTTTGGAGTGATGAGGCCAAACAGAACAAAACCATCTGAGTGGGGTTTAGGTGGTATGATCTGATTTACAACCCAAAAAGCCCTTGTATTTTTCCCCTCCTTTGGCCAGTGCTGAAGCTCTCTGTGTAGAATTGTTGCTGATTTTGAGCCTCTGTAGCAAACTCCTGACTCTCCAGATGAGTTGATGTTTAGTCAGATGGCGAGTCCCACTTCCAGGGTACTGCTCATATGAAACCCTCATTTTATTCATTCAAACCCTTGTTTTAGTCATTCTAACTCTTCATTTTCCCTGTTTGTATCCCTCCAGCTGAGCTGTGGACAGCACAAACACAATCCACAAACCCTGTGAGGCACTGGGAATGTACAACCCACATCAGTGCAGCTCTCTGAGCTGTCACAGCACATCTCCCACTAAGTGAGGGTATGAATGGGAAGGGGGAAAATCAATCCCTGAATTTCTCTCATCCAGCATCTCCTCCACTATCAGTCACTTCTCAGAAACAACAGCAGCAAGCAGATCTGGCTTCTGGGACTCTCTCATTCCAAACTCTAGTTGTCATACTGATTTATACTCCACAGTACAGTTTTTTTCCTTCCTTCTTTCCTTCCTTCCTTCCTTCCTTTCTTCCTTTCTCTCTTTCTTTCTCTCTTTCTTTCTCTCTCTTTCTTTCTTTCTCTCTCTTTCTTTCTCTCTTTCTTTCTTTCTCTCTTTTTCTTTCTCCCTTTCTCTCTCTTTCTTTCTCTCTCTTTCTTTCTTTCTTTCTCTCTTTTTCTTTCTCTCTCCCTTTCTCTCTCTTTCTTTCTCTTTCTCTCTCCCTTTCTTTCTCTCTTTCTTTCTGTCTCTCTTTCTCTCTCTCTTTCTCTCTCTCTCTTTCTTTTCTCCCTCCTTCCCTCTCTTCCTTTCTCTGTCCTTCATTCTTTCTTTCCCTCTCTCTCTCTTTTAATGACATAATGCAGCTCTTTTAGCCAGTGCTTTAAAGAAGAAATCCCATTTGGTGGGTGAGGTAAGAGTCTCACTGAGGCACCTGGAGGAAGCAGCTCTTGTTCATGTACTGTGTGCAGAAAGATGCTGGATTAAGTTCAGGGTTTTCTTAAAAAAAAAAAAAAAAACAAACAACCCACAAAAACAAAACAAAAAAAAAAAAAAAAGAAAAAAAAAAAAAAAAAAAAAAAAAAAAAAAAAAAAAAAAAAGAAGACAAAAAAGGAAGAATCATAATGGAGAACTCCACTGTAGAAACAGACAATGAACACCCAAGAAGAAAAGAACACTTACATGACCTTTCTAGGGTAAAAAGAGCTAATAATAATAAAAAATAGGTATTAGCACTGTTTTTTCCTAGTTGAAAAACAATTGCGTAAAATTTCATTGTCCTAGACAAATGACATACTGAAGAAAATATGTCAACATACTTTCTCTTATAATTTCCCCTTCCTTCCTGACTTTATTCTCAAGAAGGATACACCAAATAAAGATTTGGTGGTTGCAACATGTGATTATTTGTGCTCTGTGTGCACTTGCACTGCTATAACACAACTGGACAAGGAGATTTAATGTTCATGCAAATGAATAATGAGCAGTAGATGACTCAGGATGGCTCAGGCAGCACTCAGCCTTTATGCACAGAGCTCTGGACACATCATCCAAGATTCACTCCTGTGCCTCAGTCTGTGGCCTCTTCTCCCACTTTAAAAATGTTGATTTCCTTTTGTTGTAGATTTGTGGCTCTTGGTTTCTTCTGCTTCATCATCAGTCCAGGAGACAGGCAGGGAGGGAAAGGGGAACTGTCTGAACAGAAAGGAATTCCCAGGAGTGCTCAGGGTTTCCAGGTCTCACTGAAGGCATTTCAACCCCTCCAGGCTACAAATGCCTTGTCCTATTTCCCCATGGGCTGGCTCAGGGCTGCTGACCAGAGTTATATTCCACCAGCAAAGCCAAGGACAGCAGGCAGAGCCCAGATCCACAACAACAGCAGCAGCACCAACATTTGCAGCTCTCATGGACTCCAAGGGGCTGTAAAACTGAAAAACACCCCTGAAAAACTTCATTCCACATCACAAAAAGGGGGCAGAATATCTGAGCATGGCTACAGCAAAGTCTTGGCAGGAATACAACTGGGATACCCAATTCTCCCTGACTCCAGCTCTTGAGAAAGTCCAGCTCAGTCTATTATTTTACAAATTTTTACAGAATATGTACAGATAAACAATCCAATACCTACAAGAATGTCTCACTTTTATATATTTATATGCACAAGCCCACAGACACACACCATATACAGCCTGAACTTTATTCCCAGTGGAGTAGAACCATTTAAGAACAACTGAGAAGTTCAAGGTGGAGAGCAGAAGTTCCTTGAATGCAGAAGAAAATCAGTGTTGCATTTATCAAAAAAAACAGACTGTGATAACCACAACTCTGTCTGTTTTCAGGGCAAACAGGACTTTTAAGAAACTCTGGCATATTTGTTGTTTCTGCTGATCAAGAAGCTGATCAACCTAGATTTGAGCCCATACATCGATAATAATGGGAAATGATTTTCATCTGACAGGGAAGGACATGAGAGAAACTCACAGATTTTTATTTATTCATTTTGAAGGACGCCCCACACTCTGGTGTTTGATAAAGGGGGAGACATCCAAACTCAGTTTCCAGTTTTCCAGTAAATCTCTTCAGCATTCCTGCAACTCAGCACCAGCATTATCAGATTAATTCTGGGAAAACTTGCATGGGATGAGAGCAGTTTTTCACAAATCAGCTCAAGGACCCTTATCCCAAACAGAAATGTGTCTTTTAGTCATCTGAAGTCATGTAAAATGAATTCCATCCTGATTTATTGCATTTTATCAACAACACTGCCAGAAAATCCTCTAAAGAGCCCTCAGTGCACGTCTAAACAGAAAATGGAGAAGCAACATGCAATATTTGTCATCCCAACTGTGATTTGTCCTTGGAATCCACTGACATATTTTTGCTGTGAGGGTGACATAACACTGGAACAGGTTTTCCAGGGAGGTTGTGGAGTCTCCCTTTTTGAAGATACTAAAAAACTTTTGAAGACATGCTCCTGGGCAACTGCCCTGCAGGGGGGTTGGACCAGATCTCAGCCACCCTGTGGTTCTGTAATCAACTGCATAAAATCATCCCCTGGAACAGCTTTAAAACACAGTTCAGGTACAGTGTTCTACATCAGTTTATGAGGTAAAACCCAGCCCTTAATTTAATTTCTAACTGCAGATGATGTTGCATTTCCGAACGGGGTATGTAAAGCCAAGTGTTTGATGAGTGGTATTTTTGCATTTTTCTTTTTTTATTGACCCTGTTGAAGAACACAAAGCCTTTCAGGCAGTGCTAACTCAATATGTATGGATTGGCCTGGTGGCAGGCTGGGGTTTAGTCAGTAGAAGTCCATTAAAAGCACGACACAAACAGGAGCTCTGGGTAAAGGTAAGGGGATGTCATTCTCAGCAGGAAGTTCATCACTTCTGGTCATCAGTGAATAAAAACCAATTCCAGACACTGCACAATGGATCTTGTCCCTGACAACTGGAACTAAGCTGGTTTTGAAAGAGATTTGACTTGTCTTGCCATGTTTCATGTAGATGACTTTTTGACAAGGTTTACATTTCCAGTTATCACTAAAATGGAAATCTGACTTCTCTGGCTATTTATGCCTTTCATCTCCTGGATTGTACAGAGTGGCCATGGAATACTGAGACAAGTCCATCAGCTGCTGAAGTGAAGGGAATAAACAGAAAAATGAATAAATAAATAGGACAGCCTGTTAAGCCCTGAGCTGAGGGGATGTGACTGCTTTGACAGCTTGCTGATCCTGTCAGCTGAGCTGAAATGAAGGGTCCATCAATCAGAAAACCAGAACCCCCCCCGAGCACACTCCCCTGAACGCACAGGGGTTTGGGAAGTGGGGTTAGGAGTGTGTACCAGTTTCAGTGCAAAACCAGTGAGACTCCCAGTCAGAAATACAATTTAATAGAGAGAGAAAAAACAACAAGAAAGCTAAAAATGAAATAAAATAAGATAAATGCAATAGTACAAAGGACACTGATAGGCAGAATGCAAACCTGACACCCTGTTGTTGCTCAGGGTGTTGGAGCAGCCCACAGTGAGTCCTCCCACAGTGACAGATGTGGCTCTGTTGGAGCAGAGATGATCCTCAAGAAAGGGCCCAGTCATCCTCTGGGAATCCAGTGGGAACAGCTCCCTTGGGGTTTGGGATTGCTGTTTTATCCCATGGAAAGGCTTTGGCTCCTCCCACTGGGTGGAGCATCTCCCAATGGGATGAGGTGATGTTCTCAGTCCTGTGAGAGCCTTCAATGGCCCATTCACAGGGGATGTCCCTGGGAGGAGGATGGGGCAGGAAGAGATAAGGAGGCCCTGCCTTATCTGGTGTTATCAGGTGTCCATGAACAGAAGGCATCGCCCTCTTCCCCCCCTAGAGTTACAAGAGATAAAGAACAATATCTCCCAATGGCTTCAACAGATGGAAATAGAATACACATTCTTGGTTACATTTCTCAACCAAAGACAAGAGTGCTTGTGGGAGAGATGCAATGAACACCTTGTAAGAGCACAGTGGGTCACATCCTCCACCTGCCTATCCACAGGACTTGTTCAGTCCAGATTAAAAAGTGGAAGCTCCAAGAATTTTCAGTAATTATTTTGTAAAACTATTACAGATAGGCTGGTAAATCCCCCCTCCATGATTCTTTTTTGTTGCTATCCTCTATCTATATTTTTCCCTCACTTTTTAAGACAACTATTGAACTGTTTTTCCCCCTATACTGCCCTCTGACCTAGCTGAGCCATTTGCTATCCTTTTCAGGGTGGGTTAGTTCTGCACATTTGCCACAGGCGGAGTTCAATCTTGTAATTTTAGAATATCAGCTTGCAGCCAGCCCTGTCCACATCTCACCAATCCCTTCCTACTCTGCTTTCAAGGCACAGCACAGCAGCCCGTGGTGCACCCATCATGAAGGTATTTATGCCAAATTTTCCAATGGAAAGCAAGCCCATGTAAGCAAGGTTTTTCTCTTAGATATAAATTAAAATACTTTCTGTGATATACTGATCTGTAAAATCAGGAGAGACAGTGGAGAAAACCTACTTTGTCTCAGTGCCATGATTAAAGCTGGATGACATCTGATTTGAATTAATGATTTGAAATACACAGTTTTGGGGCAGCAAAAATCACTTGACAGGTTTGGTAAATGTAAATTGTACCCAGGTTTTACCTTCTGAAGAAAACTTTTAGATACAGTGAAAGAACACAGGAGTAAAACAACCCAAAATATCCCAGTGCTGAATGTTGGTCACAACATGGGAGTTCAACTCTGGTCTCTTCCAATGTTGGATTTCATGAGGAATTCAAACTCAGCTTAAAGGATTCCTTTGCTACAGGGGGTTCTAACCACTGGGACATTGCAAGATTCTCCCAGTGTCTCCTCCAAACAATTTTTATTCATTTAATGTTCAAAATAAGACATTTTACTTGGTATTAGGCAAAAAAAAATTCTCTTGGATATTTATCCACCATGATCCCCAGTAAATCTACAGGAACTGCATGACACAAATTTCTGAGACTGGATGCCCAGATTTCATAGGAGTCAGATCAAATGAGACAGAAAAAAACCTGTGTTGCATAAGGCACACATCACTTCATGTATAGACTATTCTTAGCCCCTTTTCAAAGCCTCAGAAAAACAGCAAGCTTCCAAAAATAGGGGCTGAGTCATGGGGCTATAAATTATTTATTCATTTACCACCCTCCCTCTTTGGTGCTTTATTTTTTTCTGATTGTTGCAATGACAAGCTCGAGCCAGGTAGGATTCACAAAGCATCGGGACAATTGCTTACTATTTCTAGAAATCCCAAGTGACAGCAGCATAATTGTGACATCCAGGAGACTGGAAAAATACAAAAAGAATCCCTCTCCACGTATTTTATTTGTGAATGAGGGATGTTCTGACAAAAATAAGGAGAGGCAAGAACAGTTATCCAACTGATGCTTATTGCTTTGTACATCAGCCAACATCAACCTGAAAGCCAAGAGGCTTTCTCTGGATGTCACAACTGGGGTTATTTTTGTTTTTTTTTAATTTGTATAGAAATATAATGCACTTATAGGAGAGTCTTAGAAGGCAGATAAATCATAATTTAAGAAAGAAATGTTTCCCTAGAAAAGTATTTCTAAACCCAGCTCTGTCTGGCTCAGCTTGATGTCCTCAGGCTTTCAAGCCTATTAGGAACTTTGATGAGTTTGCTGTTGTTTTCCTTTGCCAAGAAATCCTAAAAAAGGTTTACAAGAAGCTTGAGCAGCCTAATTATGCTCACTTGCTGCATTGATTTCCTATCTGCTGAAGAGCTCAAGTGATTCACCCAGGTCACAGAACAGGTCAAAAGCAAAGGCAGGAACAGAACCTCTCAGAAGTTTAGAAGTGCTCCAGGCTCCTTCAGAATTGAGAAAAACATTTCTCTGGTGCCCAAGGCACCCTACAAAGTTTGAGGGCACTAGAGGTGCTGAGTTCTGTTTGTACAGAGAATCACAGATTATTCTGGGTTGGAAAAGTCTTTAAAATGATCCAGTTCCACCCCCTACCATGGGTAGAGACACCTTCCACTAGACCAGGCTGCTCTAAGCCCAGTCCAACCTGGCCTTGGACTCTCCTTGCCCCAAGCTGGGGCTCCTGGCAGCAAGCAGGGACATTAGAAAGATCCCACAGACTGAATTGTGCAGAATTATCACAAAAGTGTTTTTTTTCAACCTTGTTCAATGAAATACCTGCTGATGTAAAACTTCTCACAAAAATCCCCACGCATTCTGTTTGACTTTCTGATCCCCACATGGTCCACCTCAGGAAACACAATTTCTTGTGGTATTTTTCATTCCTCATGCCTCCAGGGCTAGCAAAACCTGTTCCATAAAATACAACTCTTTTATAGTAAATACTCTGTTTCTTCACAGCTGTATTTTGAATTGTTTCAGGATTGATGTGTGGGCAGTGGCAGGCAACTCCCAAACTTGCCTTTTCTCAAGACAATCACCAGAAGGATGATTTGGGAATCATCCTGGAAGCTGCCTTCCTATCCCAAATTGCTTACAGCTCCTGTAATAACCCTCCTATTAACAACTGAATAATTAAAAATTATTATTCAGTTATATAATTATTATCCCTATAGAACATTAATTTCCTCAAGAAATTATTTCATGGCTTGTGATTGAGGAAACTCTTTGTTCTGAAATGTCAGGGCTGGGCTGTTACAGAAACAGCTGAGGGAAGACCCAGAAGACAGGGAGGGAAAACCCAGTGCAGAGGCTCAGCAGCACTTGACAAATGCTTGGTTAATCCTGCCTGCAGCCTCCCAAGGCTTCCTGCAGTCTGCAGGTAAATCCCTGAGACATCCCCAGGTGTGAGCACACACAGAACACAAAGGTTTCCAGCTCAGACCTCCACGTATCTTTAAAAAGATAAAGAGGGAGATTACAAATCTCCCACTAACCACTATTCCTCAGGTTATCATATTTTCCTTTCACCTGGTTCTCAGCACAAGAAAAAAAAATAAACAGAGGAAAAAAAAAGCTCAACAAAATACAAAACTCAAACCAAATCCCCAACCCAAACTTCTAGCTCAACAGAAACCAGAAATTCTATGACTCCTCAAAAACCTGTTGCAAAATAAAATTCTGGCATTCGTGCTGAGCTGACTTCCACATCTAGTTACTCAAATAAATCTCTCCTGAAAGGACAGGCATCACACAAAAAAGATGCACAGACATCACTTGTACTTCAGCAAGTCACTGACACTTGGATTGCTGGAAATTACAAGAACACCCAGGAGAGTCTTTCTCCATACTTGTCCTATTCTTACATTACTTTTTACAGATGAACTCAAGATGAAGACATTTAAACTCTGATGTCCCCATGCAGATGCTCATGTGTGAGTGAAGGTTACAATGTCCCTGCTCCCAGAGACACATACACTATTTGAGGTTGCCTGTCATGTCCATGGTATCTACTCAATCCAGGCCATCAAACCGTAATAAATTCCCAAATTTAATTAATTGATCCCAAGATTGCATCCAGCACAGTCTAGACAGATTCAGCTGATCCATGGCCATTCAGTTTATGGAGCTGAGTTGTTTTTCCATTGACTCCACATTGACAACAGGAGGGATTTAATTACCTACAGCAAATAGAAACATCATCACTCCTAAATTTAGGTGCTTGGAGTAAACACAACACTGGCCTGGATGGGCCTGTCATTTGATGTGGAACAATCACTTTATGTTTATTTTAAAGACTTCCCTCATTGACTCTGGGTAATGCAATTGTTTTAAGGAACAGGCTATCATCCAACTCGTGCACAAATTACTAGGAAAGATTCCCCAGCCCAGAACACTTCCACCTACACAGAGAGGGAACTTCCACCTACACAGCTACTTCAAAAACACACGAGGGAGAAAGGTGTAGTCTAAGGAAATGCTCTTCCCACTGGTTATTCCAATGGGTCATTAATTCTCCCTTTGTTGTGTGGTGGCAGTGAATTCCTGCAGAGCAGCAGGAGGAGGAAAAGCATCACCCAGGGCTGCAGCAGGATTTGTTTCTGAGCCTGACACACCAGCAGAGCACAGAGCCATGAAACTCCCTCCCTAAGCCCCTTCTGGAACAGGCTGGTAATGATGTCTGATCTTTATGGTAATTGCTTCTTAGCTGAAATTCGAAATTCAATTAGTCACCTGGCATAATTACTGAATGCACAGAGAGATGGCAATGCTAATGAGAGGTGTAACTGTACTTTATTACCTGTAGTAAAGCACTGTGGAATTGAGAGGCACTAAGATCTGATTAGCACTGGAGGGAGAGGGAGAGGAAAGGAGCTGGAGGCTGGAGTTTAGGACAGATGACTCCAAAAAATAATTTGCACAACATCTTGAAAGAAAGGAGTGTGTGCAGCCTCCCTCTACTTTAGTTTTTGCCTCTGCAAAGTGGAATGTGGGAAGCAATCCTCTTCTCTCAGAGCCTTCACTGCCTGGAATTTATTCAGGAATTTATGAGTTGCAGTCACCAAAGCAAAGCACAGCAGCTGCAGGAAAGGCTTGTGATGGAGCATAGAGTCAGTGTTCACGGTAATAATCCTGACCTGCTCTCAGAACTCTGCAAAATAATGGGAAAGGTGGCTGAGAAAAGCAGGGATGAGAGCAGGTTCCAAAATGTTCCCATTCATGTGATGTTTGCCTGGCAAGATTCAAATACCTTTTGACAAGGAATTCACATGAAACCTCTGATCCAGCAGCAGAGGCTGTGAGAGGAAAGCAGCACAAAGGAGAGACAGAAAATAACAACAACCCAGGAAGGTGAGAGAAAATATCACACACAACAGAGGGAACGAGCTGGGTTAAAAGGATCTGCAAAACCTGATTATTATCACTGAGTCAGCACTGGGGGTTTGCCTACACCACAGGAATTCCTGTCAGGGACCACAACAGCTGCTCACCTTATGGGGATTTTCTTTGTTAATTGTGGTGGGTTATTTTGGGGTTTGGTTTGGTTTTTGTTTGTTTGTTTGTTTTGTTTTGATTTGTTTTGGTTTTGTTTTTGTTTTCGGTTTGGTTTGGTCTTGTTTTTTTGGTTTGGTTTGGTTTTTTTGTTGTTGTTTATTGGGGGGTGGGGTTGGGTTTTTTGTGTGTGTGTGTGTGTGTTCTGTTATTCTGTTTCTTTTTTTTTTCCCATTTCAAACCATTGTCCAGCTCACACATCCAGCATTTTTAAAGAATCCTTGCCTTTTAGAAAATCTCAGCCGTACAGGATGATTCAGACAGGTCCTGTCACACTTGCATGTCCTGGGACACCACATCCTCTGCTGTCAGCTGGTGCTGTGTGTCCTTGCCAGGAAGCTCAGTGTCTTTCCCCAAACCTAAATATTCATCAGGGGAAGGGAGGCAAGAAACAGACTGTCTGCAAGACAAAAAAAGCCTGCAAACATCAGACTGGTGACCATTTGCCAAAGCAGCCCCTGGCAGCTTTCATAGCTAAGCCTAATATAGGAACATAAAAAATTCCAGATGTTTCTTGGCAGATATGAGCCCGTTTTGCTGAACCACATTTCCCCTTCTAATAATGTGAGTTTAAAAAGGGGATGAGAATGGGCAAGGTCTCCCAGTTTCTGAGAGGTGAACCTAAGGTGTCTGAATAAAACCCCTTCCCTAACCATGTAATTTTATAGGACGACCAAAATATTCAGCAACATCAAGAGGCTGAATTTTGAGTGTGGGGATTGCAGATGTGGAGGTTATAAACAGCTTCTTTAGGCCCATCACAGAGCAGGTTTGTTTGAGATGAGAAAGCAAAATCCCTGCAGATACATGCAAAGACAGTAATTCCAAGTCTCAAAAACCTTTTACAGACACTAATAGTGCTACATTTTCTGTGGGCTGTCCCTCCACACAAATTCCTTCTCCTATTGGGTGAAGAATAAGGTTTAAAAACAGCTCTACAACCAGCTCAGAACTTCTTTCTTACACAGCCACAATGAGGAACAGGAAACTTTCATTAAAGAAATTACAATAAGGAGCTTCTGAGCTCAAATTTTGTCCCCCTCTCAGTTTTTCTCTTCCCATCCTTGAAAATGGTGACAAAAAGTTTATTGAATTAATCACCCAGCACAGCACTGCTACGGGGAACTCTGTGTCCAGAGATGCTTTATCTGGTAAGAAGGGCAGCAGGAAATGCCTGAATTTGTAGATAAGCAGTTGCAAGGCTGATGATGCACCTACTTGGATTTAAAAGTTCATCAACTGCTTAACCCTTCCAGGCTCCTCTTTCCATACTTTATATTGCTGCTTCCATTGCTGCATTTCTACACTTTCCCAAAATACAGCATGGAATATGAATCATGTGCCAGTCCTTCCCTCCAGGACAGCATGTATTGAAACTTTAAGTGAGATCAGAAACCTGAGAGAAATAATATTTCATAGAATGTTTGCTAGTGCTGTACAGACACCAGGAAATTTGGTTTGCAAGTGATATCAAAAAGGAAGTGAAGAAGTACGAGATTAATTTGGAGAGGGAAGTGTGAAGGACCCTATTGTTCTCTAAGGTTGTTTTCATGCTCACAGGGCCTTATCAACCAGAAAAGGCAGATCAGAGATACATCTCTGGCTCTTTGAGAGTGAGGTGGGACTGTCTGCACTGCTCCTGGGTCTCTGTTTCAGCCCAGCTTCCCAAGACATCTCCCAGCCCACACACAAATGATCCTCCACAAGAGATTCCCCCACGTACAAGGAGCTCAGTGATCACTTGTTGGCCAGGAAGACCTGGAATAATCTTCTGCAGAAGGCAGCTGGAAAAGAGGTAAAGAGGCTGTTCCCCTGCCATAATCTGATTAATCTCATTTGAAAAGCCTGCTTTTATGTGGGAAGATGCTTTCTTATCACCTGGTAGTTATTGTCTCTTTGGGGGTTTGAAATGGCATGGGAGGGAGAAAGGGAATTTTCAAATCTCTTCTAATTTTATAGCACATAAAACACTGTCAGCACATGTTGTGACAGTCTAAGAAAAGCATTTCACCAGCTTAATTTCTTGGCCAAACTCCCTGATGGATCTTAAGATCTTGAGGATATTTCAAGCAGGAATGATAAGTGGGCCATCTCTGAGCCATCCCATGTGGTTTTGGATTCATTGCAGCCTGGCAAACGTGGTGTGGCAGCTCCAAAATCATCACACACATTTTTAAAGCTCCACCTATCAGTGATCTCAGTGCTGTCTGTACCACTCAAACAGCTCTGGGAACTGCAGGAAACAGGGGTATCAATTCTCCATGCAGATCCATGATGATAATAAGGATGTGAATGGAAAGAATAAATCGTCTCACATTGGCACTGAACACTGCTCACCTTGCACAGCTCTACATTAATCCCAGGCTTGTCATACAAATCTCCTCACAATACAAAAAAAAGGACAGAACAGCCCTGCCCCCCCCAATATTCTGGACCCCTTTCAGAGCACTAAAATGTCACCTGTCACTGTTTCAGCTCAGCTCAGTGTTTTCCTCAACGTTCTTTCCCTATACTTCACTTATTTCCTTTTTCTCTAAAGCTGATATGAAGATTCTCTCTTCAAAGCCAGATGTGAAGCTTCCAAACCTCGAATTTGCTGAGATTTATGTACCACCCCCCTGAGACATTGTCCTGACATAAACACTGGCTCCAGGGATTTGGAAGCAGCACAATAAATTTGGTCAGGACTGAAATTAAACAATAAAAGAGGGAAGCAGGGCAGTCTTCTCATGCCAACACCAAACCTACAGAAATGCTGCATCCAGCAAGGACATAAGCCAAGAACTGGAGGTGGAGGAAATGTTCCAGGTGTTCCAACGAGGATAGAAGAGTTGGTGATGCTTCAGCACTGCCCAGATTTAGTTTAATACAGGTAACTGCAAGGGCTAGAAGGGAGGATGCTGCAGAATTCAGCTTCATTCAGAGCTGAATTTCCTTGCTCCTTAAATACCTGCTGGTTTCTTGTCATGCTGACTTGGAAGATGGGCACTAAGATTGGTTGTTTACAGTGACAATGCAGGAGAAGTTTTAGAAACTAGATAGACAAAAGATCTCTTAAAAAAGATTTACCATCTCCTTTCAACAAAGAGAGTAATCAGATCAGGTAAAATATGTTTGGAAGTGCTCATTCACCTCAGAGAAATATTTAGTGCTCATCATTCACTTCCACTTAGCTGAGACTTTGCCATTTAGATATTTACTGACTTTGGTAGCAGATTTTCTCAGATCTTCTCTTTTGACAAGAAATCTACTGAAAACTCATACATTACATCTCTTACTCTGAGGCAGATTTATCCTCAGTGCCATTTCCCTTTCAACTACAAAACGAGCTCCCCTAGAGCAAATTGAGTGAGCAATATTTAACCACTGGGTAGTCAAGTGAGGACTGCTTAATTGATATTCTCCTTGGTACCAAACCATAAAACCTTAAATACCAAGCTTGCCATGAATGACTGCAGTGTAGAATAAAAAAAAAATCCCAAAAACAAAACCCAAAAAAACCCCCAAACAGAATAAAACTCCCTACAAACAACAAGGGAAAAAAAAAAAAGGATGCCTGAATGGGCAGGTGAACTGCTTTGGACTTCAAAGAATTCAGAGTGCATGAAAAAGTGTCTGGAATTTATAACACTTTTCAAATTGATTCAGCTTTAGGCTTCCTCTGGCAAGTAATAACGAGCTACTGCTGACTTGAATATCAAATGTGGGAAAGGTGATATGGTGATACTAGAGTTGTTTTCTTTGACAGATGAATTAAAAGGTAACTTCAATATTTTTTTAAAGGTAGAGTGAAATACTGATTGCATCTGAAGAGCAGTGAATTATGTTTTATGGCAATAAAACCCTCCAGTGCATATCATGAATGGGGTACAGAAAAGGACACAATATTTCTGAAAAATATGCAAGCTTGATAATTTAGATCTACTTTTAATTTAATGTGAACATGAAAAAATCTTCAGTGCAACATAAAACCTCTGCACAAATGAGCATCCAAATCCTCAAGCCTCCTCTCTAGGAAAAATAAGCAATTACTTAACAGTTCCAGTGGAAATGCTCATTTTGGAGCAGTGCGTCAAGGGATGAAGTAAGTGCTGTTCTATTAAGCTCTGTTTGCTCCCTTTCTTACCCTATGAATTTTATTTTAAACACTGCAGTAGGGAGACCCAGTCTGCGTCCAACTGCTCTGTCACCTCCCATTCCCAGAGCAAAGCCAAATGGTAAAAACCTTCTGGAAACCCTGCAGTTTTTCCTTCAGGAATTCTGAAGGAATGAAATTCCAGAGGTGGGTCAGACCTTATCTCTAGTCACAAGATAGGAGAGGAATAAAGAAAAGAGGGAAAAAAAACTTTTTAGAAAGTAACAAAATGTGATACAAAGGTCCACAGTGCTACATTCTAATTATCTGTTCACAAAATACACCTAAATAATTCTGTAAGCTTCCTGTTTTGCTTATATTGCAATCGTGCCTCTCCAAGCCCATCCAAGGAGCCCATCCTTCCTCAAGATGAGATAAAAGGCTTTCCTCACTTGTTTTTAATCACAGAAACAGTTCAGATGTGGAAACCTCTGGGATTATTGGTCAAGATGGAAATGTTCAGAGGGTGATTTGGTCCCTTACCTTTCTTTGTTGATCAGAACTGGAGTTGAGAAGGTTTTGAGGAGTCATCACTCAGAGGTGGCTCAAGTTCAGTGAGATAAAACCCACCTCATATGGACAGAACTCCCTTTATTTTGGATCTTCAGGTGCAGTGCTCCAGTTTTCTAGCACTAGGCTTAGAAGAATTCTACAGTAATAAAATCTAAATGAAACTGTCAATTTGTTCAGGACGGGTTGGTGTGGCAGGGTCACCCAGAGATGCACACAAAAAGCCACAGCCTGAAGAGAAGATAATACATCCTGAGTCTGGACTTTGATCCTTCTATGATTTTAGCAGATGTAGTGATGGATTAATACCCACAAAAGAACATTGTGAGTGTTAGGGATTAGAGTCTTTCTACTGGAGTGGCATCTGGAGGTTTTGTACAACTTCACTTCCAGTTGCAGAAGCCTCAGGCTGAGACCCTTGTAGTGTTGTGACTGAAAACAGCACCTTTCCAAAATTCCTAATTCCTAATTTCCAAAATAAGAACAAGAAACTGGAGGCTGGGTGCAGGATCCAAGCCAGGCAGTGAGGAGACTTCAAACTGCCCAAGAAAAAACCAGTCACAGATCACAGCCCAAAAGAGAGATGGCCACAAGTACAGCAAGGACAGCTTTTACTTAGAGCTCCTGACTCTCATGTAAAGGAGGGCAGTGAAGGTGGTGAAGGGTCTGAAGGGGAAACTTGGCTTGTTCAGCTGGAGGAGACTGAGGGGAGACCTCCCTGTGGTCTTCAACACCCTCATGAGAGGCAGTGGTGGGGCAGACATCGATCTCCTCTCTCTGGTGATGAGTCCTGAGGGAATGGTTTGAGTCAGGGGAGGGTCAGGATGGAAATCAGGAAAAGTTCTTCCCCCCAGAGGTGCTGGGCACTGCCCAGGCTCCCCAGGGAATGGGCACAGCCCCACCCAAGGCTGCCAGAGCTCCAGCAGGATTCAGACAATGCTCTGAGGGATGCACAGGGTGGGGTTGTTGGGGTGTCTGTGAGGGCCAGGAGCTGGACTGGATGATCCTTGTTCCTTGCAACTCAGAATATTCTCTAACTCTGTAAATCCCATCCATAACAAAAATAGAGATTCTCCATCCCTAGGAGTGCTTCAGGCCAGACTGGAGGGGGCTCTGAGTAACCTGGTCTAGCAGAAAGTGTCCCTGCCCATGGCAGAGGGGGCTGGAACTGGATGAGCTTTAAGGTCTCCTCCAACCCAAACCATTTTCAGTTCTCAGATTATGGAGTTCACAGCGGAACCTTCACTTCCCCTGCTGTGCCTTACAGAGATTTCCCACATAACAGTTCCCAATTTTACTCACATTAGTGAATAAAAGACGACTTTACTGTCACACAGCTAAAACATCCTGGAGTAGTTCCCAATAATGGCTTTTAAAATTAAATGATTAGCAAGATTTTTTTTTTTCCTTCTCAGCTATCTGATCTTAATTATATCATGTGAAATGAGATCATTTGATGCACCACCCTCAAACTCTTCTCCTCTTAAAATAGAATCTAAATCTTTCTATAGATAGAAGATTCTTTAAGTAATTACACATGAAGTGTTTAGAATAAAATGTCTCCTCCTTTCCTGTGCACAAGGATTTATCTTTGGGTTAATCAATAGAAGCAGGTTAGCAGATTATTCTAATGACAGCACAAAGATAATTAAAATTTGTTCTTGTTATTTTTGAAACACAAAGGAGATGCAATACACCTCATGTAACAGTTTCTTCTGGTCATCATCTGTGAAATGCAGTTAATCACTGTAATTAGCTGTTACATGATTGCACACCATGAATATATCAGAAAGAAACATTTAACTTCAGAGAAGTACTTAGGATTCAGTTCAGTCTGAGAGAAGAATACAGCTCATCATCTCTTTAAACAGATTTAAAGTGCAAAATGCATATGCCAATGATCCAAGGGCCTCTATTACCCCTGTACTGAAATAATTTATGAAAACCACTCACAGGATACTTCAGACTGCAGGAAATGCTGCTTGATTACAAACTGGTTAACAAACTCTCCTTTACATCTATTTTCTCCTTTTATTACCACTTTCTTTCCACTCACACTTTTTTCCATCCTGAAACAGTGTTGTTTATGACCTGCTGAAGTGACTGCTCTCAGAACTGAAGTTACTCAGAGCTGAGTTACACAAAATGCATTTTTTGGAGGGTTTGGGGAGCCAGAGAGTAGCAGTTTAACAGAAAACCTTCCTTGTGATAACTGAGAGGGAATTTGATTCACAAACACTGCTGGAATGGCAGAAATTGAAGTTCCTGAAGTTGAATAAAGTGCATTTAGTGAAGGAAAGCTTGGAGGTGTCACAGAACAGCTCCTCAACAATCAGACTGGAAAATGAGATCCTCAGCTCTGGAGCCACGTTAGAGAAGGCAGAAACTCACTCACCACTGTGGGATTTTAGGGACCAAACAGGATGTGCCAAGTCAAATGACATCAGAAACTTCAGGGAAGTTTAAAACTTTTTGTAGGTAACGATATCACAGATCAGTGCCTTTGTTTCCGTGAAAAATGACTGATTTTGATAGTCTTTGAAGTGAGACAACTGAGCTGGAAATTCACATAAAAAGAGCATCACTTTAGTCTGGTGTCTCTGTTTTGGGAAAGGATATCTGCTACAGGCAGAGAGAATTTCTTCATGACTCCACTGAGAGATAAAAATGTCTCTGAGTCAGCACTCTGAATCCTGACTGTGTTCTGAGACTGAAAACCAGGGAGTGCTTTTAGCTATAAATCACAGGCTGGTTTACAACATTCCCACCCGGTGTAAAAAACAGTCAGAGATGAGATTGAATAAATTTTCCAATTCTAAATTCCATTCAAATGCCTGAGTTTTGCCTGTGAAAGCCTCTCCTAGGACAGCAGCCTGTGCTCAGCCCTCATAACTGCATTCCCAAGCTGGAAGAATTTTGAAAAAATGTATCAGGATGAATTTTCCTGCATTTATTTGATATCCCCTGGGGTGGGATGACCCTGCTATGTGCCCATCAGACCTCTTGTTCTCCACCTCTCCTCATCAGGATAGGGGGATAAAGTAAGATGGAAAACTTACAGTGTGAGAAAAAGTCAGTTTAGTGAGTAATTAACAGTTTAGTTAATTAATTTGGCTCTGTCAAATGTGAGGACAGCCCCTGACCACCTTTTCTCAGAATAACCACTTCTGCATTCCTCTGCTACCAAACTTTGGCATCTTAACCCAGAACAGCTCCTCTCTTTCCCCTCTGGCCTCCCAGTAGTTGCCTCAGGAAAATATTTACCAGAGTTTGTTTACAGCTTATTAAAAATAAATTTTAAAAAAACAACAACTGGTCCTTAAGCCCCGCAGCAGCACCAGCAAAATGAAACTGATTTTACCATCAATAATCAATAATCATGTCCACACAGAAAGAAGCAAACAGGAAGTGCTGGTTTAATGGTTGGACTTGATGATCTTAGAGGTCTTCTTCAACCTTAATTATTTTATTATTTTATGAAGAAAACAGTGCAACAAGCAGTGCCACAGCAACAAGCCACAGTGTTGCAACAAGCCAGAATAATCTTTTGTCTGATCATGGAGAAAAAAGGATGAAATCAAGTTTTCTGTGAATCATTTATTTGCTTGTATTCATGAAATTCATCTGAGCATTCAGGACACTGCTACTACTGCAGCTGAAATCAACCTATTAAAAAAGAAATCTTTGTGGATGTATTAGCACTTCCAAAAGAACACAGAAATGTCTTGAGATTTTTTTTCCCTGTCAATGATCTGATGGCCTTATTTAACTCTTTTATGCAAAGTTTCTCCTGCCAGAGCTTTGTGTCAAAGGCAGGTTTGTGTGAACTGTTATTACATAGCCCCACTCCTTCATTACAAAATTACATGTATTCTGTGCAGCAAAATTGCATAATCTGTGTAATTAGCTCATCTCAGTGACTGCTGGCAGCGAGAGCAGCTGGGAAGGTTGGGCAGAGGGGAGAGCTAATGCCACTCATTGAGGAGTAAGGATGCACCTGTAAAAGTGCCTGGCTGCAGCCCTGTGCCATCCCAGAGCACAGCTGAGAGAACACAGGCTGGGGACACTCCAAAAACGCTGATTTATGGAGCTGCAGCACAGCAGAGCTCACTGGGCTCATTCACAGGTGGGTGTGTGAGAGCTGGGGTGAGCAGGGACAGAAACAGCTCCAGAGTGAGACTCACTGGGTATCAAACCCCACAATGCACAGGAAAGCCTGATCCCTCCTCCTCTCCTCTCCTCTCCTCTCCCCTCCTCTCCTCTCCTCCCATCTCCTCT
>VXBR01002666.1:8024-57609 GCA_013400215.1 Cisticola juncidis | reverse complement strand
AAAAAAAAAAAAAGAAAATATCTACTAAAAATCCATTCCCCTCCAATTTCCATGGGAAACCTCATTTCTCACCGACTTCTCAAGCTGCTAAGAATGGCTGTTCTAATCTGGGTGTCAAATCTGGATACTGGGGTCCAGAACTGAGTAGGAGGTTCCCTTTCCCAGGACTGCAAACCTTGGGCAAAGCCTTGAAGGACTGTCAGAGCCTGAGAATTCTATCTGGACAAGGATGCAGCTTGAAGATCTGTTCTACCAAGCCACAGAAATCACAAAGATTCACCATTATATGAACAGCAGAGATACTTCTATGTCACAGCAGAGCACAGAGGGAAATGTAAATAACCTAAATCTGACTAATTTATTAATTTAACTGTTCTGCAGAACACGAGCAACAGGCAGGTCACAGCTGAGGTGCTACTGCCCCACTGTTAATACACCCATGGGTTATTCCTTTTACATGGGAACATCTGGAGCATCTGTCAGGGACAATCCCACAGTCCCTGCCAGGGGACAGCACCCAGGCAGGAGACATCAGGCTGCTGCAGAGGGCAGCAGTGCAGTGATGAACATGGTGTGTCCAACCACCAGTGACCCCTGCATCATCCCAGGGCAGGTTCTTGTTGCTTGGGCCCCTCTGACAGATTTGTTTCACCTCTGAATGGCTGCACCGTGCTCTGCATGGCTGCACATCCTCTACCACAGCACTTTACGAAGAGGGAGCAAAGCTCAGCACTGCCCTTCCCTCAGCTTTTTAGAGCAGCCCTGGTGAAGGAGGCACCACCCAGCCACCCTCAGGCAGTGCCCTGCAACACCCCACTGAAAAAGGGACACAGTCTCAGGGTTGTATCTCCCTGAGATTCTCCTCGGGGTTGCTGTTCCCCAGGGTAATCAGGGTTTTTGTCTTCTCTTTGCCCTGAGTGTTTCACACCAGAGCCAGAGCAGACAAGCTGAGTCCCCAGTGCAGTTTCCAAGGCTGTTTATTCTTCATTATCTCAGTTCTGTCTCAGCTCTGCAGGGCATCCCCAGCAGAGCAGGACTGGGCGGATCAGAGAGCCCCACACCTCATGTACAGCACCCCTGACCCAACCACCGTCCAAAATGAACTTTTTATTTACAGAATTTTACCAATGCCTACTACCTATGCTAACATGTCATTTCTACTCTAAACCAATCTCTAAAATCCAACTCAGCAAAAGATGGGGGACGAGAGCAAGAACAAGGAGCACAGGGGCCACTCCCCAATTCCTCCAGCTTGTCTCTTCAGCCCCATATACTAAAAATCCCAGATTCTACATTTACATTCTATGATAAACTAAATACTACTTCTTTTGAATTCTCTCAGCTTGTGATTCTTCACACACTGTGGGCATTCACTGCCATGGCAGGGATCAGAGGCAGTGTCCTCCTGGGCTCTGTGTGAGGCTGGCTGAGCCCCTTGGACAGATCCCAGACCCCCTGTCCGGTCTCCAAACCCTCCAGGGTGGCCAGAGGGATGTTCTAGACTCTGACACACAGGACATCCTTCCCCACTGTGTCCTTGTCCCTGTTTCACCCCAGTGAAAGCAGCAGGACGGGGAGCAGCTGTGTCCCAGAGAACAGGGTCCCCTGCGCCCATCCATCCCCTCCAGCCACCCCGCAGGTGCCTCGGAGCAGCCGCCGGGGACAATGATGGCTTTACCTGCACTCTAAGTGACACCCTGTGGCTGGCAGGCGGAATGGCGGGTGGCCATCGCCTCGGTGACGCTGTCCCCCAGCCTTTGGGACAGCAGACAGAGGCTGGAACCCCCCGAGTCACTCAGAGTCTCGGGTATTCTCCAACTGGCGAGAACATCTCACCTTCCCCATTCCTCCTTCCCCATTCCACCTTCACTGCTCCACCTCAGCCTCCCACAGCTTTCCCGGATGGAAAATGGGTCGTAAGGCAAAATAAAACAAGAAATCCTAATTCACAAGGGAGTGTGCACACTGGATGCAGCTGGGTGGGATTTTTCCCCTCATTTTGATACGGTGAGATGAGGATTTGGAATGTATTTCATTCTTTCCCTTTCCCATCTGCTCCTGAGCCATTCCCTCCTCCTCCCTGTGCTCCAGAAACACAAATTTCTGCAAGTATCATCTAATTCCAAACTTGTGGATAGAAATGGACCTCAGTCCATCTGTTTGCCAGCTGGAAGTCACTGCCAGCTTAGACCACAGCAAATTCCAGAGAGATGGATGGGGCAGCAGCCTTGGAGAAAGAAAGACTCAAAAAGAAGCCTTCAAAATAATGTGGGCAACCCTTTGTTTGCTGACCCTCCTGAAGGTCCAGGGTTAAAAACCCTCTCCAGGATGTGCCACTGCTCAGGTCTGGCTGCACTGGTGCAGAATGGCAGCTGCAGTTCCAGTTCTGGTAAAATTTGGGTGAATTTTGCCTCAAAAGCCAAGCCTAAACTGAAGAGAACCCAAACCAGGGACAACAGGACCAGAACAAAGCCATGTCATAACTGATTAGCAAAGAAGAAAAGTACAAATCTGTGTTTCATTGGCTGGAGAAGAGGTCCTTGAATGCTGACTGAAATAACATTAACAATCTCCTTATTTTACTACATGCAGTTAACTTGAATCCTGGGCTCAATGAAGAAATCAAGTTTTACATGATGATAGTGGTGGGAGCAAGAAAAACGGATTCTTTTCATTCCTCCTTGTAAATATTTTTTCCAACACTTTTCTTCCAGACTGCAAAATCAGAGCCATCTCGTACCACAAATTATGCTTCACAAAGGAAAGGAAAAAAAAAAAAAGAAGAAAAACTTGGGGGGAAACAAGTGCAGCCTCTCCCATCTGTGCATGACTGAAATGCAGAGCCTCCTACTGTATTTGCAGAGATGTGTGTATTTGTGTTTCTCTTGCAAAACCAGCAAGAGAAAATGAACAAAAATGGTTGAAATCTTCATCTGGACACAGAGCTATCAGAGACAAGCTGACCTAATCAGCTGCAGATTTGATCTCCTCAGAGAGAACCTTTACAAGCTTAAAAATGATGTTTTATTTCCTCCCCCAGAATTCCAATTCTGGACTTCTTTTTTTCCACAGTCGAGTTTGTTTAATTTCTCATCAGTCTCCTTCCTTTAACTTTCATGTACTCTTGACTTCCTAGCTGAAAATACTGTGTTTTACACCCCAGGATGGCTGATAAATGGCTACTGCATGGCTGCAGACTTTTTTAACCAGAAAAAGAGGTTTTTTTCAAGTGACTCCATAACTAAAATTGGCTACAAAACATTTGTTTTTATCCCAAATCCCCTGTCATTAAACAGTGGGATAAAAGGCTTCTGGACATCTAACAAGGTTACAGAAGACAGAAGAGGTGAGAGGAGCTTTAGGGTTTCATAGTAATTTTGTCGAGTCTGGAACATGCTGGGCATGCACATGATGGGCATTTTATTCCTCCCCAATAATGATGAAAAACCATCAGAACTTCAGGGGTCTCTGTCATTTACAGCAGGACTTTGCTTTCAAAAATGTGGCCTTTAGAAATCAAGCCAGAAAAACCTCTGGGGAACAAGTAAGTCATGTGAATGTGATCAACAGAATTGGTCAAGACACTAAAATACATGAGATAAAACACAAGTGAAAATGTTAATTGAGCCTCTGGGCCAGCCACTTATAAAAGTGCACATTTCTGTAATTATCAGGACAGGGCTTGCCCACAAAATAGGAACAAGACTCTGAGACCAATGATTTCCTGACCAAGGCTCATGTTTTATATGCAAGCTGGAGCAACATCTCCAGAACCCTGAACAATAATTAATCAGAAGAAAAAGCAGCAAAGGTTAGACTTCCATAAAAGAACAGGGTTTTAATTTATGAAAATTAGCTCTTTTAAAAATTGAATCATCCCTTTAAACCCTTTCAAAAGGGGAAATGCAAACCAGAGGAGCTATTAATTCACTCCTTCACCCTTCCCTCAGCACACAGAAGATTATTTCTTTGTATTCAAGATGAGACAACCATGATCTGCAGGAATTTTTCTCTCAGTTTTCTCTCTGCTGACAGGTCCAGGTGTGATCTGTGTGCCAGGGGCTCCTTCCCCTGTGCCCATCCATGTGAACAACAGCCCAGTTGCTAGGCCACCAAACCCTCTCCAGAGCTTTCTCACCAGGCTGTAGGGCCAAGGAAAAGAGAACAAGGAGGAACCAAGCCCCCATCAGGGCAAGGTTAGCAGGGATTTTGTGGCTGTTCTCAGCTGCACAGTCCCTGGAGAAGGTGAGGAGGATGCTTTTTGTGATATCCAAAACACTCCTGTAAAGTGGCTGTCTCAGAGAGCTTCCCTACACTGACAGAGAGAGAGGGGGATTTGCAGGCAGGAGTTGGAGCTACAGAGCCCTTTTGTTCCTGTCACCACAAAAGCAGTTTGATCTCAATCCCCAGGTGTGGGATGCATTCAGCACAACACAAGCCCAGGGATGAGTTCAGCTGCCTGAACACGGGCACTGGATCATTTGTCACTGAGTGTCTGCAATACCTGTGTGACCTGGGAGATAAAACACAAACCTACAACAAGGCTGGGACCTCTGGAACAGGAATAAAGTACCCCTGGGCATAGCCAGCAGCACTGTCACTTCTGCAGGGGCTGCTGAGCTGAGCTGTTCATTCAGGCTGAGCACAGCAACTCCCGAGGCTTTGCTCCCGTCAATTAGAGCTCCACTGACTTGTATTAGAGCTTAAATACTTAAATTAGCTGTTGATACTGCTTGGAAATGCCTGGATTTGTGGGGTTTACTCTGAAAGACCTTCTAAATGTCTCCAGCTCCTGCAGAGCGAAGTGAGCAGCCTGTGATGGACAGATGTCACCACAGAACACCCCCCTGCCACACCATGTGTTTGAGACAAACTCAGATCAGTTGAGGCTACAAAAGTCAAAACTGTCCATCAGATGAACATTTAACCCTGGATTTTCCCCTTGCACAGGGAAATCTGTAAGGGAAGTGTTAATGTAGGAATACTTTAGCCTGTAACACGCTCTCAGTACATGCTTGAACAGCTGCTTTTTAGCAAGCAGCAAAACCAGACTCATTACAGGCCATTTGCTGAATTAATCAAGCTTCAGGATATCCTAATAAGTGAATTAATCTGTTTCCTAAAACAAGACTAAAAGCTTCACACTGTCAAAGCATAAACACATCTAGAGGGCAGCAACGACATTGTCATTTCTCGCTAAATATAGAACCTGAGCAGAGACAAGTGCACAGTCACACACTGCACCAACACAGACTTTTTTTTCTGTCTGTTTCTTTTAATTTTTTCCCACTTTGAGAATAATACATAAGCTTTGGTACAAAAACTGCAAAGTTGTAAGTGAATGGCATAATTTTCAGGTCCTTAGTTAAAGAGCATTTTGCCCATATTCACAAATCACACTGCAGGGTAACCAGAGCGTGATCTGTCAATATGATTTTATTTCCCAAAAATAGAGGGAGAAAAAGACCCCCAACATATCACCAAAATAACAGAATGTCAGGGATAAAAAATCCTCACAGGCTGACAGACTTTGTTTTATGAATGCAGCTGAAACTTCTCTGAGTCACTCAGCAGTTCCCAGGAGAGACAGAGAAACACAGACCCAGGCACAGAATCACCACGGGAATTTCTTGCAGTTGGGATGGAAATATTTTATGCAAACAGTTTATTCTAGTGTGGCAAACAGGGGGGGAGTTTTTTAAGCCCAAGATCTTTTTCTTAAGGTTTTCTTTTTCTTCAGATGCTTTTTCATTGAATTTGCTGGCATTGGCAGGGATAGCATTCCCTATTTGAGTTAAAATTAACATTAGAGCCTGAGAAGTGACAGGATGGACACAAAGCTGCATCCAAAGCCTTTGAGTTGGTCTGTGGAGGAACCTACCTGTCTGGTTTTGTTTTGAATTCCATCCCCTACACGCACAGAGGCTGCAGTGAGATGCAGAAATAGCCCCATGAGTACCAGAACTTGGCCATGGATCAGTGTCTTGTGCTTCTCTGAGTTTTTCATAAGCTTTTCATACAGTTTGGGCACTTCCCAGCCTGGATTTGCCAGTATTTACAATGTAAAAGCTTTCCTTGACAGGGTTCATTCCCTCTAGCTGATCAGCTGCTTTTAGGAAACTGGTGGAAAACTGGTGGGAAATTTGAGAGCCTGATCTCTAAAACTAAAAAAGCAATCACTGAAACTGATCCAAAATTTTTACAGGCTTCAAATGAGAAATATACTCACAGATATACAAAATAAACTCACAGATATACAAAATAAACTCACAGATATACAAAACCACTGCAAAGAAAAGCTGCAGTTTCTAAAAGGTGGCAGCTCATGAACATGGGATACCTGATAGTATAATAAATGCTGAGTGACAACCTGGAGTGGATAAGCTCTTAGTAGAATAAAGGCAGTGCAAGGTGGTTTTTCTAAATTGGAGTGATTTTGCTCTCAAACCAAAAAAAAAATCAGTATAATATAACAAACCATCATTTCTCCCTCTGCCTCATCAAAATGCAAAATAAAATAGAACAAAACTACATGTCCTAGGCAGAAATCTTATGTTGATTCAAGCCCTCTCCTATCAGACCTTCATTTTGAGCTGTATTATTCACTCCTGAGATTTGCAAGATCCATTTCCCATTTTTTAATCAGTTGTCTGTGCTCCTTTTATCATCTGCCTGGGGAGCAGAGCTGAGGTTTTCAGCACAATGAGCCTGATCACAAATGAGGCAGCCACAAACCAACTTGGTGAAATCATACAAGTGGCCAGAGTGTGACAGTATTTGGTTTTCCCAAATTCTAGACATGCTCTGCATGCAGTAATTACATATTTCAAATGTCAAAAGAGATTGTACCTGTGTATTCATACCTTAACCTGCTGTCCTGCTGCTTTCTCAAGCTTTAATATTTAACTGCTATTTCCCAAGGAGGTGCTGATTCCAAAAATTGACCAAATTTTTATATAATTCCTCCCTCTGTTTTCTGTACTACAGCATGGAGGAATTAAACACATGGAAGTGTCTAAGATCAGCTGGAGGTAGCTACTCACATTTTATGCTGGAAGGAGAAAAATAACCATTTCCTCAGAAAATAATGCTTCAGCATTTCACTAATGTGTTTCCATCAGTCTTTAATTTAATTAACATGCCATTGTTTTAAGAGCAGAGAATTCAAGAAAACTTATTAGCACTGCAATACAAGCATCAGCCACCAGTGAGAAGAGAGGAGCAGGGAGTAACTTTAAATCAGGTCATTGATGAACTAGTGAAAGCATCAACAGAGTTTATAAAAACCAAGCTAGGGTATTTAATATTTTTTTCCTTCCACACACAGGAATAACATTTAAATTCTTTCTACTGTGTTCTGCACTGCCCTTAATTCTCAGAAATTTTCTTCTGGTCTCAACTGAGATTTGCCCAAGTAGTGAACTACCTGCTGTAAGCAAAGCCAGCATCACCCAGCCCATTCCAGGTTCCCTCCTATTTTATTGCAAAGACCCAGGTCTGAGATTAGAGGCATTTAGGATGATTTTGAAATTCTCTAAGGCAACTTTTTACTCTGCTCTAAGGCTGGGGTGACAGAAACTCATCCCTAAGAACAAATCTGACAGGGGACTTTGTTTCACAGAGCCCACACACCAAACTTTTGGCCAGTTATCTGACCATGATACCTAGAGTTGGGGAAAGAATAAATTCACTTTCTACAAGTTTAGAAATAAGATCTAAAATGTCAGGGGCACTCTTTTTAGGGACTTAAGGAGAATGCTGCCCCCACAAAATTAACAGGACCTGCAAATGAGACCACCAACACCCAAACAATAGTTCAGAGTGAAACATGGAATGAAATTATCCCTACAGTCAAAACCACACTGAAAAAATGAGTGACAAACAAGTGGGTGCAGATATTTGGAATGAATAAGTTTAAAAACTCTTAATGAAAGGTCCAAAGGGTATTGACAGATAAGCAAAAGGAAATGAGTGCCTGGGTCCCACAGCCTGAATAATAAATTTGTAGTGAGTCATCATGATTGTTTACCTCGAAGAATAAAGCATCCAGGAGATTTCTAAGGAGCCCCCGTGCTCCCTTGCTTGGAATATTATTTGCCTCCTCATTTCCTCTCCTGTCTCCTGTGCAGAGCTGATGCAGCTCCAGCAGCCAGTCCCTGATGAAGTTGCTGAAACAGATTCCAGCCCTGAGCCTCCTTTCTGTTTGTTGGATACAACTCCCAGCACGGTCTGAACCCCTGCTCACACAGCCAGCCTGGAAAAGGGACTGTCCTTCCAAAAAACAGTTCTTAGGTGTTAGCACTAAGTATTTCATGAGCCAAAGGTTGTGTAATTATCCAGGTGGCTGAAGCAGTGCTGTAAACACACTGAGCTGTACGTAGCACAAACACACAAAGCACAACAAATCCTCCTCAGACTGCAGAGGATGTTTTCTGCCCGGATCTCCCTAAATGTACTTCAGCAAAGAGGAAACAGTGCCCACAAGTCTGCGCTTCTGAGAAATCTGCATCATTCCAGGCAAGAATTTTGAAAATACAGGCTGGAATGTGGAGGAAATGTTGATTCCCAAGCAAACCAATTTTTTTTTTTTTTTTCTTTAATGGAAATATATTTTGGGCGTCCCCAGGCGCCTTCTGAACACGAGATCTGCCGGAGAAGAAAAGAGTTTGTACTTACTCGTGGTGTTGTATTTGATCCCATTGAAGAACTCCGGGCAGGGTCTCTCCACGAGCTCCCCCGCAGAGGTTCTGGGCCAGCAGGTCCCGATCTGGTCCGTGGTGGCATTGCAGTACGGACCTGGGGAGAAAGAAACGACACAAAAAGGGAAAAAGAAGCAGTTGAGAAAGCACAAAAGCCACACACACTTTGCATCACAAAACGAACCGAATGTCAGCGCTTCTAAAGCTTTTCCCGAGCTCCGCACCAGGTAACAGTTCCTACCATCAAAGCCCAGGAAAGGGATAGAGGAACTCTCTAAAAAAGTCTCGTGTAAACGATCCAGGAGGCTGCAGTTCACATCAAATTCTTCTAAGATGAACTGAGAGATGGTCACATCCATTATTCCCTCCGGGACTGCTGGACTGGATCACGCTCCTTTCACTCCTTTCTGGCTGTATTTTGGTTTTGCTCCCCTCTTCTTTTTCCCTTTCCGGAGCCAAAGGAGCATCAGGGTGCGGGCACCCCGCAGTCTCGGGTGTGCGAGCCTCTCCCGCTCGCAGCGCGCTGACAACTTGGCTGAGAGTCCGCGTCTGCCTGTGCAGCTCCGAGCTCTTCTTCCCTTTAAATCCAGCGGCTCGGGAGCCAATGGGATCGGGGTGAGGGGCTCACGTCTCCTCGGTGTCCCTGGGCTCGCAGCTCCCAGATGCCGCCTCACTTTGCCAGATCGCTGTGCTGCTGCATCTCCCTCCCTCTCTCCTGCCTCTCCCTCCCTCTCTCTCTGACACACAGGCACAGTTTTATTGTCAGCTCCGGGGATGAGCGCTTTTGCAAAAATACTCGCTGTAAATTAAAGCCAGGGGGAACAGGAAAAGCCATCAGAGGAGTAGAACTCCTCGGTTTTTTGTCGAGCAAAGCAATTCCTGCCTTTGCTGCGTGGAACTGAGGATGAGCAGGGATACTGGGGTGGGGGGGGAAGGAGGGAGCCGGTCCAGGAGCTGCAGTGCTGGATGCTGTGCAGGTCTTGAGAAAGAAGAGAAATAATAAAAGCAGGGATGAAGGAGATGATCTGACAGAAGAGAGGCGTTGGAATAAAGGAATCTGGAGTAATCACAGAATCACAGAAAGTCTGGGTTGGAAGAGATGTTAGAGGTCATCTCATTCCAATACCCTGCCATGGGCAGGGACACCTTCCAATAAACCAGGTGGCTTCAAGCCCTGTCCAGCCTGGTCTGGAATACAGAAATCTGGAATTATGACCCACAGAAGAGGCAGAGTAGGGAGAGCAGGGATGGGCAGGAAACCCATCCTGGGAGAAGGCACTGAGGGAACACATCTTTCAGCCATTCACACGGATCTGATGTGGTGCACTGTAGGGCAAGGCACGCAGAGCTCTGAAGCAAACGATGGATCATTCAGGGGACAAGGAGCAAAAGAAATGCCCCTCTCATTTTCCACTGGGAGAAAGCAAGGTTTGCAGAAAGGATGAGCACCCAGGCTGACCAGGAGCAAGAGGAGGAGCCTCTAAACAACAAAACCCTGGTTTTCTTTGAGGAGAGAGTGAAGAGCAAAGGGCTTGACAAACTGAGGTCAGTGTGGGGCAGGATGAGAAGGGTCTGGTGAAGGGGAAGGAGCAGAAGTTTGGAAGGAGCTGCCCAGAGGTTGGTGATCTCTGGGAAATCCAAGCTCAGCAGAGTGGGAACTGGGTGCACTCTGGGACACGCTGGTCTGCAGCTCAGACCTGACCAGCCTTGCTACACCAGGCTATGAGCAAATCCTAAAAAAAAAATGTTGCGGACAAGGATCATTTACGATCATAGATGAAGAAGGATTTTGGGAAGCAAACACAAAACTGACTTGTGTAAGGGAGTAGACCAAGATCAGCAGATATGGAAGTGGTGGAGAGGAATGCAGAAACACAAGGCAAGAACAGCAAAGAAGATTTGACAGAAAGAAATAGATCCCCAAATAAAATATTTACAGTCTGTTCACAGCTTTAGATCGGACAAGGTGCCTACAGTGAGCTACAGGACTTCCTATAACATTTGTCTCCCACCCTGCAAAGGCCTGAACTTTCCTTTGATTCATATTTAGGATTGAAGGGCTTTATTCTTTACTTTTGAAAGACTAAAAGAATTGTGGCATCCAAAGAGGAAAAAAGTAAGTGGGTTAGAACAACAAATAAATTAACAACATGCACTGAGGAGAGAACTAGCCAGGATGTTACTTTGCCATCTGGGAATCTGGAGATTTTCTAATATTTTCAGATTGCAATGGAGACAGGGGAGGAGTGCCACTGTGGTTTTGGGGTAAGTATTTTTATTTGAAATATGTAAAAACCCACGAGAATAACAAGTGTACTAACTCTCCAGACACTGTGATATTCTGAGGCAAGCAAATGCATCTCTCTGCTTCTATCTCTGGAGCCTTGATCTTCCCAAGTGAATGTTCCCAAAACTGCAGCCCTTCTGGAGAAATCTCAATTGCAACAAATTAACCCTTATCAACACCAACTCTTTGTCCCATGCACCTCTAACCCCAAAAAGCAGGTGAGAAAATTAGTTTAGCATCAGTCATGTAACATCACCACCACCAACCTACTGGTTGGCTTTGAGGAGAAAACCCTTTTTCTTGAACTTTCAAGAGTGAGGGATAAAGAGTGCTCTAAACTCGCTTTTCTCCTTCCTGACAGTGCAGATGAGCTCATAAAATTCCTCTGTGTTCCTCAAGCTGAGCCTCTCAGGGGTGGCTTTGAGACCTTCTCACATCTGAAGGTGCCCAGTGGCCACTCCCACACAGGCAGGACTGAGCAGTCAGCAGGACACTGCTCCAAGATGTTGTAAGATTAATTTTTTGCTGCTTCTGCTGCCTCTCTGCAAAATCACACAGCCTGGCCAAAAGTCTTCATTTCTCACCTACTGTCTGCCCTTTCTATTTTTTCACATTGTTTGTTCAGCACACTGGAACCAAAATCCTGGTCAGAGGCTCTGGGCACTGGAGTTTCCTGAATGTTTTGAGGAATGCATCACTTAATAAATTATAAAAAAGAATGACAGTTTCAAAAAAAAGTAATTACTTTTAAATTTGGTAAATGTTTCACGTTCCTAAATGCTGCAATGTGTTTTCCAGCATAAACTCCTGAAGATTTTTCAAATGGTTCAAATATTACAGAGTCAAACACTAAGCTGGATTTCATTTCAATTCTGTTCTTTATAGTGGTTAACACCTGAAACAATAACCCTGAATTAAACTAAATATTTTTTCAGGATCAGGAGAATGATTTCTTCATTTAAGTGAGAAGAGCTAGAAAATCTTCAATCTAGACTGATTTCCATCTTTTCAGTTCCAATGTTAGAAAATCAGAAGCGGTGAGTATTGTACAATCCTGTTGTGTTCCGTATATTTAATAAAAATAATAAAAAAAAACACTGCAAAAAAATATAGAGGGGATGAATGTTGAGGATTATGTCTGAATGAAAAAAAAAATAATTTTTTTTTCCCAGTCCACAAAACAGCACCATTTTTTAATAATCCCAGTTCTACTGTAACCTCTTGATGAAAAACTACTTTTGCAGCTATCCCTGGGTAAAATTAACCACTTCATCAACGTTTCCCTCTGACTGGGTCTAGTGAAATCCTGACTCTGTCAGTTGGACTCATTTGATGTGAAAATGTTGTTCTTTATCAAGAAGAAAATTCAATTCTATGAAAGACTGACAGAAATCCTTCAGCTGCTGCCTCTGCTGCCTCTCTGTGATACCAAGGTGCACACGACACAAATCAGATCTGGCCAGGCAGCAGAAATCTGCCTTAAAAATTCCTCAGCATCCCAGGAAAGCTGGGATTTGGTCCCTGGCAGGCAGAAGAGCTTTTCCACCTTCCAAGTGGGCTTGTCCCTGTGTGCTGATGTTCACTGGGTGCATGTGCAAGGTTCTGGAAGAGAACAAGACAGACAAATAAACCTGTCCACACCCACAGAGCTCAGTGAGACCCTTCAAAGAGGACTTACTAAAAGGTCACCTACAGTTCTTCTGGGAAAGAAATGAGTTCTGCTCATAAACAGCAATGGAAACCTCTGTGTGTCAGCCCTCACACCAGTGTTGCACAGCTGCTTTCTTCATCTACAACCCACTCCAAGCCACAGCAAATGGAATTAGCCAGGGAACAGCTTTTAGTTTGCCCCACTAACAGTGAGCAGCAAGGATGAGCTGTGATTATCCAGCAACATCAAAACTTAGCTCTACGCAGACTCAGGCAGTGTAAGTGTTTGGGGAGGGTGGAAGGAGCTCCAGAACCACCCAACTTCTCCTCAGACACTCAATCTACATAAAATCAAGAAATTCCTGTGTATTTCAAGACCCAGGATGGTTATTGTGAGGAGGGGAAAAAAAACCCCACAAGTTCTCTCCTCATTTCCCTTCTTCAGAGAAAAGCCACTGTACTCAGCCTCCCACTACAGTGACACTTTTATCACTCACATTTCTCTGTCAACGTGAAGAACTCCTGCTCTGCAGGCACAGCAGTCACCCTCTGTTCTGCTCTGCAGCAAGGCTTAGGGCAGGAGATGGACATCATCTCTCAATTTGGTGACACCAGTGTCCTCTGTACCTCAAAGCCATTTGGCTTTCAGGAGTTTGACCTCATCAGTGTGGACGTATCACATCCAGTCACAGTCCCAGTGTTGGCTCTGCAGCTCCCTTCCTCCTAACCCAGTGTGCATATCCACATCCAGACCAACACCTAATGTATGAACCGGTCTGTCAACTCAGTTACTACTAAATATGAGGCTGGACGGTTTTAAATGGCACAATAAGTTATTCCTCATCTCCTTTTCCTTTCTGAAGAGTGTCCCCCCAGTAATCCTGTGTTACTGTAATGACCTTCCAGCATCAAACTTTCAGGTTACTGGGACTATTCAGCTTGGTAAGGAATACAAGACTTTGAGGAAGGTACAAATTCACCAAAGTGGCTTCTGGGCCACAAACATCAAGGTTGTCCTTCTCAAGCTGTGCTGCAAAACTGCTCTGACTGCACCTCTCAAATGCACTAACAACATGACCATGAACTGGTAGAGTATTTATCTTCCCATTCCAGGTGTGTGAATGCAATTTTCAGAGTGGGGCAAGGTAATTCAAGCAGCAAGAGATTGAGGACAGCTTGAAGATCTCCACAGACACTTCTGGAACTGCTGTGGATGTCACACAGGGCTGACTTCTCTGCCACCCCACACCATGGCTCCTCACAATGAATTCCTCTCTGTCACAGGAGTAGGCTGCTAAAGAAAACCCCTTCTCAACACTTTTAATCAAAATCTGGTCTTTTCTGCATCTACTTGAGACCTACACTGAAAGTTCCAAGGTGAAAATTGTTGTATGAGGAGAGGAAGATGAGACACAGATACACAGAGATCTTTGTTTCAGCTGATGAACTCATTTGTTAGAAACAGGAGACATCCCTTATTGCAAGAAATGAGGTACAACTCCACTGAGCAAAGACAAAATTAATAAATGCAGGTCTGTGGTGATGAATCTTTGCAGCTTCATTGATGCTAGTAAATATTTTCCAGCATCAATGAATGCTAGGGGGTGTAAAAAATCCAACAGCATAAGCAATAAATGGGTTGTAGCCATTTATTATTTATGCTGTCAAATCAATGTATTTCAATTTAATATCAATATATTTCTTTTGGCACATTCATACACTTGTCATTCTCCACAGCTATAAAACCTGTGCGAGTGAATCACGTTACATGAGACAAATGATGAGACACTGCAGGGAGATTACAAGAACACAAAACACACAAAAGAACCAACCTTGACACACTAATAAACTGCCAGAGTTATTTTTCTTGAAGTGAGCTGTTTTGGATGAATGTGCAGAACATCATCTACTGCACATAAGAGCACAGCGCCGTTCCAGAATAACTCTGATTTTATACAAGATCAAATTCAGAGTCAGGGCTTCACAGACACAAGAACACAAAGGAGCCCATGTGATATATTTATCTATGCCTGGCAATGGCCTGGTGCTCTGTTTACAGCACAAACACAAAAGATAGCAAAAATAAAAAGGCTTAAGTCCCATCTGAATGAACAGGACCATGAGGATGTCTGTTATTAGTCACACTCTTTCTGTTATGTTACAATGAGACCATTGCCAAAAAGAATTTAAAGAATTCAGGGGTCTTGTCTTGTTCTCCTTACAACACATCAGCCACAGAACTCCTTGTGGCTTCATTCAGGATATACCAAACTTTTGCTCTCCCTGTCTCCCACTCTCCTTTTTGTGCTGCCTTTCAGTGCACGCTGGGGAGATCTGAGCAGCCTTTCCATGCATCACAAGCTGAGAGGATGTACAGAAATAAAAGACACCAAAATGTTCAGAAGTCAATCCCTCATTTCCTTTGGAAACTCAACCTGATTTTGAAACATCAGGTAGCTCAGAAAGCACAGAGAGAAATAACACATGATCAAGCTGCTCTAAAAATGACCCAAATCAGATGCCACCAACAAAACCAGCCTGCCCCAGATTGCCATGATGTAATCAATAGGGCTTCCTAAGCAACTTTAATAGAAGAAATGAGAGAATTAATCCTTGGAGTCTGGGTCCTGCCTTCATGGCCCAGCACACATGGTATTACAATGTTGTGACTCACAGTTTTAAACCATCCAACTCATATTTGCTTGGGTTTTTTTGGAGGAGCACCATCAATCTGGCTTTGGGACCCTGGGCTAGTGGCTTCTCTACTCCTTTGAGCCAAACCAAGTGGAAAATCGAGGACTTGTAACAGATTGAAGCACTGCAGAGTTGCCAGCTCTCAAGAATGATCCGAGTCTCTGCTTTCCATGAGTTATCAAATGTGAAAAAGGCAGATTGTGTGTGGCTCTACGCAGATATTTACTATATGTAATTTGCTAGGTAGAAAAGTTATACAATATTAACATTTAAATAATATAGTGAATGTAGTTTTTAACAGTAAGTCTTAGTAGAAAATTTGTTNTATTATTATTATTGTTATTGTTATTATTATTATATTTGTATTACTATTTTTTGTAACCAATTTTTATTCCTTATTAAATTTTCATAAATTTCTAAAAGCGAGTGATTGGCATTTATCACATCAAAGCTGCCATTTATGGGCAAGAAGGATCTAGACTCTGATTCCACTGCCCAGAAGTGTGTGACCTGCAAGATCTGAGCTACTCCAGCACATCTGGAATAGCCACATGAGGCTGGCAGAGAAACTCAGGACCTTGGGAAGATCCATCCCTTCTGAAGCAGCAGCCACAAGTCAAACATTTTGTCCCCAGGCATCTCAACTGCTCTGGGACACCCATGGATATCAGACTGGGCAAAACGTGGGCCTGTCATAAAAGGGAATAATCCCATCAGCAGCGTGTCCCAGGGAGTCCTTCACTATTATTACTGAGAATTTACTCCATGTAGTAGATTTTTATTCCTTGGGTTACCTAATTTAAATCACTCATAAATGTGGGAAACCTAAAACACAGAGAGTAGCACAAGCAGTGGCCTTGTAGAGCAGCTGAAGTTTTCCTCATGATTTTCTCCCCTTGGCTGAAGTGTTGTAACACATTTCAGAGGGGATACAAATTTTGGACACATCTCTTATGGTGTCCCCAGTGCAAATTCCAGTGATGCCAATTAACTGAGGTGTGCATCCAACAAAAAAAAATAACTTTTGCCATGAGATTCACTGGATGAGATTGATTTTGTCTTCAGCTCTAACCAATACCCTGAGTAGATCTTTGCTGTCTTTAAGAGGAACCAACTTGAAATGTCTGTATTAATCAGATTAATCCCATTCCAGATGCCCTGAACTAAGATCAGATTGTTTGCTGAGCTCTTCCCCACTGGCCCACCTCATCTCCCTGGAGTGTTTGGCAGTTGTAATCCCATAACTTGGAGTCTATCATTTCATAGGAGAAACAAAAATATTTGCAATTAAACACATCAGGAATAAATATGAGAAGAAAAATGTCCTGTTAGGACAGGACTACCACAATGCCAGCAGCATTATGTTTCGAGATTCCATGTCTTAGATTTAATGAAATTATTTACCAGAGAAATCAATACAACACAAACACTGAATAAGATATTTGCATCTCTCTACCAGCCACCTCTCAGCAAAGACCAGAGGAAATACCTGGAAATGAAGTGGAATCACGAGCAGAATATTGACTTTTAGAATTGACACAGTGCTTCTCAAACACATCATTTTCACCAGACAGTGAGGAGGATCCAGTCACACCACACACCAGATGGAATAATCAGGCATGAAAATGGATTATCATAATATTACTATGATAACTGAGGGAAAAGAAGGTAATAATTGCCTGATCTGTGATTTTCAAACTGCTACTGCACAAGTTTGCAGCCCCAGAAGGACAGAGAGGCTGTCAGAACATTAATTCTGTTGCAGTAGCTTGTGCCTGTGTCTGCAATCAGTGACCTCACATAATTTTGGATACTTCCTGGGATAAAAAAATCCCTCTCCAGCTCTCCTGCCTAGCTTGGCTCACTGCCCCTTGATGTTTTCACCACCAGGGCTGGTATTTCTGATTCTGCAGCCCAGGGTACTTCAGGTCTTGCAGGGTTTAGGGTATTTGAGAGGTCCACAGAGGCAGAGGGATTCATCTCACCTAATTCCAGCCACCTAAAATTTGGGTGTCTAGACTAAATCAGGTTCTCTAACAGTCTCCAGGGAAATGGACACTTTCAGGGAATGATGATTCATTTAATTTGGAGACAAATACCTTCTTCAAATTTACAACTCTTAGATATTCTACTTACTAGGATGTTATTCACCCCAAGGTACATTTGTACTTTGGAAAGAGCTCTCACCTGCCAACACAACACATATCTGAGATGGGTATTGGAGTTTTACTTACATGTCAGACAAAAATTGAATACTAGGACTTTATGCTGCTTTGAAATGCACAAATATTTATTTAAATACTATGTTTTTATTTGAATTTTAATGATCTTGTATAAAATTTACAGAATCCTGTTATTTTAAATCATAAATTTTGAGCCATCTGTGAATTGTCTGTGTCCATTTTATGGCTAAGAACTTTCACAATAAGTATAAAACCTTGGAAAACAGTTTAAAGCCTCAAAACTCAACTTTTTTTTTTTTTTCTGTTCCTATCAAGACTTTGGATTTCAGTCTGTAACTGGTTCCATCAGAATTGGATTTTTACAAGAGCCATGGATCAAGCCACAGGAATTCAAAGCAAAACAGCTGAAAACTGAAATAAGCACCAACACTGAACCAGATTTATTTCAGCATAGATGTAAAACATGGGTAAAAGTCATCAAGTAGCTGATAATGGGATAGAGATTTTAATAATAGGTGCAGCAACAAATTAATCCTGGGAAGTGTGGCCTTCCCAATCTGCCTGAGAGCACAGCTGGGTTTCTTTCCCCAGGATGTGTTAATGTGTTTTTTATTTGGAAAACTGCACGTCTCACCCCAATGAATAGTAAAGAATGAGTTTGGGGAAAACACATAACATTCTGATTAAAGCCTTTGTCACTCACATGGGCTCACACTCAATTGCAAAGCCAAGATAAAAACACCTTATTGCTAAGCAAGGGATGCTTCTCTCATTTGATGGACTCATCAAATCTCCTCGTTAACCTTCCAAAATCTCCCACCACCCCTCAGAGTGCCCATCCATGTTTCCAGTTATCATAAGCAGATGTCAAAATCTGTGATTCATGTGTGGAAAAAAGATTATTTTTCAGCATTTCTTCCCTTCCTCAGTTAACAAGATCATCAGAATCATTTACAGCAATGTTTCAGGCAACAAGGACCTGCTCATCATGGCTTTACCTTACTAATAATGATTAATTTTCTTTTGAAGAGATTTTTTTTGGCAGTTATTGCATTCTCAATACTAAGAATCACCTTTGTGAGGATCAATTTATTTTAATTTTCAATTCTGTGAAGTTATTAAGTACAAAAGCTATCCGTTTTTCCCTGAAGTTTATCCCCTTCATGCAAACAGCCCTTTTTTAGACAGAAATAATGAAGAAATACACACCTATTATTTCACTCACAGAGTTTTTCAGGTGGAATTCCTCTGGATCAAAGGACTGATGTAAGTGGGGTATAAGACATCCCTAGCAGGGCTGGAAGCTCCTGTATCTGAAATATGCAGCAGATATTTCTGCCCCCGGTTTCTAGGCTGGCCTGGCTCTCTGCCAGAGCTCATCCCTTCCCCTTGGCCACTGGAGGGCTCTCCTAATTCTTCATTACTGCAAAGGAAACATCTGATTGAGGAGAGAAACACTGCAAAAGAAAACCTGCTTGGAGATACCCGAATGCAAAATCAGCAGCTACCAGAGCAGGAGGAGTTCACTGGTTCATCCAGAGATCTGCATGTGGAAAAAGATGAATTTTACTGTCCTGCCTTTGGCAGTGGAAAGTGCTGCTACAGTAAGAGATGAATTTCCCTGAAGAGAAAACTTCCTTTTCCACACAAGTTTATGAACTGCACAAGAGATTATAGGTTTGAGATGGGCAGCAGTGTTTGCATTCATCACCCATTCCTCCCCACACTGCATCGTTTCACTCTGAAATCACTGCACAATTCAATTCCTTTTTCAGCTAAGTGTGATTTCAGCCCTCTGCCAGCTCATTTCTAACTTATTTCCCATCCCAATACCAATTTCCCAGGCTGGTTCAATTTGCTTTTGATGGATCAATCATCTTATCCCTTTCATATTAGTGCTGTTCCTGTGGAAATAGGAGCTGTTTAAGGTTTTCCATTCCCTGGTGGGAAGAGGGATGTTCTGCCCTCACAGCCATGAGTACCTGCAGATTATTGCCAAATGAAAATTTCTGTTTCTTTTTCCCCTGGTTTTTTTTGGATCAAAAGGGTTGAGTTAGTTAAATCTAAATTGTTTTGTGGAAACAGAACAGTTTTCTATCTTTTCTTAAGGCCATGCTGAGCACCAGAATAAGAGACAAGTAGTTTTGTATCACCCCAGAATAACAATTTGGGATTAATTTTGCCCTACACCTCTGTCACCCAAACTCTTGGGTATATCCTGAGTCAAAATCAATTTTGTCCCCACCAGCCAGGGAGGGATGTAGACTTTGCTTTTATCCTGGTATGGCTTCTCTAAGTTACCTTGAATATTTTTAATTCCAAGTGAGATACAAGCCAGCCAGCCCATCAGGCATGGCAGAAAATCCTTCATTTTCCAAGAATTAGAAGCAGTTTTGAATAAAAAGCCCTGGCTGTGGTAATTTTATCCCAAATCTGTTGAGACAGTCTAACAGAGATAGAAAAAAATACCAGTGATTAATGGACAAATGGATTTTCTTGGCCTTTGTGACACTGCTTCTGTCTTTGAATATAAAATTAGCTAGAGTTGGGCTGAAACATCCTAGAGGTCATTTCAACTACACCTTAATTATTTAGTCTTATTTGCACTGCATTTTTAGCTTGCCAGGTGACAGAAAATGTCAAGAAGAACAAAGGTGCAAAATTTTGAGCAGGAATTTACATCAGTTTTCTAGATTTTTTTTAAATCTGCAGCTTCCCAAATAAAATAAATGGTTGGGATCCTTGAATTTTAGAAGTTGATAAATGTTCAAGGCCTGGTTGGACCTGTTGGAGACCTGTTCCAATACTTGGAATTTCCTAGAAGTGGAGTCTGAGGTGTCTGACTTAACTGTGGTTGTCTGCATTATGCATATTTAACTTTTTAAAGCTGAATTCTTTCTCCAACTCTATTATTTATTTTAGATATTTTAATTTATTTATATATTTGATTTATTTATATGCTTTAGTATTATTATTATGGCATTGGAACTAGATGAACTTTAAAGTCCCTTGCAACCCATTCTGTGATTATGAGCAAAGGTTATTTCTCCAACACAGTCCTGTGAGTTTCACATTAAAATTCCATTCTCCACAGAAATCAATAGCTGAGTGTTCCCCAACACGAAGAAAGCCGTGGTTTCATTTAAAATAATTGATTATTTTATGGAGACAAAAGAACAGCCCAATTTACCCTCTTCAGATAAAAAAAAAAATCATCATCTCCTTATAAGAAGCTTCTTATATAAGAATAAGCAATTTATGGGGTTTAGAAGAAAACACCACCCCTCTTCAGCAGAATTATACTGGATTTTATGGATCATGTTCCCTAAAAGTCTTTGCTGGAGGCAAAACCTGCAGAAAATATAAACTAAGCAGTCCATAAAAAATTGATGGATGGGCACTGCTCATGCCAGCTCCTGTGAGCTGCAGCTGATGGGGATGGGATCATTTGTCTCAGTTTATGGCCTGCAGAGGAGCTGGCAGGGCACAGAACTCTCCAGGTTCCCTTAAAAGTCAAGAGGGATGCACTCTGTGAAGTCAGTGGAGTCTCTGGGATGGTTTCTGTCACCCTTGAATTGGATCAGATAAATTGTTTTCTAAAGGTGTCTCTTTCTTACCATTAACAACAAAGACAACTTGGGCTGACCTGCTCCCTGGGACACGTCTGTGCTAGAAATGTCTGAACTGAGGGACAGGAACTCCATCTGCAGGGAAAATAAAACTGAAATCAGGCCTGGAAGATCTTTCCTGTAAAATCAGCCTCAACTTTGTGCAGAGCTGAACGTTTCCACTGAGGCTTTGCTTTGGCTTTTGTTTTTTACACAATTATCCATGATGATTTTATTTTGGCTATGTAGGAATCCTGTTCCCAGCCATGTCCTGTATCCAGCTTGGGGTCCCCAGCACAGGGAGGACAAGGAGCTGCTGGAGTGAGTGGAGAGGAGGTGATGAGATGGATGGAGCAGCTCAGGAGAGAGGAAAGGTTGGGAGAATTCCAATGTTCAGCCTGGAGAGGAGAAGCTTCAGGGTGACCCAGCTGTGGCCTTGCAGTACCTGAAGGACCCAAGGAGAAAGATGAAGAGTGACTCCCTGCAAGGCCCTGGAGTGGCAGGACAAGGGGGAATGGCTTCCCACTGCTAGAGAGGAGGTTTAGACTGGATATTGGGAAGAAATTCTTCCCTGTGAGGGTGGGACCTGGCACAGGTTGCCAGAGAAGCTGTGGCTGCCCCTGGATCCCTAGAAGTGTCCAAGGCCAGGCTGGATGGGACATGGAGCAGCCTGGGACAGTATAAGGTGTCCCTGCCATGGCAGGGGGAACTAAATTGTCTTTAAGATCCTTCCAACTCAAACCATTCTGAATCCACTTCTTTTTTTTTTTTACCAACTAATAGCACCAACTAAGAGGAAAGTAAAGAAATAATTAGAAACAAGCACTACATCTTTTAAATGCACCTGCTGACTTCAGAAATCCATGGTCTGCGCTGAAGCATGTGGGAGGCTATAACAACCAACCAGCTAAGCACCAGCACTAAACCAACCCATTTTCCCCCATTTTCTGGACCCAGTAGGAGTTCCAAGAACTCAACATCTCCAGGTTCCTACAAATTACTCAGAAAATACCCAGCCACTGCAAAGTGCTGATTTGGGGCATTTTCTGCTGAGTATCTTCCATTTGCATAGCAAAGAGATTTTAATTTTTCAGCATTTATACTTGTACTGTTAATGTAGCCCATCAGTTTGGGACTCATGTAATTTTAAGAGCAGCAGTTAAGAGAAGAAAAGTCTCACTGAAGCACATCCTTTCCAGAATAAATACAAGGGCAAGGAAGGAGTCAAAAAAGCAACTATAAACTCTTACTGTTTAAAGGATGAAATTCTCCTCCATTCTGATTATGTTGAGATCTGCAGTGTTTATCCCAAGAGAGATGCTGATCTGGTTTAGCTTCTAGATCCTGTCCTAATGAGAAAATGAATCCTAACAATAAAAGTATGATTTAGAACCAGGAGACAGATTTGGAGTTTCCATCTCTGAGATTAGAAGTGCCCCAAAAAATGAGAACTCATTGGTCTCCTAAAAGCTTTCATTAATGGGCTGAAACAGTAAAAACAAAGGAAAAACTACTAAAATAGAAAGCAGCTGGGAATCTATGAATGCAGAGTTTATATGGATTTGCAAAGAACCAGGCAAAGAAAATGAAGGTTTCCAAGAAGAGCTGGTAACCCTCCAGCAAGGAATACAAATGTCTTCATGAATCAATTCATTTTATCCTGTGATTTGCTCCTAACAGGAGCCATCCCTCTGGAGATGCCTCTTCCTGACTTTAAATCAGCAAAGACCGGTGGCAGTTCAGAGGGTGGGCAGACACTTGGGTGACCTGGCCCTCTCCAGGAAGACAAAATATTGAGATTGAAAAATGAACAAGCCAGAAACAGACTCTGCATTTTTTTTTATTCTTCTTTCATTGCCTGCAGGATGTTTCCTTGCCTTTGGACATGATGTGTCCTCCTCTCCCAGCTGCAGTAACACAACCAGCCCTCCTTGGCTTTATCACCTGACTCAAATTGTCCCTCTCACGACCGACAAAAATGTTTTTTTCAAAGATTTTCAAAGAATTCTGCCTGCACTTTAACAACCATTCCAGTTCTAAGGAGTCAGAAAGCTGAACAACCCCTTCCTTTATGTTTCTGAACTACACAATCTACACCAAAGTGTGTTGATGGCACAAAAAATGGTGTCTTTTCAGCATTAAAATAGATTCCCTCACTATGAATCACCAAAAATGGTCTTCAGTGGCACACAAATTGTGGAAGCAGAAGCCCACAGCAATGGAAAATAAATGTTATATGCCAAGCAGCAAGCGATAGGACAAGAGGAAATTACCTCCAGCTGCACCAGGGGAGGTTTAGATTGGATATTAGGAAAAAAATTCCTCATCAGAAGGGCTGCAAGCATTGAGCCAGGCTGCCTGGGGAAGTGGTGGAGTCACCATGTGCATGTGGCACTTGGGGACAGGGCTGGCTGCTGGGCTTGGCAGTGCTGGATTTACGGCTGGATTTGATCATTCCAAAGGTCCTTTCCACACAAATGATTCCAATAATTCTGGGATCATTCTTCAAAATGAACTTGCTGCTTCCCTTAATTGAACCCCTGTTGTTCAGAACAGCAATTTCCTTGGATATTTACTACTCAGTTTATTGGAGAAATACATAAAAATGAAAGCCAAGGACCGCAAAATGTTGATGATACCTTAATTGCACAAAAATGAATGCAAGCAGAGAAGAGGAGGATAAAAAAGAGGGGCAGAATTATTCTCTCCTAATTTTAGGCATCGACAGTGGAGAGTGAGTTTTATCTTCATTATTTTAAAGTGTGAAAATCTCTGAATTTACTCAGACCAGCCTCTTACTTTCTAATCATTTTCTGATTGGATTTAATGGGAAGAAATTGATTTTTAGGACATTTTTTCCTTCCTGGTTTAATAAGTTTTTTTAATAAATGTATTTTCCAAGCTTGCAATTTTTTTCCCTTGTTAAAGGAAAACATTTACACTTACCGAAATCAAGACTTTTTATTAATCTTTAGCAGTAATTGTTGAAAATGAAACACATTCCTAAATCTGCATGATTTGGGATTTCCTAAAGGTAAAAATTGGTTTACTCTCACTTAGGCAATGACCAGCAACCAGAGGTATTAATCTTTTAAGTAATTTTTTTTTAAGTTTTTTTTTTGCCTATGGGAAATTTTGCATTATCATTGCCATCGTGTTGGAAATTCCTAAACAGAAAGGAACAGTAAACACTCTGGCTGTAATTGTATTTACTCCTTGGGAATCATTCAGTATATCAAGGGAACTGAAAGAAATTTTTTCTTGGAATATCCTGTGGCAGCTGCTTTTCCATTCAGTCTCAAACCACTGAGCTTGTGCAGAAATGGCAGCAGGAGAAGAAAAGCCTAAAAGTCCCAGATCCCCATCCATCCTCTGATCTTCAGAGCAAACTCCAGCTCCAGATTCTGCTCCACCTCACCTCCACCACCCTCATCTTTCCAACAGCCCAGCAGGCTCTGAAAGATGAATAAGGATTGGTGGGGACACCTAGAAATCTGCAACCAGAGGTAGAGGAGGACGTCATGGTCCAAAGAGGAAGATGGAGTGGGAGGTGGACATCTTACATCTCAGGAATTTGTGAAGGAGCAGGAAGGAAGAGGAAAGAGAATACAGGAAAAATCTGGAGGAGAAAGGCACACAGAAAAAGGCACACAACTGTGCCCCAACTGTGCAGCCCCTCTCCATCTAATGTAATTTCCAAATGAATAGTGAATTTTTACTGTCTCAGGAACAGGGTCTAGAAGGTGAAGGAAAACACTGACTCAGACTGCACTGACACAAGGAGAAAGAATAAAAAAGCTTTGGAATGCAGCACTTCTGCTGCTTACTCACGGACACCCTGAGAAATTCCAGGAAGAGGAGTGCTGGATAGACCAAGGGCTGTCATGGTAACAAGGTGAGCAGCACTTCTGTCACACCTCAAACCCCATAACTGCGTGTGCTGGAAGCTTGGGCAAATTCCCTTTGAGGTAAATCCCACAGTTGACCCCCTCCTAGGCTTTGTGCCAGAATATTCTGCAACAGTTCAGTGAGGTCTGCCAGGACCCAAGTGACTCAGGAGCTTTCTTTAACTCACTTGGACTGTGCTTCACTTTTCCTTGTCAGGGCTGATCACATGTTTGAGACTTTCCAGCTACTGCTCAGAGCACACAAAGGCTGGGCATGATCAGCTGAGACTTTTGCCTTGGCCACCTCCTTTTCCTTTCCCATGACAGCCTGGCCCACCTTGCCTATTAATTAATTAAGCAAATATATTTACCCTATAAACACACCCACCATTAACATTTCCATATCAATAACCAGCTGTATCCATGGCACAAAGAGGACAGATATTTTTATAATGCTGATCACCTTCCCCATGCTCCATAAAACCTTTTAAATATCATCTTTTGTAGGACATAAAGGAGCTTCTGCAGCACAATACACACCAACGACTGTCATGACATTTATATCCTATTTTCTCCACATCAAAGTATTTAAGTGGCACATTTCATACAGGAAGAGAGCATGGGGCAGAGAGAAAGGAATTTCAAAGCCAGCTCCAGCTAATGCTGGGATGTTGGACAAGTTTATCTCCACTGCCCTCACTTAATCACTGCATTATTCACTGTGAACACCTCAGCACTCCCTACTCCAGAGTCATTACTTCTATTCCCTGGGAACTTCCCACCAGCCACCAAAAATTCAAATGGAATCCATTCTTTTCACATGGTTTATAACTATGAGCTTCACCTTTGGGGCCATCAGCATTTCTGAGGAAGATCAAATGAAGATATCAACACTTGAGAGATGCAGCTAAAAGCAGGAGCAGTTGCACCAATCAATTAGAAAGCTCTCAGGTTGTGTGTGGGCTTGCCAGGCTACCACAGAATATTTAAAACTTTTGCAATGCAAAAATGTCAGCTGCTTGCTTTTAATTGCTCTGGGTTCAGTCCCAATCAAGTACTGCAGGCAACCTGCAGAGCAAGAATGCCTCAAGTTCTGATATTCCTCTGGTGACTGGCTTTGAATTCTTGGCAAATAATTTCATTTTTCATCTTTCACCATACATAGAACAGAGGTAAAAATATCCACCCCTCAGCTTCCATGGATCCTGCTTTTGCTACAAATTTTTTAAGTTTTAAACTACACAAAGTTAACCAGAACAAATTATTTCTGTTTACTGTAACACTGGAAGCAAGAAGTAACTGCAAAATTGTGGACTTAAAATAATGCACCACAGTCAGGCCTCCTGGAATGAGATACAGAGTTACAAAGTGCTCTGAAATCTGCAATGCAGATCAAAAATCGAGTATTCTTTGCTTGTTCCATCTGTGGACTATGGGACTGCAGAAAAACAAGGTAACAGATACGTGTAATGCTGCACAGATTTTTCCTTTACTGCGTGTTTGCCCCAATCAAACAGACAAGTTTATTTCATTGTCTTGTACATGTTGATAAAATTCTGAAGATTTTAACAGGAAAACAGAAGACATAACAATTTTTACTGTGCATGTTTCAACTGCTGCCCCTGAGCTCTGTCTCCCTTCTGAAAATGGTCATAAAATCTTATCCTCCAGGTAGGGGAAATAATAGTTCAAAATTTAATAACATATATGGCTACATTAATTTTTATTGTCATTGTGTAAAAAATAATTCCTTTTTTAAAAGACACATCTACTGGGTGAATTTCTGTATCACTTACCTCAGAGATTTGTAGCACAACAAGATATTTTACAGCAGCTTAAAAAACTGGGTTTTTTTCTGCTAATAAGAATTTTACATTTGCATGTGAGAAGGTTTTGTAAGAAATTAAATAAAAAAAGATCAGTAATCCATCAAAACAATGTGAGAGAACACCAGCCACATCTGAGTGAACCGGGCACTCACCCAAGCAGAAGTGACAAGCACTTTAGGTGGCAACAGTGGCATTTTAAACAGCATTTCCCTCCTCTGAAAATCAAGACTTTTAAAACCTCTAGGAGTAACAGGGGGAAAAAAACTGGTGAGCATCCTGCATAAATAAATGTGTAAATTGAGTTTATTTATCCATGAAGAAAATGGAGATATGTGCAAAGTTTTAAATTAACTCATACAAAAGAATAGATACATTTTTCTGGAGAGAAGACAGCAAAAAATTCTGATGATATTCCTAAATCCTAGAAATGGGAAGTTTACCCAGTGGTTATTGGAAGGACAGTTTCAGCATAAGGATACTTTTGATTTCTAAAATTATCAGCTATTGATATATAGTTACATGTGTATATTTTTATACAGGTATAGGTATAGGTATATTTAACAACCCACAAATAAGAAGCTGCTCATCTTAGTGAGAAATCTTGTGTTTAGCTGATACAAATTTCAAAGAGCTGATGCCCACTGAGGTGTGGCTGCACACTGAGGATTCATCTCAAGATTTCACACCCACCTTCACAGGCACCAGCACTCTCCTTGAACACATTAACAGCAAAATTGCAAATACATCTCACTTCTGATATTAACTCTTTCCCTTTATTTACACAGAAGGCAGCAAGAAATAGCCTCCCACCTGCTGTGCAATTACCTCAGGGATACTTTCAAAGAAAAAGCAGGTTCTTAGGGGAATGATTAATTTCCTGTAACTCTGGATATTGCAAAGTAGGCATCTACAGCTCAGCAGGCCTTAGGCTGCCTTTAAACTCAATAAATAATAAAAAAACCCAGGCTTGTTTAAAAATACCAGAGCAGCCCTTTCGGTTCTGCCTGAGGGTGTACCTACTACATCTTCCAGTCTCCAGCAGTGGATATTTAGGGAACAACACAGAGACAGGAGATAAATGAACACTCTCCCAGCTCCCAAGTTCATCCCAGAGGATTTCCTGCACAGGACCAGATTTCTCTGGCACGGTAATAAACCCCAGTGTATTTCACAGTGACAGCAAGCAAGAAATCAGCTTCTAAACGCTTGGCCTGATGTAGCAGGGATATCTGCACAAGGTGGAGAGTGCAGAGGGTGAAGAGGGAGCCTTGAAATCAGAGCCCTGTTCCACATCAGTGCAGCTGAGACACCACCCAGCACTTTGTACCCTTAGCAATCTGTTTCTCATTTGTGTCACCTCTTAGCTACTGCTATGTGCAACTTGAAATATCTGCATCATAAACAATCCTTTTGTCTGACCATTTATGCTCAGCGTTAGCATGACAAAGAAAGTGAATCTGCTGCAAATAAAGATGCACAGAGGGTGAAATGTTGAACAGTTTAAGTCCGAGTGGCTTACATAAACCATGTTAACATTTTCCATTATCTCCTTCTTACACAGCCACTGTCCACCCTCTGACACTTTAACGAGCAAGATGAATGCCTGGAGGGGAAAAAAAAAACCAACCCTTATCGTTCTTATTTGGTAATGGAATAAGAAAGCTGAGCACTGTTGAGCTGGAATGAATTTACAGGTTGCTTTGCACTTTGACAAGCTTTAGTGCTTAACTATTTTTGTGTACATGGGACAAGGGGCTGCCCAGGGAATTGGCTGAGTCACCAGCATGCAGGTATTTAAAAAGGTGTACATGTGGCACTTGGGGACAGGGTTTGGTGGTGGACTGGGCAGTGCTGGGTTAGGGGCAGGCATCAGCGATTTTAAAGCCCTTAGACAATTCTCTTCTATGGTTCTATGACCATAAAATAAGATGTTTTCAGGGTTGAAGGCCAAGGCAAATTAATTCCCTGCATAACAGAGTTAATTCATCAAAGTTCAACCAAGTGATACAACTCAGAGTTAAATAAGGAGCTGCCAGCTACAACTTTACAGCAGGTGATTTCTTCATGCTGAATCTGATCCATTTTCTGTGTTCAGATTCCAGTCCAGAATAAACCAGAACAGCACCTGCACGTATGAAGCATCCCTTCACTTTTTCTTCCTCAAAGCAGCCACTGCAGCTTTGGGGACATCTTGAACACACCAAGAATAGATGATGGAAGATCACCCTCTTTTTTTTGCTATCAGTAGTTGCTAGTGAAGGAAGGCAGCACTGGCAGGCATAATTTTATATACAGAAGCCTAAGACACACAGAGTTTACCCTCACAGGGAAATGGATGGAGCTCAGCCTCACCTTGGTCTGGCTTTGTGGTGAATCTGGCTCTGAGTGTGGTTCAGAACACCCCTCCAAAAAAACATGGAAATACCCACTTTGTCCAAAGCAGGGAGACAAAGGTGAGATCAAGACTGTGTCAGCAAGAGCACAGCTAGAGGCTCATTCCTAACCTGGAGAGTCAACTCAGTCACGAGTTCATGGGCACCTAACTGAAATCAGAAACAACAACAAAAACTGCCTATTCCACCCAGTCTCTCCCATTTCCTAGTAATAATTACCCTGCAGCACTGCAGATGCTGGACATCCTCTGAAACACCCATCCTTCAGAACAGTCTGTAGAACCACTCTGGTGGGTTTACTCTTAGATTGGCCAAGGTTTTATTTTTACCCTTGAAGGGCTCATTATCCCCAAAACCCAGAGAGAAATGCTGATTTAAAGGACAAGGGGGTGTTTTCATTTAGGAACAGACACACTGAGATGATTCTGTGTGATCAGAAAAGGCACTCGATCTGTTCAGTGGAACTCAACAAAATGAGAGATTCTGCAGTGTGTATTATTATCTACCAAGTGTGCAAAAAAGGCATCTAATTTAGAAACCACTTTCAGCAAATGGTGTTTATTGTACCAACTGTATAAATTTGAAGATTTGGGATATTTGATGGAGTGGGGCATTGTAAGTCACTACTGAGAGTCTGCTGGGAATGCACCAGACAGAAGTGACAGAGCCAGGACTGAGGTGTGCCACTCTTCTGAAACATGAAAAAAACCTCAGTGGTCTATTCCCAGGCCAATTAAATGTCATGATCCAAGCAGGAATTGTGATACCAGGGTCTTTACATTCCTGTGTGATGTCAAATCCAAGGGCAGATTCCTTCCTTTGGTGCTTTACTGAGGTTCTGCAAAAACACCTTTCCATTGGGCCAAACATTGGGATAATTTCTTACTGAAATATGTTTCATGCTGAGCATTTTACAGCCTCCTTTACACAGCTTAAAGATTTATTGTTGGAAGAACTCTGGACACCTAGGAGAAATGTGGGAACTTTTACATGTGTTTATCTATCTCATCCATAAATCATTTACCCAAAAAATAAAACCCCAAACCGCTCATAAATATTTTGTTTCTACAGCAAATCTAGGAATTGGATGTGGTGCTTATTGACATGGTTTGGTGGGGGACCTGATAGTGCTGTATTAGTGGCTGGACTGGATGATCCTAAGGGCCTTTTCCAACCTAAATCACAGAATAATTTGATTTGGAAGGGATCCACAAGGATTATGAAGTCCAATTCTTAAGTGAACGGACCATACAGGGATCAAACTCACAATTCTGGCATTATTAAATTTTTCTATCACTCTAATAATCCTCTCTAGTGGACCACAAAACTCATTGGGCTGTCTACAGTTTCCTAATACACAAGGGATTTCCATACCCTTGGTCTGGAACTACACCAGACTCAAAAAAAAAAAAAAAAGGAACTTTTAAAATTTAAATTTTTAAATTATAAGGGCAGTAATACAAATTGTTGTCAGCTTTATTTTGGGAAGCACAAGCAAGCAGAGCTAGACTGCCTGGTATGTCATTTGGGGCAATGGGAAAGTAAACCAACATCATCACCTCTATTTAAACAGCCATGTTACAACATCTGAAAATAGGAAGTGCTGGGAAGGCTGCTGGTGCCCAGCTCGAGTGGTGATGGTGCAAACAGCAATGTCTGAGGTTATTTTTCTGCCTGGGTGCTGTGGATGTGACCCTGCCCCCCAGGCAGCTGCAGGAGCAGCGTGGGGAGCTGCAGCCAGCAGCTGATGCCAAGGCAGTGAGAGCATCTGTGGGAATAAATAGCCCATCCAAGGCTCATTGGAAATGGGACTGCTCATTGATGTGGCCTGCTGGGAAAACCAGAAGGGAAGCAGTGAGAATTGCTGCCATGCCATTACTCTGGAGGGATATTTAGGGATGTAATGATGCCAAATTTCTGTTTCCAGGAATCAGAATAGTGTGATGTACAGAAATAAATAACCCCTGGAGCAGAGAGGGGCTCACCTTCGCAGCTCGGGATGGAAAGCAAATTATCAAATATGCTTGTGTGCTATAAAACTTTCATCCACTGAAAGGATCATTGATTCGAGAATGATTGAAATTGATTATTTAAAGCTCACAAGGCAGCCAAGAATAACACCATTCACTCATTCCTGGTTTTGTGCTGGAGGAGCCTCTAGAATAAAACACTATCCCAGCAAGTGGGAAAATGATGGGAAACTCCAAGGGATGTCAGGTAGCTGGAGACTTGATGAGCATCTTTGATGAGTTGTGGATCCATCCCTGGGATCCATCCCAGTCATTCCTCCAACACTTTCCTTAAACCACAGCTTCCCAAGAGACTTGAAACATCACAGGAGAAGTGTAAACCTGAATTTGTGCAGATGGAATCCTGCACCACCCCAAATCAGGATGTTTACACCATTTCTCTGAGAACACAGCCTTTCACTACAAAGTGACCAGAATGAGGCAAGGAACCAACCCCCAGCTCAAGAGGATCCAGTCACCAGGAGGAACAAATCATTTTTCCTTTCAGTGCGTCCTAGGACTTCTTGAAATGAAATGCATGACATCTGATTTACTGCTTCTCCTTTACTGGATTGTCTGAATACATTTAAACACCAGAAATGCAAACTGCACCCTTCAAACTGACTGAAGGGGAAGAAAGAGAAGAAAAACAGAGAATGTAGTTTGTATGCTGATACAGCACAGTAGCATTGGCCATCCACATGCTGGTTTGTATTTTTTTGGACAAAAATTTTCAGATGAATCATCTTATGACAAGATCTTAAAGACTGAGTGGTCAAATGTGTCAATGGAATAAATAGGGGAATCAAAAGATTTCTATGAAGACCAAAATAAGTTGGATCAGATGCAAGCTGAGACTTGAAGTCTCTTGTGGAAACATGTAAGATGGGAAAGCCAAAGGATATGAAGGGAATAATGCAGAAACATTCCAAAATGCATAGAATATCAGTGTGAGCTGAGGACCTCTGTTCTCTAAATTCCTATAAAAATTCAAGCTATAACTCAGTGCCTATATTATATAGATATATAGAATTATTGCCACCTGCTCATCCTGGATATCACTGTAATTCTAGTCAAACCAGACCAGGAAATTACATCAGAAACATCTTAAACTGAGTTCCCCCAAAAAATAAATTCTGCCATTTCAACCAATTCCTCTTATATATGAAAGTGGAGTAATAATTAAATACAATTTTTTAAGGTTCACAAACACAAAGACACTCCCCATCTGGAGTGGTGCATTTCCCCCATTACCCAGATCTCTTCTGGATTGTTCTACAATCCTGGGAATTCCTGCTAGGCTGTGGCCTTTGTGGAATGAGTTTGGTGGTGAAGTGTCCCTTGACCCCATACCAAGGACTTTTGTGTGTCCAGGGTGGGAGCAGACCATGTTGGGTATGGAATAATAGTGGGAATATTCAGTCATTCCCTGACACTCTTGGAACATTCCTTACCTTCCGTTGTTATTGCAAATTTTAAAATTCCCATAATTACCTACCCAGGTTATGGCCAGGATGGAAATTTAGATAGCCACAGAAAGTGTAGTATGAATGTTACCATCTTAACTCTATGATTGACTATTGTAGTTGTAAGAAAATCTGCTGACAACATCTGTAAATGTTAAATTAGTCAGTGATTAGGAACTGCTAAAAATCTTGTGATCCACCTAAAAACTGTGAACAAACCTCAGACTGCTGCTGGTTCAGAAGCCATGTAAAAATTCCATCTTTGGTGATCTGGTGTTTTACAATATCCTATTAAGATCACTTTTTGCTGGGATACATTTGATGGTGGTGCTTTAGGTGATACCAATTAATTACATGTGTATAATTAGATATAAACCATTGCCCAGGTTTGGGACTAAGATTGGACTGAGCTGCACCTAAGCTCTGTAATGAGTTTAATGAGCCAGGGAAGTTCTACTCTGACCCTCATGACTCAGCAGAAGGGTCCCTGTGTAAATCATTTTATCTCAATTCCAACTCGATTTTCCTCTGTGTGTTTCATCACGTAAAAAGTTGCAGAGTGGACCTTGACACTGAACTTTGCTAAGACACTTTTACAAATTCGTGCTGAACATACTTTTGCTTAATGGCTTTGATGGTGATTCTGTAATGACCTAAACCACTCATTGACAACACCATCAAACTCAGGAACTGAATCCAAGCAATCTTGAAGGGGCCATCCAGGGATTTTTCAAGGAAACAATGCCCAAAAGAGAAAATGAGTTATGTTGCTTTCTAACTCGGAAAAAGTATTTCTTGGTTTAAATTGCTTTGGAATGAATTTACAATGTCATTCTCTCAGCCATTCTGTGAAATTACCCATGCATTACATTCTCAAAAGCATTTTATGCCATCTGTTTGGGATACTTAGTGTGAACATATTTGGGGGGAGAAATTAGTAATTATAAGAGGAGGAAATTAACATATTGAACTAATTAACAGCATCTTCTGGAAAAGAAACAGGGAAGATAATGAATTACAAACCTTAATGTTTACTGTTCTCCCAGCTAAATAAAGATTGTTCAATATGGCTGTCCTTGGGTTTCTTTTCTTGATTTTTTTCCCTTCTAAAATCTGATATCTGCACTTTGTCAAAGAACAGGAGCCAGAGAAAAACTCAGACACTGCAGGCTCTGGTCTGGTTCTCTCCATCCAGGCTGCTGAATGGAGCTCACCAATATTCCCATGTGACACATCCTTGTCATTATAAGGGTTCAAAATGAGGGCTGCAACACAGCTCAGCTCATTTTGGACACTGAAATATTAGAGCAGATTTAGTTACAGAAGCTCATTATCCTTGGGCCCCAATAAAGAAAAAGCATTTAATTTCTGCTCCATTTTAGATTTTAATTTAGGATTAAATCGTGCTTTGGTCTTTAACTGTATCAAGAGAGCTCTACTGACCATGAAGAGGTGGTAATTATATTGCAGATCTCCATTTTTAATGAGAAGGCTCATAGCTGGACAGTCCAGACTGTTTGGAAGATCCAGTTTTCATGAAGCACAAAACCAACATGTCATGGTTAGAACCACCACCTTTTTTTGGATGATCCACCACACTGAGAGAAGAACATTGGTCCATACTAGGCAAAAAAGTGAATTTTTGTCTCTAGGATTTCCCGAAGTTCACCTCATGCTTATGCCTGAGGCTGACCATGGAGAAGATTTGGGATTTATTATATTTGGGGTTTATTACATGTATAAACCCACTCTCAAAGCACAGTACAGGTTCACAGGATTTGAAAGTATCATAGGAAAGTTTGTTCTGAAAAAGCTACAGGTTAAAAAAATCAACTTCCATTAATTTCAGAGCTTTTCTTTACCTCTGATCAATGATACCTCACAAAGACAGTGGAACAGAAGAGAGGCTTCTGTGGTTTCTCTCTTCCCTTTTCCCATTAAAATTCTGTTTCAGTAGCCACACTCCACAGGAGAAGATGCCCCGTGCTCACGCATCATATAAACAACCCAGAAAATTATATTTTGTCAACAACTGAAAAATAAATTGTTTGCTGACTTTTAAGACAGCCTGATGTGAAATCTGTGGGTTTTTTTCTAAATCAGAAGCTCTGCACAAGGAAAAACACTTCATGAATAAATGGCAAGTTTTACGATGGTATTTACAAACACATTCAAAAAGCAAAGAACACCTAAAAAAAAGGTCCAAATACAGAATCTCATTTATCTTCCCTTTGTTTCCAGCTAAGGAATGGAATAGATGATCATTAAATTGATATAAACAAATCTGCTACATAAGGTAGAACTGCTCCCTGGAACAAAATGGCACCAAGGGGCAGAGCTTGGGCCAAATTCATAATACAGGTCAACACACCCATTTATATGCAAATTAAGAGGCAGTTAAGGCACCACAACTTTCACACTTCAGTCTGATATCTGGATCATCTTATTGTCCTTAAGGAAGTGATAAAGTCAGAACAAACCACCACTGATCCAACACATTTTACAGAGAGATTTTTAATTCCCCGAGCCTCATTTCCTTTGCCATTTCCCAGGGCTGCAGAACTGGCTGAATGATAATACCTATATCATATTTTAAACTCCTCCCTCCATGAAGATTCACCAGGGGTAAAAAAATGAAGAGGAAGGGAAGAAATTTAACTTTTCACCCAGAAGCACCATTCATTGCAGCACACACCCCTGGTCATGCTGCAGAGTTGCTCTGAGTGTGCTTCTCCCACTTCTGAAACAAAACTGGATCCAGTTCCAGTCTCTTACAGCATCATTTTGTGTATTTTAGCCAAGAGACAAGTCCTTTGCCCTGCCTCTAGAAACAGGTCTGGATAAATGCACAAGACACTTCAACTACACTAATCTTCAACTACCACGTAAGTACAACTAATTCAACAAATTAAACTATGAGAAAGGGCTGCAGTTCCCCTGAAGCTCTCTCCAGGTGTGTAAAATTCCAAGTTCCCTTTCCTTGTCACACCACTGCACATTGTCACCAAGGAAAGGAGACAGTATGTTTATCTCAGCAGGAAAAAATGTTCCTGGAGAAAGGAGACTTTGGAAATGGATCCTGCAGTAACAAGAGGCCACCAAGAAATGGAGGAATAAATAAATACCTGTGACATTGGTGCGGGCTGACAAAGCTTCGCAGTATTTTTCCAGCAGAACAGACAAGGGCAGGTTCACAGAGGATTCACAGTGCAGAACTATCTGGATAAACAGAAAGAAACCCAGCAGGTAAAGCAGCAGCCTGGAAGAGATTTGCTCATTCATGAGTACAACAACCCCCAGCAGTCTCAGAGCAGTTCCCATTCATGATTTAGTCAGCTACAGACACCCCCTGATGTAGAAGGTTTGTGGTTAGATTTGCTCCAGGGCGTCACATGGAGTTCACCTGACTAATGCAGAAAACTGCAAATTAACCACTTGTTCTGGATCTCTCCTTGTGGGAGCTGCTCAATGCCTTTAACAAAGCTCAGGATCCACTTTGTCTCACCTAAAAGTAGATGCCTGAAATAGCAGAGCTGAATCACATCCCACTAAAGATCACATGTTGAGTTTTTTCAGTGAACTTTTAATTGGTATGTGGGTACCAAAGATCCTTGTACATTCAATAGATACAGCAATTGGCAAACAGCAGTTCCAAGGGCTTGAAGAAGGTGTTTCCATGGAATATATAGGATGATTTGGCATCCCTAAGGTGTCCTTTGGCTTTTTTTAGCCAATGAAAGACACATAAGTTTCTGACCCTCAGCATTCAGGGCTGAGCCTTCTACTGAAAACAAAAAAGTGAGAAAGAGCAGTAAATCAAACCTGGGCACTGAGAAAGCTGCAGGTTCAGTACAAGGTAACAGTACAACCTCAAGTAAATTTTCAGAAATGGAGCTGAAAACCAATGAGGATATTTTAATCTTCACACTCAAAATCAAACTGAAGTACCCAGAGCAGACAGAGGAGAGAAGCCCTCAGAGTTGTACATCAAAATACAGAGCCAAGTTGGGATCTTTCTTGGAGCAAGAGAAACTCTTGGAAAGCCCTTTAAGAAAGTCAGAATGAAATGTGGCAGGAAAATTCAGGAGTGACAAATCAATGACAGAAAACTCAATTTTCAAACTATGAAACAAAATCTTTCTGACTGTTTGTGAAGGGAATATAAAGCCATGGTAACACACAAAATGCCTTTGCTCTTCTATTTATACAGAATTACTCCAACACAATTCAGGCAGCTTTTACTCAGGAAAACAACCCCACTCCTTGCAGGTTAATGTTACATTTCAGTGCTCTAAGGCGTGTTAAGTGATTGAGGAACTCATTTTAAGTCACTGAATTCTCTGTCACTTAATAAAAAGGAGGGTAAATAGAATCCATTGGCAATGTTCATCTCTAAAGAACAACTGTTCTTTTTACAGCTCCTTTTTCTACCTATTTCTACTTTCTATTTTAGAAAATAGGAACTGATGAAATACAAGCAGAAAGCTTTTCTCAGACTTCATTCTTCTCATGAAGATCACCTTGATTCTCAGGGTCTGCATTCCCTGAGATTCTCCTCATTGTTGTTCCCCGAGGTAATAAGGTCTCCCCCAGGGTTGCTGTTCCTGAGATTCTCCTCGGGGTTGCTGTTCCCCGAGGTAATCAGGTTTTTCGTCTTCTCTTGGCCCTAAGTGTTTCACACCAGAGGTAGAGACAACAAGCTGAGTCTGCCAGTGCAGTTTCCAAGGTTGTTTATTCTTCATTATCTCAGTTCTGTCTCAGCTCTGCAGGGCGTCCCCAGCAGAGCAGGACTGGGTGGATCAGAGAGCCCCACACCTCATGTACAGCACCCCTGACCCAACCACCGTCCAAAATGAACTTTTTATTTACAAAATTTTACCAATGCCTACTACCTATGCTAACATGTCATTTCTACTCTAAACCAATCTCTAAAATCCAACTCAGCAAAAGATGGGGGACGAGAGCAAGAACAAGGAGCACAGGGGCCACTCCCCAATTCCTCCAGCTTGTCTCTTCAACCCCAGATACTAAAAATCCCAGATTCTACATTTACATTCTATGATAAACTGAATACTGCTTATTTTGAATTCTCTCAGTTTGTGATTCTTCATACACTGTGGGCATTCACTGCCATGGCAGGGATCAGAGGCAGTGTCCTCCTGGGCTCTGTGTGAGGCTGGCTGGGCCCCTTGGACAGATCCCAGACCCCCTGTCCGGTCTCCAAACCCTCCAGGGTGGCCACAGGGATGATCTAGACTCCAACACTTGATGAAGGTGCTGTTTCTCCTCCAGGCCAGCTCCAAACTCCCATAGCAAAACCTCCATGCATGGTCAGGTCCAGGAGATGAAGGCAGTGGCTGCTGTGTGCCAGGTACAAATTCCACCTCTGGAGGCACAGAGCTCCCAAAACCCAGACTCTGCAGGGGCCACACCTCATGTCAGACCCTGTCCCAGCAGAGGCATTTCTGCCCCTCCATCCCTCACCCCTCTGCCACCTCCCAGGCCAAAGCACTCCTCAGTTCAAAGAAGAAACCCGAGCCAGCCCCGGGTACTGTAAATACTCCCCGTGTCCAGCTGTGCCCTCCCCAAGGGAAAGAGCAGACAGAGGTCAAGCTCAGCACAGCCTGGGCAAGAATAGGAAAGGTTAAATGTCACATTTGCCTTAGGGTCAGCTCAGGTTAATTTGGCTGGGGGAAAAGTGCCTTCCACAGATTATGTTACTTTTGGTTTCATTTTCCCCCCGCTAACCACAGTCAACAGCCTCGCTGTGCGCAAAACCTTTCTTTTTAAAAAATAGTATTTAAAGCAGACAAAAGACTGAAAACCCCCTCTTACAATAATAATAAACAGCAAAACAAAGAAAGAAAGAGAAACATTTCAGTAATGTACAATTGTAAAGATAAATAATTGGGTCCATGACTGCACAGAAATTATATTTTGAAGTACTGAAATAATGGCTTTGGGTGACTAATGCATGACTTTACTCAAATTGCATTTCTCTTAAAACAGCTATTCCATAACCTCTGCCCACCAAATCAGTTTTTTTTTTTGTCCTGCAAATTTACCTAAATCATGCACAAAAAGGTCTAACATAATTCCTCCGAGCCACTGGGGACATTTACAAATAAATAAAATTAATGCGCTGAGCCAAAGACCGAGGTGGAGATGAATCCTTTACTTTCCAAAGCAGGGACACAAACTAAGAGCAGGCCAGCTCTGAGTCTTCAGAAAAAAAAATACAGAGCTTTTGGTCAACTTCCCATTCACATCTGAGAGGAGTTTGGGAAAAATATTAATTGCTGTGGTGTGTCTGTCTGCCTCTCTCATGGGCATTTTGTTGGAATTTTCCCCTTGGACATGGTCACTGCTCTCCATTAAGTCATAAAAGATCTTTATCTCTGTCAGAGGACATCAACTATGAGACACAAGTGTTGCCTATTCTCAGTTCCCACAGAATTTGTGGTTACTTCACCCAGGTTAGAGAGGATTTGTAACTTCATTTTAACAGGAATTAACAAAAAGTTCTGATTTGCAATACTGAGTTCCACTATGGAGCAATATAGAAATATAAAACCAAATGAACACTGCTGCTGTAAAATTCACCTGCATGGGAGAGGTTGTTTTCTCCTCTCAAACATGGAAGAAATGGTTATTGGAATATGGCTATAAAATGAATATAAAGGAATATGAAATGGCTATAAAAGGAATATAAAGGAATGACTTCGGAATATAAACCAGCCCCAAAGCTACGGATAGGATCCAAAAATGTCAATACAAGCATGGGGCTACCACAGAGCCACAATGGAGCGTCTGGTTAAATTTAAATATCTCACAGTAGGTAGCAGCAGAGTGGGTGAAGTCAGCAGGAGTGAAAGCTGCAGGGAAGGACTGAAGTGGAAAAGGATGACCCACGACAGTGGAACACCCCTTGCCAAAGTGGAGGTGAGTTTGGAGGCAGTGGATGCTGCCAAACGTGGAGAGATGCACACACTCCCCTTTCCCATTCTCACACAAGAATTCCCAGATTTCATATTCCAGTGCTCTAATAAAAGCCACTGGTTAGACCTCCCTGTCAAACATCTGCTGGTGGCCTGCTGAGAGAGGTGCTGACATCTGACACAGCCTCAAAGCAACAGAGCAAAAACTCTTTTTAAAAAAAAAGTCATTTCTAGTACTGCCGAGGTCCCAGAGAAATCCATCCCATGGAAGTACAACAGCATCTCAGCAGAAAGCCACTCCCAGAAAAGCAGTGGGATTTGTATTGAACAGCTTAGACTTCAAAACAGAGAGAGCAGCAGCTGAGCTGACACACAGGGATTCCTTTGGAATTCAGAAAGAGAAGCAGGAATTTTCCAGATGCAGTTTATCTGCAGTATTTTAAATCTTTAAATTGGAATGACCTCCACTGACAGCATCAGCTGGGTCTTATGCACTATAAGGACAGAGTCACTTAGATGCATCCTTCCTATATTTTCTTTAGACACTACATACAAAAGGATAGGTCAAAACATTCCTAGAGATGATGGTTGCAGAAGTCACGAGCACATTGCCATCTTATTTAATCATCTGTGCTCTTTCTTTTACTGAGCAAGATGAAGTGACCTTCCAACATGGAAAAATGTGGGAGTTACCAACACAAAATGTGCTCAGTCCACAGCTGACAAGAGAAGGGTCTATCTCACATCTTCTTTGCCACACAAGAATGAAGTCTCATCCTGAACTATCCACTGTGCTCCCTGTAAAGCCAAAGCATTTTCCATTCCTGAGAAACCACCTCTGGCAGTGGCATGGATCATGTCAGGAGGATGCTTTTCCTGCCCTTCTCCTCTGGGAACCTCCACTGCTCTTAAGACTCCTTCTTCAGCTTTTCCCATGAGTTTCTTTAAAATATCTGAAAAAAAAATCTGCAAATGATACCTCATTTCAACATCAAAACTGCACCAAAACTGTCTTCAGCACACAGAAAAGCTGCTGTTTAGTAGCTTTGCCTCAGAACTCAGAATAAAAGAAAAGAGTGTGACAGAAAAGGGAAAGCATTTAATTTTTAGTTCTTCAATTAGGCATGAAAATAAATTCACTTCATCTCCACAATGAGTTTGAGTTCTCACCCCAACTTCTGGGATGGACATGCTTAGAGCAGTGACCCAATTAAAAGCAAAAATTTTTAGTTTGTGTCCACAGAAGCTCATTTTAGGGAAACACAGGCATCTAATTTCACTATGAAAATGTAATTAGTGAAAGAGCCCAGCGCAGCAAAATCAAAGCCAATCCTACACTTCCTTGACAAAATCCATCCTCTGAACAGTTTCCAGGGCAGGTGGGCATCTGGCATGTTCTGCATCACTGGTGTGGGGAAACAGATGCTTTGGGAGAAAAACCACCAGATATTCCTTGGAATGCTGTTATAACAAATGTCAGTGTTCATCTGAGCAGATCTTTCCTTCTAAGAGATGGCAACACATGGGAGAGAATGAGGAGGGCTGGAATATTTGCTGAGTACTAATCACCTGAAGGAATATGCACAATCAGAAGAGTGAAAGCTGCTACTTCAGGACAAAAACAGAGATTAACACAGGAGAAGGGGGGAAAGTCACCTTTACAGGATGGATTCATATCCACTGCCATTTGGTTACTTCACAAGATGCATCTGAAAGAGATGCTTATTAAGGAATAGTACTCAGAGGGCCAATGTGTTGGAAATACTTTGCTTTTTGGAGAACTGAAAAGGTTAGCCCTCTGCATCAAGATGTTTATGGTCCTTCTCAACCCAGTATCTTAAAATCACTCGTGCAGCAGCACTTGGCAGTGTACAATTGTTTGGCTCAGCTTCACCAGAAAAAAATAATTTCCATTTGGGATAGAAAGTCTAAATACAAGTTTTCACAGGAGCCTGCAACCTGAAACCTGAGCCAGCTAAGGTTACAGTAAAGGGAAAGACTCTGAGTGCAGTTCAAGAAAAACAGGCTCCTTTTCAAGTCCTTCAGCTCTTTAAACTCCCTCTGAGTTAATCCAAGTGTCCACATAAAACATTGCTACTTGCTAGAGAACACCAAATGCTCCAGGAGACACTGCTCCATGATCTTCCAGGCCAGATGTATTCTGCAGCTCTTCCAGGAAGTCTGGAAAAAGAGACTAAAAGTCTGCATGGAATGGGAATTAGGACCCCAGTTCAATAAAACAACTGAACACATGCTCAGTTTTAAGGCATGAAATGAAATCAATCTTTATGCAAAAATAAATTAAAAAAACCCTCGAGCACCTGCTACACTGAGCCCACCACTGAACTTCACTGTTGTCTGAAATTTAGAGATCTGCCTTCAGTGAGCACTGCCTACATGCTCTGCTGAAGCAGATTTTAGAGGGGAGGTTCTGCATCCACTGAAAGCCACGCAGGTGCTGAGGGATTTTCTGAGTCATGAAATACAAACCAAAGCTGGTTATGGCCACCCATGAGCTGGACTTGTCCAACCAGGTCTCCAAGCCCTTCCAAAGCAACCTGAGATGTAAAAAATGAGCGTAACTGTGTTTGAATCACAAGCTGCAGCTCTCCTGAATTTTTTTTTTAATAGAAAGACCTTTCAATTTCACATCCTTGAAGAGCTTTGTTGTTCATTCCCCCCACCTCTGAGTATCATATTCTGAGCCTGTGAAGGGAGAAAATCCCCTCAGAGCACTCCTGCCTTCATGTCTGCCCTCTCCTTAAGTCTAAAAACCTTGAGTAATTTTTTCCCACCCAATTCCCATTCCTATGAATCCTCCCAGCAGCTCCAGTGTGATTCACCTCACCCACCCTACTCCAGCAGGTTTTGCTTCAGGCTCCCTAATGCTCAGTGGAGAGGGAATCACAGTCAAGGAACAATCCATCACCTCTGTTTTAAACAAGTACTTCAGAAAGAGATAACCCATGCACTGGAGACAAAACACTCAGGAAATCCAGAGCAGCTCAAGTTTAAAAGTCACATTTACCCCAGTGAATGCCAATATCTCACCTAACTTTACCTACATGCAGAGCCTCTGCAAGGATCATTCACCCATCCATTGTCACCACTGCCACTACACCTGCAAGGCCACCCTTCACAGCTCTCCCAGCTCCAGCTCAACAAATCTGAGCTCCTAATCTCTGCTTTTCAGGTCTTTGCCACCTGGAAAAGGCAAAAACCCATCTGGACCAAGACTTTATCAGCTAATGATATCTGCTCAGCCTCCCATGTAATGCCAACAGTGGTACCTCTGTATCCTCCACACAATGCTGCTCTGATCCAAGATTTCCTGACAGGGATTTAAAAATGAGCCAGTGAGGTAGCACTGGGTATCAGCAGTGAACTGTCTTCCCATCTTTCCTTAAACTGTTAATTCTTGGGCTGGAGCCCACTTTTCAATTTGAAAACCAAGTATCAAAGTGAAATTCAACTCCAGGTCTGGAATTATCTTACACTACCTAAAGGGGAATCACAGACTTTTCTCCAAGGAGTCAGATTCCTCTCAGGAGCTGACAGCAGAGCAACAAGACAGGCATCATTCACAAGCTGAAGTGAGGGAAAATCTCACAGAACATAAAGAAAAAATTAAGCACCATGACAACGACTGAGCATTGGAGATGAGATGTTGTAAAAAGACATTTCAGAGATGTTGTGAGAGCTCCATCTTTGCAGATTTTCACAGCCTAACTGGATGAGAATGATTTGGTTTTGGAATTAAACCTGCTTTGAGAAGATGACTGGACAAGGGACTTCTGGCAATCCCTACCAGCAGAAATGATTCTTTCATTCCTTGATTCTATATGATCTATAAGTCCCTATGGTAAAAAGAATCACAGGTAACAATTACTCCCCAAACCTTTCAATGGGCAATGCAGTAAATAGCTTACAGACTGTATCTTGAACAATAATCAGCAATCAGACACTCTGAGGTTTCTTTTACTCATACTTCGAAGATTTTTTACTCTGTTCACATAATCATAATTAAAATACTATGCCAAATACTATAAAAAGACATTTTAAAATTATAAAGATGGAATTTTCTTTTTATTTTTTTCTTTCTGAAGGAAAGAAATACTGCAAGTGTGACAAGACTTCAAAATCCTCATGAAGACACTTGTTTTGATGAAGTGAGGGATTCTTACACCATGGAAGGTGTCTCATGTTCAAAGTGGATTAAACAGCTGATCTCCCAGCAGGTGAGTTTTGGGCAGGAAGAGGAAAGACACTCAGTGATAATAAATCCTCCTTTTAACCCCTCCGAGGGTTTAAGCTGGCTCAGTCCTTTTCAGGCTCTGGAGGAATATATGAAAGACAGGAAAAAGGACCCAAAAGAGGCTCTCACCCTCAGCTGCAGTAAGATGTTTATTCCTGGTGGTGTCCAGAGGGAAAGAGGGCGTGCACAGAGGAACAGGGTCTGTTCTCAGCTCTTGTCAGGGTGGGGCAAATTGGGACACAGCCAATGGGGTCAGAAAGGGAAGGAAGGGTACTACTACATGGTACAAGCTCTAGGGGTCCCTGAAGGGGGAGAAACCTTTCCCACAGGGGAAAGTAACAACTCAGAGCATCTCACTGGAAGCAAACCTGATCAAAATGCTTTGCTGAGCTCTGAGACACCGTTCTCAGCAGCCAGAGGGGCACCCTGGGCTTCCTCGCTGCTTTGACAGAGCCAGCTGATAGCAGAAGGAGCAGCCTGGTGCCTGGCAGGGAAGTTTGCTCACAAAACCAGCAAGCAGAGAGAGGGAAGAGCTGTGATGGCCACACTGCCCAGCACAGCCCTGGCGTGGCTCAGGAGCCTCTGCTGGCGTGAGCCCCCTGAAACCCAAGCCATGGCCGGGCTGGGATCTGCTCCTGCCACTCAAAGGGAATTGATACCTCAGAGAGCAGAGCCTGGCTGGCAGCCCCACAGGAAACCTGCCCAGGCCTGCCAGCACTTCCTCTCCTTCCCTTTTGCCTTCTTTCTCCTTCCCTAGCGCTGGAAAAGCCACCCCTGCCAGAGGACAGCACCTCCCAAACTATGGCAGTGCAGAGATGACAGCACTGAGCAACTCCTGCATCCCAGGGACCTGGGGACAGCAGCAGGGATTGTCCCACAGCCCTCGGATGCAAGTGGCTCCTCTCCAGTCCTCTGGCACTTCAGCTACTATTACCAGGGCAAGGGTTTAGCATTGCAGTGAGGACAGCTAATGTATTTTAATCTCCATCTGCATTACTCACTATTTACTTTCCCGGCATACACAACCCAGTGTGGACAGTTACTCAGCTAGTGTTATGCAAAAGTTTATAGAGCTTTAATTGGCTTCGTTTAATTAGCTGCATTTTCTTACAGCTCTGTGGAAGAAGTACTTTTCAGCTCTTGAATTATCAGATGGATTTTCTTTCTTGTTTAGTGAAAGCATGCTGTGTTTCTGTGCAGGCACACGAGGCTTAGGGGATGTTAGGAAAGGCAGATTCCAAGTTCTCCACACACTGAGCTGCACACCAGAGCTGGGGAAGGAGCAGCACATTCCCAGCACCTGAATCTCAGCATTGGCTCCTCCACACAGCAAGGAAAAATTTGGGAATCAGAGGTCAGGACAGGACACTGAATCCATCTCTGTTAGGTACTTTTCTCTCTCCCTTCCACAGCTCTTTCCAAATGGACCAGCCTTTGAGAAGATCCAACAGAACATCTGCTTGTGACAGGCAATGCAGAAGCGCCCAGGAGCAGAGAACTGAGCAGTGCTTACCACAGTGCTCTGTGTCAGAGAGCACTGCAGGGAGCATCTCACAAACATCCTGAGGCTGCCACCACGAACTGCAAATGAAATTTTCATGTATTTGGATGGGACTGACAAGATTCAAGCAGACACCTGAAGGACAGTTCTGTCTGTCGGCTGATCTACTCTCTATTTGTCTTCTCTTGTAACAAGGATGGCAGCCAAATTTATCCAACTTCTCAATGGAGAAAATTAAAACACTTTACCCAACACTTGACAAATTAAATCAAATCCAGCTATGTTCAAAGCTGCTAAGATTAAAAGAATTATTAGCAGTAAAAGAAAGCAATTCTGTGTAAAGAGATAGTTTGATAAAGCAAACAATCATTAAGTGTTTAGTTGTTTTGAATAGAGATAAGGAGGCAAAGGCAATGCTCAAGGCTTTAACACAGTCCATTGAGTATCCACACGAGGCAGGGAGGTGAGAGTGGTTAGCTGGACAGCTCCAGCTTTACATCCAACAATTAATGTTTGCACTTTAAGGAAGAGCAGGCTACATTTGGGATTAAACATGGTGTAAATGACAAGAAAGAATGACATGGATTTGCTCTGTTGCAATTTATAGATATGGTGTGGAAAAGAAAATTCCTGAAAAAAAGTCATCTGCTGGATAAACTTTTAATCTAGAGTAAATCAGCTTTCCCCCTAAATCTCCTTCTTTGGGTTTTTTCAGTGCTGCAAAACCTGAAAGTGATATAAACTAAAAAGGAACAGATTCAGCAGCATGTGCAGCCTGTTGTTACCACCCACATTTCCTCACCTCCCCCTCTCCCCAAAAAATAAGAATCTGCAGAACTATTAAAAGAATCTAGAAATGTGCAAATGTTTGTTCTAATACAATATTTTTAAAATATTTGGTTTACTAATATACGGGGCACAATGAAAATAAAAAAAAACAGAAAAACGCATCCTGAATAAGCCTGTATCATCCACTACCCTGCTTTTCCTGTGGTGAATCTCCCAGTTTAGCACATCAGCAGCAGGAACCTGCAGTAATCCCTGACACAAAGAGGGATCACCAAATTCAAAGTGATGAGGAGTTGGCCTTAGAGGAAAACCCCTCCTTGAGGTGCTCAGAGCGAGCCCAGAGCGATGGCAGCACAGCACTCCCCATCTAAGCCAATAAATCAAGCAGTGCAAAGGTTTGTTTTAAGTCCTTAATCACTTCTGCTATGGTTCCTGGCCACGTTTCTGCCCCAAGCAATTTGGTGGCATCTCAGAGAGCTCCTGGGAATGATCTGGGACCGAGGGAGCAGCATGGAGCAGCTCCATGCACAGCCTGCACAGCATCTCCCTGGTTTAGGAGCTGAAGCAGCTCAATCCCATGAGTACAAGTCACTCTGGCATTTTTTTCTGAAGACTGGAAATACTGATGTAGCAGTGGAGTTAAAAGCTGTGAGGCTGAAATTAAAATTCTGCACCTGATAAAGCACAGCCTGCAAAGAGATCCCTGCTCTCTCTTCCTCCACAACCACGCTCTGGTTTGGAATATGAAGGTCACAGAGTTTAGAGGACTTGATTATGACTTTTCCTCTGCTCTTAACAGGATAATAATATGTAAGCAGATGCCTTATATGCACAAAAGCTAAAGCTGCTTTCTTGCTGGCTAAGGGCAGGGATGAGCATCATCACTGAAATGTTTTATGGCAAAACTGAAGGCAGCCAACACCAGCACTCAGCCACCTCCCTCCAACATCCAGTAATTGCCACAGGATGGTTACAGACTAAACCCTGACAAAGTGCTGCCCCAGGAAAGGCTTCTCCTGATGAGATGTTTATGCTGCATTAATTCACAATAGGGCTGAATTTTGGCAGCCTCAGACCAGGAATACTATTTAACTTGTCAGCACTGGCTGATACACTCACACTGCCCCAGCTCTTTTAACAGCTCCAGGACAACAAATAAATAATAGCAAGCTTTACTTTTGGTTTTGATGAATAATCCCCCCCTCTCCAAATTACGTGAACTAAGCAAGGACTTTATATAAAAATGTCACAAGACTCATTTGCCTTCATTTTACGGTTTGTTTTTTGTTTCCCACATTCAATGAAATGTGTTCTCAGTGTATCATACGTCCAGAACTCCTTTAAGAGAACATAAATCTCAGTGCAAGTCTTCACCCTTTTGCTGACCAGCCCTGTGAAATCTGTCAGGTCATTTGCACCAGCATTTCCATGTGGCAGATCTAATTCTGTAGCAGAAAGTTGCCTCATCTCGTGGGCGTTGGAAACCTGCAGCTCCCATAAAACACAATTGCTCGGCTGCAGTGAAAACCTAAACTCCCTTAATTGGGTAAGGGCCTGCTCCCACAAGCAGCTATTCCTTTCCTCAAATCCACAAATGAATAAAGTCACTGACTTTGAGTCCACTTTCGAGTGTTTTCAAGTTAAACAAGAACTTAAGAGCTTTGGCTTCGAGCCAAAGTTTTAAAACGCTGCTCTTAAGCGTCTTGGTGCAAAGTTCCCTCCAGCTGCAAAGCAGAGATCCAGATTTACTAACAACATTCAGGGATTAAAACACTCCTCAAAAGAGCAGCAAAAGCTTCTGCTACAGCTGGAGCAACCAGAGCTCTTCTGAAGCTGAAGATTCAAAATGTTATTTCCCACACAGGTATACACGAGCCCCTGTCACACACTAGCATGTTCCACCCAAACAAGCTCCTCTATAAAAAGAAACAGAAATACACTCAGAGTTCACATTTCTTGGACTAAACACATTTTATGGAAACTTCACTTTTTGATCCTTAATCTACCTTTTTTTCCTTCCTTTCTTTTGAGGCAGTTTTGTTCTTAAAGCAGCGACACAATTACCGAAATTTGCAGAAATAATTCAAATGCATAGTGGCAGCAGAACTGGAACCCTGGAAAAATCCATAGATTATATCCACAGAGGAAACCCATGACATTTCTTGATTCATTGAGAATGGATTAGTCTGGCTAAATACTCAGTACCTGAGTACTTCTGATAACCTCACTGGCTAGTCCCAGACTCTAAAGACAAACTGAGATATTTTTATGGACTTAAATAAATCAGGAAAACACAGACTGGGAGAGAAAAGCGACTAAGAAAGAAAGATGAGGAAGAAGAAGTTTGGGGTTGAAAACAGAAAGTGTGTAGACCCATGCCATTGTGATTCCATGTGCACTGATCTCTTTCTTCTTTTGAGGATAAAAAAAACCTGACATTGGTGGAAGTGAGAAAGTATTCTCTCACTTCTAAGAAAGCTGCTGAAAAAAAAAAAAAGAAAAAAGAAAAAAGAAAATTAAATTGTTGCTTGTCTCTGAAGCCTGATGTTGACCTGGCTTTTCTCTTTCTTTCTAAATTAAAGAGGGGAGAAAAAACCAAACAAACCTGCAAAATAAACAAACAAACCCCCAAAATAAACAAAACCCAAACTAAAGCAAAATAGACAGAACTTAAAGCAACAGAACAGTTTTTCTTTCTTTATCTAAGTAAATGTTAAAGATAGACCAATTACACTGCAGTTCGGAAGGTTAAAAAGCTGTGGGAACAGCCTTTACAAATTCTGCACAGGATCCGCGTTACTCCTGCTTAGCCTCTCACGTTTTCATTTCAGGTCTGACTTAACCACACTTGAAACCGTCGCTCAAAACAAACACGCCAGCAAAAAAGCACTGGGAAAGCCTTTGAAGTCCAGTCCGACAGAGGCCAACCTGATCTCCACCTCTCCCCAGCATGTCCCAGCGGGACGCTGGTGATGGAGAAGGACCACGCGGAGAAGCTCCCTGGCGTTTCACTCCGGAGAACTCGGAGCGAGTGCTGGGCTGGGTGCGTGGGTGAGCCCTGCCCATCGCCACCCCTGACTGCCGAGCCCTGCCGGAGCACATGGAGCAGAGAGGCACCGGAGAGAGGCCGGGGCACCGGGCACCGCAGGGAGCGGGAAATGGGAGGGAAAACAGGGAAAATCCCTTCCCGCTGCCCCAAGGAGCTGCCACCCCCGTGGGGTCCCTGTGCTGGGACCTCTTCTGGCAGGCAGAGGTGGCTGTTTCACAGGGAAGGGGGACACTAAAAGGGCCCGGGGGCTCTGAGGGGACTCAGAGGCGAGGGGACCGAGGGTGTCTCTGAGAGCACCTGTGATGGAGCAGGGAAGGGCCATGCGGACGGACGGATCCCTGAGGAGCG
>VXBR01002665.1:378095-394435 GCA_013400215.1 Cisticola juncidis | reverse complement strand
TCAGGCAGAAGAGGGGCTCAGGCGGTGTCTCCCGGGGACTCTGCTGGGCCTGGCCCAGCCGTCCTAGGCAGAGCGAGCCTAAGCCGGGCCTAAGCCAGGCCTAAGCCAGGCCCTGCCGCAGCCCATGGTGTTACTGGTGACTCACTGGGAGAAAAGAGAGGGGGGGCTCGAGCAGAGCCTCAGTTTTATATGGGGTATTACCAAAAGTTGCATTCTGTTTTCTCAGTGCTCAAACCACCAATGCCAATAGTAAAGAACTGGCCCTTGATAGGTCCTTGTCTTTTTCTAAAGAAATCTAAGGTCCTAACAGGGCAATAGTCCATGTTCTTCTTTAACTAAAAACCAAACTGTGTTAACCCATAACAGACATCTTGGTCATTTCTGGACCAAACCCCTTGGCCCCATGGTGCTGGGTTTGCTTTCCATGGGTTTTCCAGCCTGTCCCTGTCCCAAAGCACTTCCTGGCACTTCCATGTTGTTCATGAACCCTTTTCCCCTGGAGCAGGTGGTTTTTTTCCAGCTCTCTGGGGCTTCACAACGATTTCTGGCCAGTTCAGTCAGTGCTGTGTGCTGCTGCTGCCCTTAGCAGGCTGAGGCACTGGGATCCCAGAGCTGTGGGGCAGAACTGGAGGATTCCATGTCCCAGCACCCCTGTGACCCCAGGGCTGATTTCCATGTCACTGAGCAATGCCCAGCTCAGGGAATGCTCCTGGAATTCCAGGGCCTGCTCTGTCTGGAGGCCTCAGCTCACAGGGTGACATGAACAGGGTGGGCTCAGCACCCTGCTGCCATCAGCCCTTTCTGCCTTAATTAATCTGATAGGTCTGACTTAGAATCCTGGGACTGCTTGGAAAAGCTCTCCAAGATCATCAAGTCCAACTGTCTACCCAGCAGTGCCACCATGTCCCCAAGTGCCACATCCACACACCTTTGAGACACTTCCAGGTATGGAGACTCCACTCCTGCCCTGGGCAGCTGTGCCAGGCCCTTCCTTACCCTTTCAGTGAGGAAATTTTCCCCAATATCCAACTTGAACCTCCCCTGGCACAACCTGGGACTGTTTCCTCTTGTCCTGACCCTTGTTCCCTGGGAGAAGGGCCCAACACCCAACCTCCCTCCAGCCTAAGGCAAAGACTGGCAGAATGTCCATGCTTGGATCCAGATATTCCCTGTGTGCTCCAGCCCTCCCCTGCCTCCCCAGCTGGATGCTTTCCCTGTGGGATGTGGTCTGGGATAGCATTGTGTTCTCCAGCATGGCTGGGTCACCTTGGCATCCACAAAGGGAGAGGCTTTTGTAAAGGTTTTGCCTTCTTTTTTCCTCTACCAAGGTCAGGATGAACAACATGGGAAACCCAAGGCCAAGTTTGGACTTGGATGTTTATTATTTCTTATCTATTTACAGTATTTACAGGTTCAGGGGGCGTGAGCTCCAACTGGCAAGTTAAAGCAGTGAGGTGAAATGGCTTGCTTTTAACTCTTTCCAAGGTTATTTAAGCAATAAGTTCCCAATACCAAGGTGACACCTATATTATTTATGTTTTTGACCCAATAATGACCATCCAAGGCTGCAATGCAGACATTTCTCACCCAGTTACAGAAAACTACCTAAACCCCTGAAAAGGAAGGAACGAGAAGGTGAAGAAGAAGGACTTAGACAACACCTAAAATCCTCCATCTTGACTCTCACACATTACTATATACTAAAAATCCTAAAATCCAAGTTTCCAGCATTCCAACAGCTTTTGGGGACATCCCTTCAGTAAGTTCATTTCCCACACTCAAAGTCCCTGTGAGGCTGGGGAGGCCTGGGCACAGAGAAGCTGTGGCTGCCCCTGGATCCCTGGCAATGTCCCAGGTCAGGCTGCTTGGAGCAGCCTGGGACAGTGGAAGGTGGCCCTGCCCATGGCAGGGTGGGATGGGATGGGCTTTGAGGTCCCTTCCCACCCAAACCACCCCAGGATTCTGTGTCACAGCACCCCCAGGGCAGGTGCTGGGGACAGGGAACAGCCTGGCCAGGGCTGCCCATCCCTCTCCTTCAGCCACAAAATGATCCCACTCAGGAGAACTTGGCCTTTTCCTCCTGATCCAGCACCAAGCTGGAACTGGGAGGAGCTCGGGGCTCAGGGAGGATTGGATTGTTCCATGCTGAGCATCCCATGCTGAGCACCCCAGCTATATTTAGGGAGGAAGAGGAAGCACTTCACTCCCAGCTGCACATCCCCTGACAAGGGAGAGATCAGGGACAAAGAGTCCATCACATTTAGTTCCTTCCTGCCTCAGTCCTTCAGAGAGTGGGAGATGTCCTTGGGATCCAGAATCCTGGATCCAGGAACAGCATCACAAGGAAAACCAAACTGGGGAGGCAGAGTGTCATGAAGAGGTGGAACAACTTGGGGTCTGCAGCAGAGCAGGGGTTGGGGTGGAGCCCAGGGGTGGACAGGGTGTTCCCAGGTGTGGAAAAGGTGTCTCAGCAGCGAAGCAGCCTCCTTAGAGCAGGCATGAGAATGGAATGGTGGAATTCCCAAAGGTTTTCTCCCTTTCCCGTGTCTCCTGGCAGCAAGAAGGTGCCTCTGCTGGCCTGGCTGTGTCAGTGATTATAAGCAGCTCTCCATTGTGGTGAAGTGGTCTGGCTTTCATCCCTGGGAACGGGAGCTGCTGAGATGGGCCCTGCTCCCACTGCCAGTGGGGCTTGGAATAACCCCGGCTCAGGGGGATCAGCACAGGAGCTGTGACCCTGCTGGGCTCAGCTCAGGGCAGTTCCTGTCCCACTCTGGGAATCCAGAGCAGTGAATTCCATCTGCACCATTCCCTGCTGTTCCCTCTGCCCTGCCTCCCCTGGCTGCTCCTGAGCAGGGCTGGAGTCACTGAGGGTGGGACTGCATCACTTCTTGTTCCCATCTGAACCTGATGGGAATTGCGGTGCTGGGGCTGTTCCCACATCCTGTCTGTGGAGCTGCTGAAGGATTTAGGGCTTGGTTATTCCCAGGGCTCTGTCCCTGTGCTGCTTTTCCTTCAGCCCCATGGACTGGGATGTGGAGAGGCTCAGCTGTGTGTGCCTGGTGTCCCACTGCTTGTGGGGTCAGAGTCAGGGAATGGTTTGGGTGGGAAGGGACCTAAACCCCATCCAGTGCCACCCCTCCATGGGCAGGGACACCTTCCCCTGTCCCAGGCTGCTCCAACCTGGCCTTGGGCACTGCCAGGGATCCAGGGGCAGCCACAGCTGTGCCAGGGTCTGCCCATCCTGCCAGGGAACAATTCCTTCCCCATATCCCATCTAACCCTGCCCTCCTTCCTCTTAAGGCCATTACTCTCATCTCTTACCTCACCAGCAACTTAAAAAGCAGCTCAATTCCTTCCCCCTAAGCCTGAGGTTGGAAGAGTAATTCAGATGGAGAAGTCTGCAGATTTTTGCCATGCACTGTGACCCTGTTCAGAGTAATTTCTCACAATATTTCTCCTTGTTTTGCTGAGTAGCTCCAGATCAGTCACTTCCCCTGTCAAACAAAGGGAGCCTTCAATAATTGTGAGCCTTAATGAGGTGAGAAAGGGGGTCACAATTCTGGGAGTTACTTGTTTGTCTTGAAGAGCTGGTGCTGGCAGGTGAAGTGTGCTGTGTTTGGTGGCAGCCTGTGGGGAGGTGAAGCTGCTGCTTTATCCCGGGGAGGGGCTGTCCTCAGAGGGAAAGGGAGGGGTTCGGGATGGAGCCATCCAGATCATATCCCAGGAGCCTTTTTGATGCCGTGCCTAGGGAAGTGGCTGCTGGTGGGCACAGGGCTCAGGGCTGGCAGCCACACCCGGGCTGGGAGCTCATTCCTGGGTCCCCGAGGTCATCTCTGCTCTGTCACCTCCTGCTCCAGTCCCCGCAGCTCCTCCGGGCCCGGGGTGTTCCGTGATCCCAGCCCAGGCAGCCTCGGGATGTTCCTGCTCCAGGGGAAATGGGGAGGTGAATTCTGCTGAGCCAGGCACAGAGCAGGATGGATCTGCCCTTCCCAGCCCCAGCTGCTGCTGTGGGATTGCAATTCCAGCAGCTGGGAGAGCCCTGGGCACACAGCTCAGGGTGTCTGCCTGGCCTTCTGACAGTCCAGACGTGTGTGTCCCCCCAAGGTGGGTGTGGATCACAGGGGCATCTCTACCTGGGGCTATTCTGGGGTCTGCAGGGGGCTCAGGTCACTCCAGGGACATTCCAAATGGGAGAAGAAAATTCCTCTACCTAGGGCTGTCCTGGGGTCTGCAGGTGGCTCAGGTCACTCCAGGGACATTCCAAACAGGAGAAGAAAATTCAAGGACGCTGGGGGGTAATGGCCAGGTGTGGCCAGGGTAAAACTTTGGAGGGAGGGGTTTACTTGGGGATTTATGTATTTTTTATACATGTATTCTATGCTGTAAAACTTTTTATATAGGAGATAAATACCTCATTTATATATAAAAGGATATATATAAAATATACATTAAGTATATGTTCTTGGGTGTTTTTATATAGATACATAAAATACTCTTCCCTGTTAGGCCCTGGCACAGGGTGCCCAGGGAAGCTGTAGCTGCCCCTGGATCCCTGGAAGTGTCCAAAGACAGATTGGATGGGCCTGGGGTACCCTGGGACAGTGGGAGGTGTCCCTGCCCATGGAATGAGATGATCCTTTCAGCCCAAACCATCCTGGGATTCTTTGAATAGTTATAAAAGAATATATAGAAATACTCTTTATGTATTTCATATTCCTCTGTCCCCATATATCCATGGGAATATTCCTGTCTCTCAGACTGATGGATCTCACTGTGTTTTGATGCTGAGTTACTCCAGCAGCTGCCAGAGGCTCCCAAAGAGAGGAGAATCCCTCCAATGGACCTTTTCCTCAGAATGTTCCTAACAGACACTGCAATTATTGACATTATTGCCATTATTGACATTATTGACATTATTGACATTATTGACATTATTGACCTGCAGTGTGTCCCTGTGGGATGAGGGGGCTCCAGTGGGAGCTCTCCCAGCAGAGGGGCACAGACTGCAGGGATCCCTGGAATCTTTGAAATTCCCTGCATATGTGAGGGTGCGATTCAAAGTAACCAAAGTAAATTATTGAAGTTCAAACGAACTAAACGTGCCCTGTATGCTCCATGTCCCCAGAACAAGGCTCTTCCTGCACTGCCAGGGAACGATTTCAGCTCAGCAAAGAGCACATTTCATGGAACACCGGGAAAACCTGGCCAGAGGGGCCTGGAGACAATTCAGAGAAGGGGTTTCTGCTCAGGAATGATGAGAAATGCAGGAGTGTGGGGAGGGTAACTCCCTCTGCTTCCTGCTCAGGAGTGCAGGGATTTGCATCTTTACTGACCAGGAATGCTTAAAAATCCCCAAAAGTCTCTGTGCACCAAGGGTTTGATTGGTGGCTTTGGGCTTTTGTTTGGTTGGGTTTTGTTTGGTTGTTTTCTGTGTGCCTTTTGGGTTTGGAATTTCTTGTGGGGGTTCTTCTGCATTTGTTTGTTTTGTTTTGGGGTTTGGTTTACTTTGGGAGGAGTCTTGGTCTGGTTTGGGGTTTTTTTGGTTGGTTTTAGGGAGCTTGGGTTGATTTGGGGTTTTGTTGGCTTTGATTTTTTTTTTGTTTGTTTGTTTGTTTGTTTGATTTGGTTTTTTTTGCTTGATTTTAGTTTCTTCAGGTTTATTTTTTGGGAGGAGGGATTTGGAGTTTTTTCTGGTATTTCATTTGGGTTTGGGTTTTTTTCCCTATTTTAGGGTGTTTGGCTTTGGTTTGGGGGGAATTGTGTTGTTTTATTTCTGTTTATTGTGATTTTGAGGGTTTGTCTTTTGCAGAGAGCTTTGTGGGGTTTTTTGTTTGGTTTGGAAGGGGCAGGTTTTGTTTGTTGTGGGTTGGGTTTTTTGGGGTTTTTCTTTGTGGTTCCTAGTGGGGCTGGTTCCCCTGCTGGCCACTGATTGTTATTTTTGGTGTATGGTCTTTAAAACTCTGTAAAAAATGCTGGATTTAACCATTAAATCCCATGCAACTCCCAGGGGAAATCCATTTGTTGGATTCGAGGACTTTGTATCCTTGAACCTCAACAGGGTGAGAGGGAACGGCCTCAGGCTATGCCAGGGAAGGCTCAGCTTGGATATTCCGGAAAGTTTCTTGCTGAAATATTGTCCAGTCCTGGCACAGCTGCCCAGGGCAGTGTTAGTGTCCCTGGAGGGGTTTAGCAGCCCTGTGGATGTGGCACTTGGGGACAGGGGGCAGGGATGGGCGTGGCAGTGCTGGGGCAGTGGAGTCAATGATCCTGGAGGAGTTTTCCACCCCCACTGTGTGAAGGATTCTCACCAAAGAGAGAAACCCCAGAGCAGCCCCAAAGCTCTGGGGTCTGTCCTGTCTCCCCAGTGATCCTGGAGGAGTTTTCCACCCTCACTGTTTGTAGGATTCTCACCAAAGAGAGAAGCCCCACAGGAACCCCAAAGCTCTGGGGTCTGTCCTGTGCTCCCAGGGATCCTGGAGGGCAGCCCAGCCCCAAGGAGAGGAGTTCTCCCTCAGGGATGCTCCCTGTGCCTCCAGCCCTGGAGGGATGGGGTCTGCAGGAGCCCCCCAGCCTTGGCTGCCTTTTCCTCCTGTTGTGCTCCCCTCTCTCCTGTGCTGCTCAGTCCTTCCCTGGAAATGCTCTGGGTGTTTGTGGTGCAGGACTGGAGTGAGGGGCTCAGGAGGAGCCTCCTCCAGCCAGCGTGGTTGGCTCTGAAGGAAATACAAAATTACCCCTATTAGGACAAACTAACTGGTTTTAGTTCTTCCATTCCTCAGCATTCCCTGTGTCACATCCCAGCTTCTCTCCCATGTTTTATCCTGTCAGATACACCTGGGATTGTCTCTCAGCAATGCTCATGTCTGGGGAATGCAGTGAATGTTCCTCCTGGATTGTCCTCAATCTGTGCCTGTGTTCCCCCGCTGCTGTCCCCCCAAACTGCTCCTGCAAATCTGCTGATGAGAAATCAGGAGTGTGGCTCCTCTCCTTCAGGAGTGTTGATGGATTTTGGGAGCAGGAGCTGCTCCTGCTGCAATGACAGCAGCTGTGAGTCCATTGCCAAAGAGAAGTGGTAGAAATATCCTGGTCAGGGCCATTCCTGGGAGTTCAGGAGCAAAGGGAGGGCTCTGGAGATGCTCCCAGGGAACCTGTCTCTCCATTTAATCCCAGTTTCTGATTGGATAGATGGGTATATCCCAGCTTGGATGTATGGATATATCCCAGCTTGGATGTATGGCTATATCCCAGTCCAGATACATGGATCTATCCCAGTTTGTATATATGGATATATCCCAGTCTGGATGTATGGATCTCTCCCAGTTTGGATATTGGATCTGTGGCTCTCTCCCAGTTTGGATATTGGATCTGTGGATCTCTCCCAGTTTGGCTTGGGGCTCTGTGAGGGGCAGGCCCTGTCCCAGGCCAGCCCAGCCCCTGGCAGTGCCTCTGTCCCTTGGCACCCCTGTCATGGGGCTGCCCCATTCCAGCTCTGCCAGGGGGACAAGAGCTGTCCCTGGGTCAGCAGAGAGCCCTGGGGGCCAGTGGTGTCCTGGGGTTACTGAATTATTAATTAATTAATTGTCCTGACCCAGCAGGTCAGGGAGGGATCCCAGCCTGGGGGCACCTCTGGGGTGATCCTGCCCCTCTGCCCAGCCTGGGGGCACCTCTGGGGTGATCCTGCCCCTCTGCCCAGCCCTGGGGGCACCTCTGGGGTGATCCTGCCCCTCTGCCCAGCCCTGGGGCACCTCTGGGGTGATCCTGCCCCTCTGCCCAGCCGTGGGGACACCTCTGGGGTGCCCTGTCCAGCTCTGGATCCGCAGCACAGCAGGGCCAGGAGCTCCTGGAGCAGGCCCAGCACAGGCTGTGAGGATGAGGAGGGACTGGAGCATCTCCATGCCCAGGAAAGGCTGAGGGAGCTGGGGCTGCCCAGCCTGGAGAGGAGCCCCAGCTGAGAGGGGCCCTCAGCCCTGGGTGTCCCTGTGTGCAGGGAGGGGCAGAGCAGGGCCCAGGCTCTGCTCCGGGGGCCCAGCAGTGGCACCAGAGCCACGGGCAGGGCCTGAGCCCAGCAATTCCCCCTGCCCAGGAGGCACAACTTCTGCCCTGGCAGTGCCCAGCCCTGCCCAGGCTGCCCAGGGAGGGGCTGGAGTCACCTCAGCGGGGATACTGCAGAGTCCTCTGGACACAAAGCTGTGCCCTGTGCTCTGGGATGGCCCTGCCTGAGCAGGAGGTGGCACCAGGGACCTGCTGTGTCCCTTCAGCCTGGCCCAGCCTGGGGTTGAAAATTTCCCCTCATTCCTGTGCCTCTTGTACTCCATCATTAATGCCTGCTTGGAGCAGTGCTCCTTGCCCTGGAGGAGCTGCAGAATTCCATTCCAAGGGTTTTCCTTGCTGTGCATCCGTGCCAGGGCTGTGGGAGCAGGGGGTGCTGGGACCCTGAGGAGCTCAGGGGCTCAGGAGCTCCAGGGAAAGGCTCCTGGGTCACCCCAGTGCTGAGCAGAGCCCTCAGGAAGGGAGATTCCCTTTCCAGGCAGGCCAGCCCAGCCCAGGGTCAGCTGAAGGAGCTGTGGCACTGCAATTCCAGCTCAGAAAAGAGCCAGGGGAGAGGTCTCAGCCATTTCTCATGTGGGTGTATTTATCACCCTGAAGGGCTCCACAGGCAGTGAAGAGTTCCCTAAAACACCAGCCCACGTCAGGCTGGGATCCCAGGGATGTTTAGGGTTGGCTCTCCTGGTGTATGGGTGCTGTGAAACTGCTTCAAGCCTTCAACCTTTTGTTACCTGTGCAACGATCACAACGTTGTTAAATCCAAGCTGTAAATCTCCTGGGCAGTTGGGGCTGTCATTCCTCACTCTGGGTTTGGATTTATTCCCTAGCAGGAGCCATTTCTCCCCACGACACACCCGCCCCTCTGGCACTGTGGTTCATGGCACATTCACTGCACTAAAATGGTGATTATTGATTGCCTGACCTGCTTTGGAGTGGATCCCAGGCTGGTGGGAATGGGGTCACAGCATCATGGAATGGGTTGGGTGGGAAGGACCTCAGAGCCCACCCAGTGCCACTCCTGCCATGGCAGGGACACCTTCCACTGTCCCAGGCTGCTCCCAGCCCTGTCCAGCCTGGCCTTGGACACTTCCAGGGGCAGCCACAGCTCCCTGGGAATTCCCTCCCAGTATCCCATCCAACCCTCTGGCCCTGGGAAGCCATTCCTCCTTGTGCCTTAAAGGCTTTGCTGGATCCTCTGGTTTGGGGTTTGCCCTTTAATTGGCTGAGTGTCCATGGATCAAACCTGGAGGAACAGGGTTTGATGTGAGGTATGACACTGTGAGTTTGGTGTGAGGTATGACACTGTGAGTTTGATGTGAGGTATGACACTGTGAGTTTGGTGTGAGGTATGACACTGTGAGTTTGGTGTGAGGTATGACACTGTCACCTCCCCACCCCGGCAGGGAGCTCAGCCCTGCAGAGCCTGGATCCTCCTTGGGATCAGGATTTTTCCCTTACAGGTGATGTCTCCTCTGCCATTGCTTTCCTGGTGGCCTCACACATGTCCCCACCTTGGCACAAGAAAAATGAGCCTTGGGCACCTTGATTTATGCCAGGACTAGTTCCCAGTGCTGTGACTCTGCAGTGGCTCTGGCTTACAGGGACGCTCTGTAATTCCATGGGCAGGGATGGAGGATCATCAGCCACGGCTGATTGCAGAATTTCAGGGCTGTCAGCAGTTTTCCCAACCAAAAAAGCTTTTAGCTCTTGGGCACAAAGTCAAGTGCCATTTGAAATGCACAGCCATCAAGTTTGGGGGTAAAAAAATCCACACTAACCAAAGAGCCAGTCTGTTTTCCCTCTTTTTTTGGATGAAATGCGTAATAAGCTCTTAGCTGGGATAAATCCTAATTGAGGCTTCAGCCAGGGCTGGGGCTAAATGAGCAGAGCAGGTCTGGGAGACAAATGCAGCTCCAGCTTGTCACAGTGAGCCATTCTTCACATGGAAAGAGGATTTGTGTCATTAAACCTCTTCATCTCCCCTGTTCCCAAACACAGCCCTCCTGCCTCTGTCCAGAGTCACCCAAATCCATCTCAGTCCCTTGGCACGTGGCTCTGTGCTGCTCCTGGGCCATTGTCCCAGCCTGGGCTGCCCTGGAGTCACAGTCCCACGCTCAGGGTTGGGGTGACCTTGGCAAGATCCCTCCTCAGGGGCACCTGGGCTTGGCTCCAAATCCACACCTCTCCTCCAGGGCTCTCCCAGCTCCCACACCAAGGGCATTTCCATGAGAGTGTCAGCTGGCAAGGGCAGGAGGCCTGGGGAGGTCTGGGAGGCATTTTAGGAGCTTCCCTCCTGGAAAGTTGGGCTGAAGTGGGGGAGGATCTGTTTTTTTTTTTTGAAGTGTCCAGGAAAGCATCCAACAGTGCAGCCCTCACGGAGATATCACAGGAGCCTGGGNCTCACAGCCAGGAATTCCTTCCCAATATTTCATCCAGCTCTGACCCCTGGCAGTGGGAGCCATTCCCTGTGTCCTGTCCCTCCATCCCTTGTCCCCAGTCCCTCTCCAGCTCTCCTGGAGCCCCTTTAGGCCCTGGAGGATGCTCTGAGCTCTCCCTGGAGCCCTCTCTTCTCCCAGTGAGCACCCCCAGCTCTCCCAGCCTGGCTCCAGCCCTGGGAGCAGCTCCGGGGCCTCCTCTGGGCTGGCTCCAGCAGGATGAGGTTGTTCCAGTGCTGAGGATTCCAGAGCTGGGAGCAGCTCTGCAGGGAGGTCTCACAGGGGCAGAGCAGAGGTGGAGAATCAATTCCCTGCTGGCTCTGGGTACTTATCCACCTGAATTCCTCTGCTTTCCTGTTAAAACTGTATCCTACAGGAGCCTCTGGATGGCTTTACCTGCACTTTCACGTGGTGTGAAATTAGAAAAACACCAGCGGGGGATCCCAGTTCACCCCACCCAGCTGCTCTCAGTGGGTTTGGTGCTCCCTGGCTCTCGGTGGCTCCCTCACTGTTCCTTTGCCCCAGTTCCAGGTGGATGGAGAGTGGAGGACCTGGATCGACTACGGCCGTTTCCAGGAGCTGGCCCGGGAGTTCGAGCGCAGCGGCGGCTCCAGGACCTTCACAGCGGCCGAGTACACGGCCAGGACTCCTCCCTGGGCCCTCTTTGGGGCCCGGGAACGCGGCTTTGACCCCTCGGATGTGAGATTCCAGAGGAACAGGGCACGGGACACCTCGGGGTGCTGAGGGCCGGGGCTCGCCCCACCCTGGCCTTCCCAGCACTGCATCCAGGCTGACACTGACTTTGGATCCATCCACCTGGATTATCCTCATGTTTGAGAGGGGGGCAAGCCTGGATTTAACCCTTCCCTCCTGTTTTAGGGCTTCCTGGGTGAAGATATTAATAATGTTCTTATCTTGAGATAAACCAGAACTGGTTCAGCAGCAGTGGGTGGGGGCAGTGCTGGGGTCTCCTCAGTGGGGGCAGTTTGGAGTGGGATGTGGGGCCAGAGGGTTCCTTGGACTCCTGAGCAAGGAGAGCCTGGCAGCAAAACATTCCACAACCCTAAGGAAAAATGCCTGGGGATTTCAGCCCCACAAGGCTGAATCAGGGCAAGTGGGGCCACAGCCAGGCCTGGATCCAGAAGCTGATCCCTGCTGGGAGCAGCATTTTAGGGGCTTTGTTCAGGTTCAGGTGTTTTAAACACTGGTGCCATCTCCTGTGAAAACCCCATTCCCAAGAAGCCAAAACTTGGGAATGGTGTAACAGCCCCCCATGGATACCAGCTGCAGCTCTGATACCTCTCCAAGTGTCTTCCAATCTCCTGGCTTTGGGAATGAGGTGTAGGAGCAGAGTTACCCCACTGCCAGCAGCCCTAAACAGCAGGTCCTGTCCTTCAGAGCCCTGCCAGGCTCCAGCTGGGTGTGCCCAGTGTCCAGCTGGGTGTGCCCAGTGTCCAGCTGGGTGTGCCCTGAGCTGTAGATGGAGCATCTCTGGGATGGGAATCCCATTTCTTTTTAAAAGCAGCCTCTTAGGCTGTACAAAGGGTTTCTAAAGCAGAAGGAAAATAAAGGAGTTTTGTCTAGAGTGCCTCTGGTGTGGGGCTGCTGAGCAGGGCCTGTCAGGGAGGGTGGGAGATTGACTGGAAGGAGCTGAGAAGCACAAATGTTGTGTAAATGTTGAGCTCTTTCCTAGCAGATGTGGGGTGGAAGGGAGAGCACTGGGTGGGAATGTGGGTGATGGATGGTGGGTGCCTCTCCTGAGTAGATTTTCAAAATATCAGAATCCNCCAGCTCCCTCAGCCCCTCCTGGGGCTCCAGACCCTTCCCAGCTCTGTTCCCCTCCCTGGACACAGGACTCCAGTTAACCCAGGATTATCAGCTGGAATTTTGGGGCCTGGAGTGTTTGGTCCCCACCAGGACCCACCACATTCCCCTCGATGGATCCTGGCCCTTCAGTACCTCTTCCTCTTTCCTAAATTCCCTCCATCCTGCACCCACCTCCCTGACACAACCCCCCAGTCCATCTCAGTTCCCTGCTGGCTCCTGTGAGCTCTCACTGGAGCTGAGGCCTCTCCTGACCCTCCCTGTGCTCCCTTCATCCATCTCCTGATCCCCTCTGTGTCCTCACACTCCCTCCATCCTTCTTTATCCTCCGTGTGTCCCTGCATTCCCTCCATCCTCTCCATGTCCCCACACTCCCCCCATGCTCCCCTATGCCCTCCCTATGTCCCTGAATTCCCTCCCTTCTCCCTGCTCCTGCCCACTGCTCCCAGCTGGCCCTGTGGGTGGCACGGGGTCAGTGCCATGGCGTTCCCGTGGGAATTGGCACCTGCCAGGTCCTCAAATGGGCCTTTCTCTGCCCTGTGAGAAGCAGAGCCCCGAGTGCCAGGCAGGGTGGGACAGGACACCCACTGGGCCACAGCTGGGAGCTGCTCCCAGAGCAGCTGGGGCAGGATTTGGTCCTGCAGTTCCACTGGAATTGCCTCGTGCTCAGAGTGAATCTCCCAGTGCACGAATCCATCCAGGAATGGCTCACACCCAGCACTTCCAGTGGGACAGGAGAACCCAGTTCCCCAGAACAGAACCCTCTGGCCCTTTGGGGACACACGGAACGGGGGACCTGGCGGGGACCTGGGGCTCCGGGATCCCGCTCCGGCTGTGCCGGGAGGCTCCGCCCGTGCCCGAGCAGGGATTTGCTGCCCTCCAGCAGCGGCACCTCCCGCCCCACCTGGAGCTGCTCCTGGGGGAGCCAAACCCGGCTGGGCCCCCCGGCTGCCCCTGCGGGCTGGGATTGCTCAGGGGCTTTAAGGGAATGGGAGGCACTCGGGGAAAAGCGAGCTCAGTTCAGCGAGGTCCTGCTCTGCCAAGGGCAGGGAAAGATCCCGGTCCGGGAGAACCTCTCCGGTTCAGGGCCAGGCTTTGATGCTGCCCTGAGTATATTTGCCTCAGTGACTGTAATTCCAACCATTTCCCATGGTTTTGGTCTGGATCACAGCCCATGGTGCAGCTGGGGTGGGGGAGGGTTCCCCATCATCCCTCCTGCCCCCGGTGCTGCCCAGGACCCCCGAGGAGCTGCCCCCCCTCTGGTTTGGGGGGTTTTTCCCAAAGCCAAGGCACAGAGCGTGTCCTGCTGCCACCTCCACCACAGGGGCCCGGGGCTCCCAAACTCAACCTGGAGGCTTGGGAAGTTCCATCCTGAGGGGCAAAATGGGCAAAAATCGTTTTAACCCCTTAAAGCCAAGGAGAATTTCAGGAGCCCTGAGGACTCCTGTGCCTGGTCCAGTTCCCTGGCACAGCCTGGATCCCTCCTGGGCCCTTCCCAGCTGTGCTCCTGCTGGATCCTGACTCAGGGGCTGAGTCACCCCAGGGTGGGGGCTGTGTTTCAGTTTTGAATGAGGATAAATATATTTGTTTCCAAAAAACCTCCAGCAGGAAAACATTCCCCCAAGCAGAGCACTGTCATCCATCAGCTTTGGCTTCATCTGGCTCTGCTCCTAAATCATTTATGATGTTGGAGCTGCTGCTGTGCCCTGAGGGGGAAGGAAGAAGAGATGGGAATGAACTGAGGGAAGGGCATCGTCCTCATTTTGTCACCTGCAGACTGAGGCAGGAGCTTGGACCCAGCCCAGCCAGGACATTTCTGCTCCTTCACTGAGGGGAAGGGGAGGCAATAAAGCCCAGGAAATCTTTCTGAGGTAGCCCTGGCCCTGCTGGAGCTGAGCTTTCCCAGAGCTGGGAGCTCAGCAGGTCCCCCCTCTCCTGGGCCTCGTCCCTGCCCCAGCCAAGCAGTCGGAGCAGGGACTGGAGGAGGCTGGAGCTGCTCCCAGGTCCAGCAGTGACATTTGGGATGAGGGGACCCACCCCAGCTCCTTCTGCCAGGCCAGGTCTTCACCCCAAAACCCGGGAGCAGCAGCCCAGTGGAAGCCAAAGGGAGTGGAGGTGATTCCAGCCCATGGAGTGCCCAGGGCATTCCTGGCTGTCACCTCCCAGTGCCCCATCCCTGGTGCCCAAGTCCAGAGGAGGCCCGGGGCTGCTCCCAGGGCTGGAGCCAGCCTGGGAGAGCTGGGGGTGCTCACCTGGAGAGGAGAAGCTCCAGGGAGAGCTCAGAGCCCCTCCAGGGCCTGAAGGGGCTCCAGGAGAGCTGGAGAGGGACTGGGGACAAGGGCTGGAGGGACAGGACACAGGGAATGGCTCCCACTGCCAGAGGGCAGGGCTGGGTGGGACATGGGAAAGGAACTGTTCCCTGTGAGGGTGGGCAGGGTTTGAGATGGAATTCCCAGAGCAGCTGTGGCTGCCCCTGGATCCCTGGCAGTGCCCAAGGCCAGGCTGGACAGGGCTTGGAGCAGCCTGGGGCAGTGGGAGGTGTCCCTGCCATGGCAAGGGTGGCACTGGATGGGCTTTGAGGTCCCTTCCAGCCCAAACCATTCTGGAATTCCTTGGGGCTGTGTTCTGCCTCAAGGATGTATTTCCACCTTCTCCCCATCCCATTTCAGGACAGGCTCAAGGCCCTCTGGAGCTGCTGGGATGGGCGGATGCCTCCCCTGGGCATGGGGAGTCAGACCCTCTGGGCACAGTGACTGAGGGCATCTCCCAAATACAAATTTTCAAACCAAAAATTCCCCCTCTCTTCAGGACAGACCAAAGTCTATGAGAAGGCTTGCAAGGAATTACTCCAGCAAAAAACAACAACAACAAACCACAAACCGCAAAGTAACTCTTGAAAAAATTCTGAAAAAAGCAATTATTTGTAAAAAGGGTGGTGAAATCCTGATAGGAGAAATCCTCCATTCCCTCCCTGTCTCTGCTCTGCTGTTCCTATCGCCGGGATTTTTAGGGATGCTGATAACAACATAATCCTCACCCCTGGGGCACCATCTGGGAGATGAAGAATCGCAAAACTCCCGCTCTGTGCCAGGGGCTGGGCTCGGCTCAGCTGTTAAATCATCTCAGTGTTGGTTGGGAAACGGGGAGAGCATCAAAGGCAGCAATAATCAGGTGTTAAACGAGCAGCCCGGGGGCCTTTCCCGGGAATGCTGGAGCCTCCTGCCCAATTATCCTCATCCCCGGAGCCCCACCGGCGATTCCTGCCCAGGCCGGGGCTGCGGGAGGTGACACCGAACCCCTCTGGAGGGGTTCTGGTCCCACAGAATTACGGAAATGGGACCTGGCTGGGAGTTCTGCAGGGAGATGGGTTTGCTGCAGCCTTTGCTGTTGGTGCATCCTGGCCATGGGGATCCTCAGCTCCGGAATGTCCCTGAGGGGCTGCAGCGTATCCAGGGCAGGGAACAGAGCTGGGAAAGGTCTGGAGCCCCAGGAGCAGCTGAAGGAGCTGGAAAGGGGCTCAGCCTGGAGAAAAAGAGGCTCAGGGGGACCTTGTGTCTCTGCACAGCTCCTGACAGGAGAGGACAGCCAGGGGGATCGGGCTCAAACAGCCTCAGATCCTCTTCCCCTGCAGGGCACATCCAGGGGCCCGGTGGCTTTCAGGGATTTGGGGGTTCCCATCCTCTCTCAGCCCCTCTAGGACTGGGGCAGCTCTTCACACAGCTCCAGCCGTTCTGTGGCTGAGAGCCAGAGCAGTGGAGATGTGTTTGTTTGAGCCTGGAGGTTTCACTTGGACTTTTGTTTTATTTGCTGCTTTCCCAGGCTCAGGCTGGGCAGGTAAAACCTTAACTCCTCTTTTCTGACTGATCCCCACACCTGCCTGTGAGCCAAGGGCTTCTTTTGCCCTGCTCAGCCACCAGCACAGGCTGCTGGCAGTGCTGGGGTGATGGAATTTTGGACAGACTCATCTCCCCCAGGGAATGGGCATGGCCCCGAGGCTGCCACAGCTCCAGGAGCGTTTGGACAGCGCTCCCGGGGATG
>VXBR01002665.1:366190-377908 GCA_013400215.1 Cisticola juncidis | reverse complement strand
AGGAGTGTTTGGACAAGCCAGGGTGGGATTATTTGGGCATCTGTGCAGGGCCTGGGGCTGGATCAGTGATCCTGGTGGGTCCTTCCACCTCAGGAGATTCTGTGTCTCTGATTCTGTGACTGTGACGCTGCCAAGGAAACGCCTGCGGCTCCTTTCTCAGGGGTGGGATGGCCCAAGGTGCTCATCAAACACCTCCAGGAGCTCCTGCAACCAGAGCTGCTCCCGTCTCCCTCAGAGTCTCTGGGTGACACCAGCAGCTCCAGAGGCAGCAGTGTTTTTCTCTTTTGCAGCCTGAGATCCCAAACTTTAACCCACGGAGGAGCAGTTCTGGTGAATGTTGGCAGGAGTCACCTTCTCCACATCTGTAAGAAGTTTCCAGCTCACACTGGCTGCTTTCTTTGGATATTAGTGCTGAAATCACTTTAACCACGAGAAGTGCTGAATAAACTCGGAAAGATTTGTGGCAAAATCAAATCGAGAGAAAAGGCATTGTTCACATTGTTTAGAGATGGGATATTATTTTTTATTGGTAGTATTCAGGATTTTCTAGGCTGTTTGCAGACTTCACTCCTCTTTTGATAACACAATGGGAGGTTTTGATGTTTCTTATCTCCCATCTAAAGCCTTCAAAGGGGGCTGTTCCTGATTCTCCTTTCCCTCTGCCTGGAGGCCCTGGAGATCCCAAACAGAGCAGGTCCTGGCCCCTCCTGCCCGGCAGCGTTCCCTGGGAAGCTGAGGGGGTGCCGGGGAAGCTGAGGGGGTGCCGGGGAAGCTCCCAGCCCCTGGAGGGTTTCCTGACCGGGACAAGCCCGGCTGTGACCCCACTGCTGCCCCAGAGGGAGCAGCTCGGGCTGGAGGCTTCCAGAGGTGCCTTCCATCCCAAAATATCTGGGGATTGTTCCATGGAGATGTGAGCTTTGCCCTGGACCATCCCAATGTCCAACTCCTGGTTCCCAGCACAGCCAGCCATGGTCTGGGGGGTTTTGCTCCCTGTCCCGTGATGGGAATCCCCAAGTTCCTCCTCCTGCTCTGCTCTTTGCACCTCAAGGCCACCAGGACAGGACCCTCCCTTTCCCCCCTCTCCCAGTTGGCTCTTCCCTGTGGTTTTAGGGTGGTTTTGGGGGTAGCTGTTTTTTTTTCTTAAAGATCTTTACGTTATTATCCAAAATTCAACTTTACCCAAGGTTTTCTGTGTCTAATCAGCAAATATCACCCAATTATGTGGGATAAAGTCATTATGTCTCCCTCAGCAAAAAACCTCCATCTCCTTTTCCCCCAGGGGTATGAAAGGCCTTCCCTCAGGATTATGGGATTAAGCAGAGGTTTAAAAGAGAGATCTTGCTTTGTTACTTAAAGAGCTTAATCTGAAATCCCCTCTGAAGTGAGTGGGGCTTTGCAAACGCTGAGTAAGGGATTGGAGCTGATCCCTGCCCTCCAGGCCTGGAGCTCCAGGTGGGATCAGCCCTCAGGTGGAGCACTCCTGGTGTCCTTTGGGGCTGCTCCCCCCTGCTTCTCTCCTGGGATTTGCTTTGGCACAGCTGGATGGGCCCCCCTCCTCTGGGATTCCAACCTTGGGATGAGCCAAGCACCCCTGATCCACGGGATTTGCCACTGGACATGGCTGAGCTGCCTCTCCCCCGTGCTCACCCCACCCTGGAGAAGTCCCACGCTCCCAGGAGGTCTCCAGGGGTGCTCTGGATGGAGCTGCCCATGCCCAGATCCCACCCCACCGATGCCTTTCCCTGCTCCAGCCCCTCCACAGCCCCTGGGGGGACAGAAGCCAAACACCCAAGTACCCAAAGGAAGGTGGAAAATCGTGTGGCTGCTGTGTGTACCGCTTTTATTTATATTTATAGGTATAGTTATTTTTATTTATCCATTCTCCCAAGGTGCCAGAGGTGCTTGGAAAAAGCTCTCTGAGTTCCCAGGCAGCAGAGGAGCTGCTGCTGGATGAATCCATCCAGCTCAGGCCAAAACACCCCAAGAGCAGTTCTGTCTCCTTGGCAATACTTTGCCTTGTTCTGCCTTTAAAATCCGAGTGATTTCTGTGCTTGTCCCACCCTCCAGGGAATCCCACCCAGAGCATCTCCTGGTGGAAGGAGCTGGGGATGGCTCTGCCTCCTCCTTCCTCCCAGCCAGAGCCCAGGTCCCAGCTGGAGCTCTCCTGGCAGCCCCAGTACAGGTGGGGATTCCTCAGCAGCTTTTACCTCTCAAAGAGGCTCGGGAGCAAAGCTGGGACATTCCCTCTGTCACAGAGGGAAATTTGGGAGGCTCCACCGAGGGGCTGGAAAGCCCTTCCCAGGCTTTTCCTCCTGTTTGTGTTTGTATTTCAGGTCATGTCATTTGTATCACAAATGCCCTTTGGGGGGTCTGGGGGAGTTTTCCAGGGTGTTGGGTTGTCAGTGGTGGCTGGAGAGCACAGAGGGACCCTAAAGCTCTTCTCTTCCAGCCCCTGCCAGGGGCAGGGACCCTTCCCACCATCCCAGGTCAGCCTGAGCCCCACCCAGCCTGGCCTGGGACATCTCAGGGTATCCAGGAGCAGCCACCAAACAACAGAGAAATGCAATGGAAATACCCAGGCTGGAAATATTGTCCCTTTCAGTCCTGGACACCGCTGTGGTGGCAGCTGCAGGGACACCTCAGTGGCCTGTGGGTGCTTGAGTCCCAGTTAAAATTCCCAGAAAAACTCCAGGGAAGGTGTGTGTGAGTGCAAACCAGGGCAAGGCAGGAGGAGAAGAGGAATTCAAGGAGATGTGCAGCTCCCAGAAGGCTGCCCTAAAAGAAGGCACTAAGCTGGGATGAATGATGCATGAGGTAAAAGCCTGGGCACGGCAGGGAGGGGGAAGGAAAGGGGGTGGAAATGGGGAAGTGGATGAGAGAGATGAGTGGAAGAGCCAGAAAAGCAGGGACAGCATTTAGCAGGAGCAGTTTTGTGTTTGCAAGAGGGGAAAAAAAATAAACCCATGAAAACAAACCAAAAACCTTGTGGCAAAATATCCAGTGAGCCTCAGGGAGCACCAAGGAGGGTGGGAGGGACTGGGGACATGAACGGGGTCACCTGGAGCTGTTTGCCTGTTCCAGAGGGACAAACAGCTCCAGGAGCCCTGCAGGGCCAGGTCCCTCCAGCCAGGGGGGTCCAGGAGGGTCCAGGAGGGGCTGGACCTCCTCTAAATGGGCTCCTTTGGGCTGCAGGAGTGGGAAGGGAGAGGGAAAACAAAGGGAACTCTGAGCCCTCGGGCCCTTGGAACTTGTTAAATTGAAAATGTTTAATCCCATCACTGCTGAGGATGTGAATTTCTGGGAGCATGGGAATATATTTGTGTGCTGGGGCAGGGAAGGGCTCCCCAAGCCCCTCCTCAGGGACCTCAGCCCAGGAGGGTGGGGATGGACACAGCAGGAGGGTCTGGGGGGCAGAGCAGGGATTTGGTGCCTCAGGGGCAGGAGGGGCTGGGGGGGACCCTGGGCAGGGGTGGCCCTGCAGGGAGGGGCTGGGGGAACTGGGCTGACAAAAGCTGAGCCTGGGGAAGGTGAGGGAAGGGCCAGGGCTGGGCTTTGTTAAGCTGAGCCCAGGGAAGGAGCTGCTGGGCCAGGAGGAGGAGAGGCAGTGCCTGTCCTTCCCCAGGGAGCTGTGTCCTTGCAGGGCTGTGCAGATGGGGCTGTAAATCTGCTGTGCAGCTCCAGGGGTCCATCAGCTCCTTTTCCACGGGCAGGAGCCCACAGACATCCCCACAAAGCCTGGTGTTGCTGCTGCTCCAGGTTATCAGGGTCTCACACCCTTCCCACGTGGATACAGCCCCTCCAGAGGCTTCCTGGTGCTCCTGGATGGTCCCAGCTCCCTGAGCCCAGCTCTGCCTGCTGGAGCCCCCTGCCCTCGTGTGCTCTGGTCCTATCCCAGTGCTTCAGCCAGGGAATGGATCCAAACAAAGCAATGCTGGGAGACTTTAAACCCTTGGCCTGGATTTGTTCTGATGCCTTAAGTCTGAGCTTTCATGTATTTCAGACTCTGTGCTGCCCAGGGTGCAGTTCTGAGCTCACATTCGGTGCTGGTGAGCTCTGCACAGAGCAGGGACACAAAACAAATCCTTTTCCTGCTGAGGACCAAGGACAACTTTCAGGCCCAAAGCACAAACAAGGGTGGGCTGGAGGGAGGAACAAGAAGGATGGGACCTCACACCCTGAAGCTGGAATTAGACAATTAAACCCAAATATGCAAATAGACTGAAACTTATAAAAGTGTGAGACTCTTTTGTGACCAGTTTGGGTCCATTTTGTGACCATTTTGAGTGCACCTTGGGTTTAGCCCTGGCCAGGCTCCTGTCCTGCCCAAGGTCTATCATTTAATGTCTTTTAATAAATCCCTGCTTTGTTCTCCAGCTCTGTTCAGTCTCTGTTCCAGGTCAGCTTTCCCATGGCATCAGTTCCTGTGCCCCCAGAGCTCCCTGGAATTCTGCTGGCCATGGATTTGTCCTGCTGCTGTTAAACCTTGAACACCCAACCCAGGCTCTGGGAGAGAGGTCTGTGATTCCTTGGTGTGGGTGAGGAAGCAGCTGCAGGAGCCGGCTCTGCCTCTCCCCTCTCCTGCCCACCCTGCCGGGCTCTCCCAAAGCCCTCCCGGGATGGAGCAGAGCAGCCCCTGCTCCGGGCACAGCCCCGGATCCTGCTGTCACCCCGGGGCTGCTGTTTCCCACCTGGATCCCGGCTTTGTATCCGGGTTTGTGGCACCAGGACAGGAGCCCCAGCGCTGTCCGGGCTCTCCCTGGCCCCAGCCCGGCCCTGCCTTTCCTCGCTCTGGGTATTAACGAAGGGGTCAAGTGGAGTTAAGTGGTTTTGTTAATTATTCATCAGCTCCTCAGCCAGGCAGGGCTCAGCTCGGCTTTACCTTCGCCCCAGGAGCTGCCATGGGCTGGGTTTGCCCGGGACCCCGGGTTTGGGGCTCTGCTGGGCGGAGCAGCAGGTCCAGCACATTCTGCACAAACAAACGAGGGCAGAGCTGAGCTCCCCTCCAAACCCAGCAAGGCAGGGGGGCTGCTGGGCCCGGCTCCCCTCCAGCCCCGGCTCTGAGCCTCGATTAAAAATGCAAAGCCTTTAGTGCTAACACTCATCACCCTGACAGGGTTTGTGTTAACCGCGGGATGAGACTCCAGTTAAAGGCACAGGGAACGCAGCCAGCGAGCCCGGGGCTGCAGCAGTGCTGGGAGCACAGGGAGAGCTCTGCGAGAAGGGGTCGGGCTCAGTCCCTGCCCTTCGCCCTTCCCACTGCAGCTTGGCAGATGCCAGCAGCTTTGGGAAGCTCCCTTGTTCTGTGTCTCTGCTTGAACCATTTTCTGACTTTGTCCTCTGCTTCATGTCTGTGTGAAAACCCCACCAAAGGCAGGAGGGTCGGGTTTCCCAGGCTCCTCCTGCTCTCCTGCCCCTGGAACTCCTGTCTGGGGCCTGTCCAGAGGCCCTGGCTGTCCTTGGTGGAGACTCCATGGCCCAGCTGTGCTCCCATCCCCACTGAACCGACGGGAAAACGCCCCCAGCCCTTCCCAGAACAGCCTCCTCCTTTCCTGGGAATTCCAGCTGTTCCAGAGGTGACCTGATTCCCTGGGGAATGAACGGGGCTGAGCCCTTAACCCCCCCAGGCTGGGTCTGATGTGCTCATAGACTGAGCCCAAAGCAAAGCCCTGCCCAAGGTCCTGGGGCCAGGAACCAACTTTGAGGAGTTCTGTGCTCCTGTTGGATCAGCCAGAGTGGCAGGGCTGGAATGATAACCCAGCCTGACCTGGCCCTCAGCACCACATCAGGGAGCTGAGGAAAGCTCTGCTGATAACCTCGCACTGGCACGGAGCTGAAATCCAACAAAAGCCAGGAAAAGAGGACAAGCACTGATGGACACTTGGACTGAAAAATAGAAATAGTCTTGCTGGCACATGAGAGAAGGGAGGAACCCCCAGCCAGCCAAGGAGCTGCTGTGAACACCTCACCCTGGGCAGCTGGGGCTCCGTGGCAGACACATTTCGGAACTTGGATTTAGGGAATTCTTGATGTCAGCTTTGTGTCCTCCCAGCCACATCCTCCTGTGCAGGGCCCAAGGAACATTTCTGCAAAGCCAAATGTCCTCCCTGCTTTGAAGGAGGCGCTTCCTGTGGTGCCTGAGCTCAGCTGGGGATGAGGTCCTGCTGTGAGCTCAGCGGTTCCAGCCCGCGCTGGAAACCCAGAGATACTCAGGTGGGACAACCAGGAGAGGGCAACCAAGGGGAGCCAGGAGAGGCTTGGGGCTGTCCGGGATAACCAAGAGAGTCCTGCTCTTCCTGAGCTCCAGGGCAGCCACCTGAAGCCTCCACCTCCTTCCCCAATCCCACAGTGTCCTGCTGATCCTTTGGGATGTGAGAGTTGGAGGGCTCTGTGTGAAACATGGCTTGAAACAGGACCAGACCCTCCCAGCTCCCCCTGGAGAGGTGCAGGGAGCTGGGCAGGACAAACTGGACCATGATGAGCCTCCCACCTCCTCCCAGGTGCTCTTTGATGGCCCCCCTGATGTCACCGATGATGGCAGCGGCAGAGGGGTGACAGTCACATCCTGGGTGCCCTTGGGACACGTGTCCAGCACCTGCAGCTGGCCCTTGTGCAGCTCTAAACCCAGGGAGCAGCCCTGACTCACTGCCCCTGACTGCTGCTGCCTGGGAAGAGCAGGAGAGGATCAAATCCCCCGGGAGAACAGGAAAAGATTCTGTGTCATCCTTAAAATACACGAGGAGCTCTTCTCCTGTGGCCAAAGTGCCACAGCATCAGCAAGGCAGAGATTCTGGGAATGGCAGGAATTCTTCAGGGGAATCTTCACTGGGAAGAGAAAACTGGGCCTTTCTCCACCCACAACTCCCAGAGGTCCTGGCCAGTCCTTCCTTTCCTGTCATTTTTTAGTCCCTTGCTCTCCAGGCTCAGGTCTGGTACCATCCCAGCCCTTTGGTTTTCCATCTCCTCTCCTTTCCTGATCCCTGGCATTGAGCCCTGCTGAGGCCATGGGCTCCAGGAAGGGTGAAAAGCTGGGCCAGGTGACCCATGGTGGCCTTGGCTTTGTGTGGGTGTCACCCCTGCCTGGGGGCAGGGATGAGTTTGATGAGTTTGATGAGTTTTGTGAGCCAGGCTGAGCCATGGGAGAGGCTCCCAGATGCAAAACCAGGCAAATCTGGGAGTGTGGGAGGCTGCCCAGGGCCCCTGGAGCGAGCAGGAGCCCAGCCAGGCTGGAGAGCCCCCAGTGCAGGAGGTGCAGGTGAGGCAGGGAGGTGTTCCCAGCGCTGCTCCTGGCCAGGGACCCCCTGGCACCTCCCCCGTGGAGCCCCTGGATGGGGGAGCTGCAGGGGCAGCTCTGGCTCTGTGCCCTGGGGCTCAGCCCCAGCTGGCTCAGCCCACCCAGGCTCCATCTCCAGCAGAGCCCCAGGGGGATCAGAAGTGATCTCTCCTCCAGGGGGATCAGAAGTGATCTCTCCTCCCTGTGATCCCCCAGGCTTGGCATTCCCTCCAAAATCCGGAATTCTTCTGTGCTGCCTGCTTTAAACTCTTCAGTTCCAAACAGCTGCTCCTTGGTTTTCCTGAGGAAGGCTCCCATTTTCCCAGCACTGGGAATCCTGGATCACAGTATTTCCTTGTGTGTGTTTGCACACCTCACTTCTGTTCTATTCCTTCTCTGCACTTCGCTTCCATGTTTTATTCTAATGATCCTGCTGTGCCTCAGGAGCTTCTGAGCTCTAATAATAATTGTAGGGGTAATAAAATAAATCATCCTGGTGCTACCTGCATATGCCTGGTTACTTTCCTTGCATTTCTAATAAGAGCTGGACTGGATCAAACTGGGGGTTTGGACATTTTCCTTTGAGCTCTCCACGTCTGTCACTCCCAAACCTGTCACAGCCCAAACAACTTAGCACAGCCCCACGGCCACCAGGTGCCATCAACCCGTCACAGGTGGCTCAGGGTCCTCACTGGAGCTTTTTTATGGGTGAAATCCCACGGGATTAAGGGCTGGCTATTCAGACCCCCCAGCTGTGACAGTCACTGACCGAAGGTGCTGAGTCAGCACCAAGGAGCTTTGCATTACCAGGGTGGGAACACCCAGGAGCTGGGAAAGGGCTGGAGAACCCCTGAGGGAGCTGGAAAGGGGCTGAGCCTGGAGAAAAGGAGGCTCAGGGGGCCCTTGTGTCTCTGCACAGCTCCTGACAGGAGGGGACAGCCGGGGGGGTCGGGCTCTGCTCCCAGGAACAGGGACAGGAGGAGAGGGAACGGCCTCAGGGAAGGCTCAGGGTGGAGTTTGGGACAATTCCTCCCTTATGGAAAGGGTTGTCCAGCCCTGGCACAGCTGCCCAGGGCAGCGGTGGAATCCCCACCCCTGGAGGGGTTTAACAGCCCTGTGGATGTGGCACTTGGGGACACGGGTCAGTGGTGGCCTTGGCAGTGCTGGGGGTGGTTGGACTCAGTGATCTCAGAGGAGTTTTTTAACCACAGTTATTCTGTGATTCTGCAATTTGTGCAAGAAAAGCCTTCAGGCTGTGTGACTGTTTCAACCATCTCTGGCCATGGCAGTTTCCAATTTTAAAACAGAAGAGCAGCAAAAATTTGGGAGCACAATGAATCCTTGGGAGCTGCCCCTGCAGGTGGCACAGGAACACGGGAAGGGTGGATTCTTGTCCATGTCCACACCAGGAGCAGTGGCTGAGTCTGAACACCATTCCCAGAGCAACAGTTTGGGACCGCAGCCACATCCTCCCTGCTCTGCTGGAAATGATGGATTGGAGATGTTCTATCCTCACCTGGAGGCACAAAAATATGAAATTTGGGGAGAGTGATGTGCTGGCTGGTGAGCTCAGGATGGAGCTGTATCCATCACAGCCCTGGGACTCCAGGTCTGTCACCAAGGGCAGAGGAAGGTGGGTGCTGTGTCCATGGAGAGCCTGGCCCAGCCAGAGCTCCCCTCAGAGCCCCAGGTACAGCAGGAATTCCCTGACCAACCCCTGCACAAGGGTGAAGACAAAACCTTCCAGAGCTGAGGGGATTTGCTCAGTGTCCAGTAGAAGAAATGGCAGGAGAAGGAATATTCTTATTTCTCCTCTCCCTTTGGTGTCCCAAAGACAGAAGGAAGGAGGCATCAAGGCCTTACAGCTCCTGGAAGTGTTTCTTAGGCTTAATAAGAAGGGGAAAACCCATCCATCAATCCCTTCCTGCAGCTCCCGAGCCCTCAGCCACACCAGGATTTATGAAGCAGCACATTTGTGATGTGTTCAAGTTCCTGAGTCCTCCAGAGCCTCTCTGTTCATTCTGTATTTTTGGGCTGAGGAAATAAAGCCCTGGCAGGAACTGGGACAAGGGGGAGAATTGCACGGAGCCAGCTCCAAGCCAGAGCCAGCCCAGATCCTGGAGACCCTGCAATGAGTCCCATTTGATTTTCTCTGCCTGGTTTTGCCCTCTGTGCCCCTCCTGGTGCTGCTGCCCCTGGGGGATGGAGGGTCCTGAGGAACTCCAGGGCCATGGATGTCCCCATGTCCTGTGCCCAGGGCTGTGTCCCGAGGGGCACTGCCAGCCCCACACCCAGGGCAAGGCTGGAGGGTCCCAGGGTGTTGTGGAGGGGTTTAATAACCCCAGGGTGTTCCAGTGGAGAGGGGATGGTTGGAACCACGACTGAGGGAGCCAGGAGCTTCTCCTGAGGAATTTGGGGTGGAGCTCCCGGGGTGCTGGCACTGGGCTCTGGGCTGAGCTGGCTTTGGAGGAGAAGAGTGAAGGGGGACTGTCCCTGCTGGCCAGAACTGGACAGAGCATCCCTGGGTGCCCGGACCTGGGATGGGCCAGAGGGTCCCTGGGAGGAGAAAATGCCTGGATGGATGGACATGGAAATGGAGTGGGATGTGGGGGCTGCACTGTGTCCTGGGCTGGGGGATAGGGGGAGATCAAATGGACCTGGAAAAGCTTCCTTGGGTGCAGGAATGAAAAGAAAAAGAAGAAGCCCCATCCCTGGAGGGTTTAGCTGTTCCTCCTTGCAGCATTACAGGGAGCCTCTCCTGGGGACTGACTGACCAAGGGGTAAAAACCAGCAAAGTGCAGGGCCTGGGTCCCTCCCTGGACACCCAGCCTGAGGGTCAAGTCAGGGTTCTGGAGTGGCCTCCTCCAGCCCTGTCCCCTCCTGTGCTCCCCAAACCTTCTCTGCTGTCAGGGTGTGCTGGGCAGCCCCAGTTGTCCCTGTTCCTTTGTGTCCCTGACATGGGGCAGGCTCTGGGGCATCCCTGCCCTGCTTTCTCCTCCTTTTGGAGTTTCATGAGCCCTTGACTGCAGCCTGCTCCCTGTGAGTCCCTTTGGATCCCAGCTGGCTGCTCCTGCCCTCCTCTCCAGGCTCAGGGCTCCCTCCTGGGGCAGGAGGCTCCTTAGCCAAACCCAGCCCTGTTCACTGGCAGAAATGGGATTTTGGGCAAAGCTTTCAGTCTGCCTCCAATCCCATTCCTGCAGTGGCTCAGGTTCCTGCAGGATCCTGGCCAGAGGCTTTGGAAGATGCTGGTCATGCTGAGGGACTTTTCAGAGTGAAAATCCTCCCTCCTCAGAGCCTGAACTGTGTTTGAGGTATTTAAATATCCTGAAGTCAGATTCTCTGTGGCTCAGATCTCACTGGCAGCCCATGCAAAATAAAGTCCTGCATAAAAGGGAATTTAAGCTCTCTAAACCACTCCTGAAATGGCTTTACTTGCACCTTCATTGCTGTTTCCCTGGACCCTCCACGGCATCTCCCAGTCCCCTTTCATTTGAGGTGCTCATTATTTTCCTCACAGCATTAAGTGCTGCAGTGTCTGAGCAGCCTGATCCCCCCACCTCCATCCCATCCAATATTCCTGCCCCCTTTGGCTCACTGAACTTCCTGACTCCAGCTGCAGCCTGTGCCAGGCCCCAGCTCTGTGCAGGGACTCCAGAAATCAGGGAAAGTTTCTGGAGCTGAGGTAAAAATCACTGTGGGTTTTTCCCTGAGGCTTTTCCAGGAGAGGCTTTGCAGCCAGGTGTGGGTGTTGAGGAGGTTTGGAGTGCTGGGGCAGAGCCTGGGGAGCAGCAGGACACAATTCCTCCCAATTCCTCTGCTCCCGGAGGGATGGAGAGCCCTGGCTGACAAACCCCGGCTGTCTCTGGCAGCACTCCATCATTCTGAGCTGGATTTTGACACCGTGTCTCTCTCTCCAGTCCTAACAGAATGGAAAAGGAAATTATGTGTATTTGAACAAATCACAGCTCCTGACAGGAGTCAGGAGCAGTTTTAATGAAGCGGATTTGTTCCCTGTCTCGTTCCCCGGACTGGTAAATGTAACTTGACTTTGTCCCTTTAAATAACAGAAATCTGTGATGTCACATCTAATGCTCCATCAGTGTCTGTAATGCCATCAGTCACAGCAGCAATAATATGATATAGATATTTTTTTAATGATAAATGGCCCCTATCATTCTGGAAAAGTACCCGCCTTAAATGGATTGAGGTCGTGCAAAAGATTTCCTTTGGATTAGTTTGTGGGTTTTTTCAATTTAACTGAAGTGAGGGTTGAACTGGCTCGGAGATGATGTGAGAAGGGGGCGATGGGAAGAGCCCGTCCCTGGCCGGGGCGGGCAGCAGAGGGCACTGCTGGGGACACTGCTGGGGACACTGCTGGGGCACTGCTGGGGGCACTGCTGGGGGCACTGCTGGGGGCACTGGGCACTGCTGGGGACACTGAGCACTGC
>VXBR01002665.1:346645-360880 GCA_013400215.1 Cisticola juncidis | reverse complement strand
CAGGGGCAGCCACAGCTGCTCTGGGCACCCTGTGCCAGGGCCTGCCCACCCTCCCAGGGAACAATTCCTGCCCAATATCCCATCCAGCCCTGCCCTGTGGCAGTGGGAAGCCATTCCCTGTGTCCTGGCACTCCATCCCCTGCCCAAAGTCTCTCTCCAAGTTTCCTGCAGCTCCTTCAGGCCCTGCAAGGTCACACTGAGGTCCCCCCAAAGCTTCTCCTCCCCAGGTGAACATTCCCAGCCCTCCCAGCCTTTCCTCCCAGCAGAGCTGCTCCATCCCTCTGCCCATCCTGGAGCCTCCTCTGGGCTCCTGCAGCAGCTCCAGGTGCTTCCTGTGCTGGCCCAGGGCTGGGTCAGGTGGGGTCTCACCTGAGCACAGAGACAGAATCCCAATCCCAATCCCAGTCCCTTTCCTGCTGCCCACACTGGGATCAGCCCAGGATTTGGGGTTTCTGGGCTGTTCCCAGTGCACATGGATGGCTGTTTTCCTGCTCCTGTGACCTGGGAGCCAAATTCTCTCCTCCCTGCTCGGGGTACTCCCCCAGCCAGGGTGGGATGCTGGGACCGGGTCCCTGTGCTGGGTGAGGATCCCATTCCTCCCCCTGCAGGCACCTGAACCCCATCCCAGCCCCTTCCCTGAGCTCTGGGTGGGCTGGAAAGCACGGAGATGCCAAGAAAATATGGAAACTGCAGAGCCCCTTTGGGCTGTGACTGATCTCAGATGGACGGAGCAGTGCCTGGGCTCAGGGGCTGAGCTTCTGGAGTTTTGGGGGCTCCCAGCTCCCTGTCCCACTCTGCCAGGGCCACCCAGCAGGATGGTGGCCCCAGGACAGGGCTGCTGGAGCTGGGCATGGGCTGGTTTGGCCACACTGGCTGGAGAATTGGTGGTGGCACATGAAAAACCACACACAGGGGGATGTGGCTGCTGGGCCTTGTAATAAAGCCTGGTCCACTCCATCCTAAATGTGGGCTCTGTGTCCTCCTGAAAGAGCAAAGGGGACCAACAGCCTGAAAAATGCATTAGGAGCTGGGAATAGGCAGGTTGGGCTCCTTGCTGAGTCTCTCCCTGGCATCCCCTCCTGCCTGGATGGATGGAGGGATAGGCTGGGCTGGCAGGTGGGAATTGCTGGGATGGAGGAGCCCTGCAAATGCAGCCAGGGCTGCAGGTGTGGGGCAGGGAGGGCATGTCAGGAGCAGAGCAGACTGCAGGGACAAAACCTTGGGGGGTTTTAGCTGAAGGTTTTCCTGATTTGAGGCAATTTGGAATTTTCCAGCTGTGTCTGACTCAGCTGAAGGCCAGAAAAAACAGTCAAAAACCTCTGTGGGCAGCAGAGCCGACAGGACCTGCTTTCTATGGAGTTACAGCCTTAAAATCTTCACCCAGCACTCTCAGCTCCTTCCCTCGGTCCCCACCAGCCTGGCAGGAAAACTTTCCTTGGGAAAGGATTGTCCAGCCTGGCACAGCTTCCTAGGGCAGGAGTCCCCATGTGCAGAAGGGTTTGAAATCCACGTGGCTGTGGCCTTCCCAAGCCCCACTGAATCTGTGATTTCAGAGATTGAAGCCCCATGTTTGGGCTGGGCAGTGATCTCTCCATACATAAGAGCTGAATTTGTCTCTTCCTCTCACAGAATTTATTTTGGGCTTATTCAGCCCCCTGTCCTGAAACCTGTTGGAAGAGCAGATCCTTGGGATCTGTGCTCCAGGGTGAAATGGGGTTTGTTTGGGCAGTCCCTGTGGAAGGGAGCAGGATGGACAGCTCAGGGATTGGGGCTCTGTGACCTTGGCTGTTCCTGAGGCTGCAGCTGGGAGCAGCCAGAGAGGAGCAGCAGCTGTTGAAGCTGTCAGCTCACAGCTCCTCAATTCCTCTGTTGGAAAACCTAACCCACCACATCAGTCAGGGCTCTTCTGTTCCCACTGTCAGTCAGAGGCTGATTGATATCCTGAAATGGGATGATTTAGGACTCCTTCACATTTTTCTCCCAAGCTGCTTGCCAGTGGAAGTGGGGATTCCCATCATTTGTCCATGGACAACCTCCCCCAGTCCTGCTCAGCCCTGACTCTCAGTGTATCTTAGACAAAAATCACCCACCAACTGTGGAAACAAAAAATCCCCCTTTTTCCATATCTGGAACCTAGATATTGCTTGTTATTTGTCATTATCATATTCCCTTACAGCAGACCTGGTAAAGATTAGTTTGATGCTGATTTCTGCCTTTCAAACACAGGTGAATCTGGGTTTTTTGCCAAATTTGCAGCTTTTGAAAGGGTCTCTCCTTGGAGACCAAGCTGGCATTGAGCAGGGTCAAGATCAACCTGCAGCCTGTCCTGGGCTGGGCAGGATCAAGGAAGGCAGAAGCCTTTGATGAGGAAAAGCCACATCCATACATCAGAAATGCAGTTTAATTCACAAATGTGGGAAAAATAATTTGTAATTATCAGCTCCCCCATGTTTAACCAGTTTTTTGTTTGTTTCCAAATTCCTTTTGAAGTTCTCCAAAACAATCCCCCTGTGCAAGCAAACAAGGGTTTCAAAGCTTTGCCTTCAGATTCAGGAGTCCAACCCCCTGCCCATAGGTTTGCAGTGTGTTCTATTCTCTCTGCTTTTTATCTTTATTAAAGGGCTGTAATTTGGGTGATTCATTGCGGCTGCAGCCGGCAGTTTCCTCGGCCTGACACAATTCTGCACTTGCAGAGGCCATTGTGTGCCCAGAGCAGATCCCTGGGGTGCTGCTCCATGCAGACAGAGGGGCTATCACAGGAACCCCTCTGGGAACCAGGAATTCAATAACTCAGTCAGGGAGGGCTCAGCAGGGCTGAGCAGTGAAACCCCCAGGCTGTGCTGTGGGAATGGGAGCGAGGGAGGCAGCCAGGGGCTCCTCTAATCCCAAACCACAGCAAGGTGGTGTGGCCTCCAAAAACCCCGATGGAGTGAGACAAGATCCATCCTGCCACACCACAACCTGCAGGAAAGGCAGGACTCAACACTTCTGGGTTCAGGAATGGCAAAATTAACACTCTTTGGTTCAAGAGTGAAAATTCAGCTCTCCTGTGAGCTCAGCCATTCCTGGCTTTCCAAGCAGCCTCACTGGGTTGGAAAAGGAGTGGAGCAGGGACATGATGTGGTGTCTGAATGAGATCCTGCCCAGCTCTACTCCTGAGGGGTTTGTGCCACCCCTCTGCCTTCCCACCCCTCTGAGGGCACCTTGCAGGGCCTGGGAAGGGTGGCAGAGCTGCTGTGAACAAGAGGTGCCTCCTGCAGCACAAGCAGGCTCTGTGGGGGCTCTGGGAGGGCAGGTGGAGCCAGGAGCTGATCCAGTCTCTGCTTCAGCTCCTCTCACCTGAAGTGCCCTTCCCTTGGTGCTTTTTGGAAGCCTCTACTCTGTCTTTCCAGCTCATCTGCCCAAACCTGATGTTTCCATGAGAAACATCATCCTTGAGCACCCTCAGGGACAGTAAAATCAGTGGTGCCACTCCCATTAGGAACCCAAAATCCAGGAGAGAAATGGGGTCCTGCAGTGCTAAGGGAGCGATGCTGTGCCCCAGCAAGCCCAGCTGGCTCCTGCAAACCCTCCCTGCTGCTGGGGCTGGGCAGTGCCAGGCTGCAAACCCTCCCTGGCCTGGCCTGGGGGGACAGGGCTGGGGCACCCGCGAGGTTTAGGGTGCAGGACAAGTGCACAATGTAGGGTCTGTGGAAGAGGACACACGAGGAGACTTCCATGACTCAAATTTCACATTAAGGGTGTCCGGTGAGCCCAGCACTAAAACTGTGGCAAATGAGGGGTTTGAGCTCACTGCACAAGGAAAATCTGTTATGTTGTGGCCATGGATCTGCTCATTCTAAAGAAAAGGGAAAGTTGAATATTTGCAGTCAGAAGACAAAAAATTCCACGATTCCAGGATGGCATCAAGCTGAGGTTTGAGCCCACTGCACAAGCAACATCTCTGCTGTTGTGGCCATGGTTCAGTTCGTTCTAAAGAAAAGGGGAAAACCAAATATATCACAGTCAAAAGCCAAAAACTGCACAAGTCCAGGATGGCATCATGAGGTTCATTTGGCCCTCACCACAGACTCCCAGATTGACAAAAGAGAAGGAATAAATGCAAGGTTCATTTCAGAAACACAAGGAGTCAGCTAAAAACACAAACAAGGCTGAGGCTGTTCCCAAAGTGGAACAGCTCAGCCTCTCCAACCTGGCCAACTGCAAGGCTGAGCCTGACTGTGTTTGATCTGGGAATCAGATTTAGCCCACACCATCCCAATGAAAAATATCACACGTGGTCTGCACTTCAGGCTATGTTCCAATATCTGAAGGAAGGGATCTTTTAATTGAAAACCTTAATGTTTCTCGTTATATTTAAAATTAGAGCAGAACGGCAATAAAATTGGTCATGGGATTGAGACAAGTTTTCAGGGAGGGAAAGAAATTTATTCTTCATTTTTTACATCTAGACATCCGTTAAAAGCTTGGGCAAATTTGATTACGTCAATGCAAGGATTAATAATTAAAGGAACAACAACCACATGCCTTGGAGAGACACACGAGATGGCAGCAGCTCGGGCTGGAGCCTCTGAGGACACCCTGGTTTTGCTGGAATCTCACCCCTGCCCCTCGGTGTTTAGAGAACTTTCCCACCAGCTCTGCCATGCAACGCCTTTCCCAGGAATTTTCAGCTGGTGCCTACACCCAGGGAAATGGTACCAACACTTGGTATCAGGTGGATTTGGAAGAAGGACTGTGCTGTTCCCACAGTTTATGAAGGCTCAAAGAGAAGTGTTCAGGGTAACCCTCTCCAGCCCCCAGCAGGAGCCCTGGCAGAGGGGATGGTGATCTCCAAACACCGCACAGCCCCGAGTCAGCCCCGCCAGGATGGAGCAGGAGGCTCCAGGGCCGCCCCCTCCCGTCCCCGGAGCAGATGGGTGTCCGCAGGCGGGGACACGGAGCCGCTCCGCTCCCGGCGTGGCCCCCGGCCAAGCAGAATCCTCGGAGCTGCTCTGCGGATCCGGCCGCAGCCCCGGCGCTGGGAGCGCCTTCCCGGGCACTGAGGGCGGGATTGAGGGACGGAGTCCCCGACTCCAATGCGGATTTCCCAGCCAGGCCCAAGTGGTGTTCCCCTCCCTGCCCGTCCTTCCTCCCTCCATGGTGGGAATCTTCTCGTTCATTAACAACTTGCTAATTATCCCAGCAGCTTGGAGCTGGGTTGCAGCATGGAATTCGAACCAGCTTTTCCTTCTGGCACCCACCCCTGGGTGTAATTAATGAGGCGAGAGGAAGCCAGAACACCGGGTCAGCCCGGGGAGCAGGAGAGCATTGATGGGACACCCAGAGCGGGATGGTCCGAGCCGGCCCCAGGGAGGGAGGGCGGCACTTTGGGGTCAAACCGGGCAAAAGAAGATAAAGAAGAAGAAGAAGAAAGATGTGCTCATCATTTCCTTTGGTTTTCTCCATTCAAGCTCAAAATCCAGACTAAGGAGGGCTCCATGGAAACCCTGCTCTTCGTCCCCTCTCTCCTTTTTTTTGGAAATGCTGGATGGAAGGCTGACGCTGTGTCTCAGCCATCCCTGCCCTGCTGAGCAGCCCAGGGGGCACTGAGAGCCCAGCCTGTTGCAGACGGGTGTTCTCACAGAGGTCTGGAGAAGGACTGGGTCTGGAGAGGGACCTGGAGCTGGAGGAGGGATCAGCGTCACTCGCACGCTGCCAGTGCCAGGTTGTCTCCCCAGTGCCTTGGCACCAGCAAGTGGCCTCCCAATCCAAATGGCATTGCTTCCCTGCTCACGGGATGCGGGCAGGAGGCTGAGGACCCCGTCTTGCAGAGCTGGGCTGGGGTGACGCAGCCCTTCCCCCTCCCCTTCCCCACCACCCTGGGTGATGCAGCCCTTCCCAACCACCCCGCTCCACCCAGGGCTGGCACTGGGAGGGCAACGCCTTTGGGCACTGCCATCACCAGGACAGAGGGACACGATCCTCCTCCTGCTCCCACTTCTCTGGAGCACTGCTAGAGCACAAACTTTGCTCCGTGCACCCTCAGCAGCGCCTGGGCTGCCCTCACCCACCCCGCTGCCGGTGGGATCCCTTCTTGCCACCCACCGTGCCTGCTGGAGGGAGCCTCGATTTCCAGCTTGTTGCTGCTGCCACCGCAGCTCCCGGTGCTGCCGGCCCCGGCCCCGCGGGCTGCCAGGATGCCCCCGACGGGCGGCAGCAGGATGCTGGCGCTGGCAGGCCCGGGCGGCGTCGCGGCGCTCCGGGGGGAGCAGCGGTGCCAAATTGGGGTTCTAGCCCTTTAAATCCGATCCGGTACTGCAAAAAAAAGGACGAGCGAGCAGGAGAGAGCCTTCAGACTCTTTTAATTAAAGCTTGTACCATAGTCTGTATTCCCAAGTCACGGCAGCCGCCCGCGCTTCCCCAGGACACCTCGGGCTCCGGCACGGCATGGACGGGCACCGCGGCGCGGCGGGCACCGGCGGCTGCAGGTACGCGCGGAGGGACGGGGCTGCGGGCACGGCTTCTCCCCGCTCCTGGCTGCCAGCTGGGAGCATCCCCCTGCTTTTCCCGTGTGTTTTCCTCTGCCGGGGAGAAAGTCTAACGCGTCGCTGTGGCTCACGCGGGGCCGCTGGCAGGAGGAGCCTTCCCACCGCGCACCTGGGGCCCGGGGCTGCCTGTCCTGCCACCTCCGCTCCCTTCCCTCTCCCCTCCTTCCCTTTTAAATAATTGAGTGCGTGACCCACAGTTGTGGCTTTTTTACCCTTTCGCCGTGTAAATCCCGGCGCTGCCGTTCAGCAGGAGATAAGTTGGGCTGCCTGGCCCATAAATCACGGCAGAAGTTGGTCCCCGCCGCGCTGCCGCCGCTCGGCTCCTCTCCGTCCCCCGGCTCTCCCAGGTTAGGGGAGTTTTGCCACATCCTTCCATGCGCATTGCACTCGCAATGCAGAGCAGTTCTGGAGAGCCTCGCCGAGCGAATCCCGGGTTATTGGGAACGGCAGCGTTGTTTGCACGCCGGAGTCTCCTCTCCCCAGCACTGTCACCCACCCCAGCCTTAGCTGGGCTGACAGATCTCCCTTCAGCGGGAGCCCTGTGCCCAGACAACGTTTAACTGTGCCCTGCCCCGCTCAGGCAGTGATTTTCCTCTCCTTAGCCGAGTGACTCTGTTTATATTTCCACCGAACGCGGCTTTTCCCTTGAATTATGGATTGTGGTTCCCTCATCCCCGTCTCAGGTGGGCGCATCTTTAAGGTGCCCTGACCCTCATGAGAGCCCGTTTGAGCCTTTGCAGCCGGGTCCCAGGTGAGGCTGGGTCCCTGGGAGCCTCTCTCCTGCACAGATCCCGGAGGGAAAGAGGCTGTGCCAGCAAACATTTATCCTGGTGCCTATTGAGGTTAATAACACTTTTGACAAATAGCAGCCTCCTCGAGGCTTGAAATAGGATTGGAAAAGCAGCCACTAATCTCCCTGAGAAGTGCTCGATGGTGGCCACCTCTCAGGAAATGAGGAGAGGAGCTGTTTATGTTCTGCACGTTGAGGCGTTAGCGCGGCAAAAAAAAATCCCGCTTTTCTTAATCCAGGGGAAAAACTCTGTCTCACCTTCATCTCCCAGGGCAGAGGGCTTGGGGAGGGGATCCTGTGAACTCAGCACGGCCCAAAGCCCACAGGACTGTGGGGCTGCACGGTGGGGTCAGGAAAATGGGGGTTTTTTCTCCTCACCAGTGGTGTTTGCCATGAGCGAGGGAGAGATGGGACAGGGAACTTGGAAGTGCAGGGAGAGCGGAGCCGTGGGTCTGAGAAAGCATCTGAGCAGCAGCACCTGCAGGGCTCAGGTGGTTTGTGGGCAGCAAAACACTTTGCCTTGAGCAGTGAGCGAGTGAAACTTGGAGAGTAGGAGGCACAGAGCCTGCAAGGAAAAGCAGAGGTGCCAGGACAGAGGGAAATCCGCGGCACAGCTCCGTGCTGAGCTCGCAGAGTGTGGGGCTGCGCAGGCACAGCCGTGCTGGGCACCCCAGGGCTGGGGGTTCCTGGTTTTCCCTGCTTTCCTCAGCACTTCCCAGCCCTTGGTAGTGCTTTAACCATCTGTGACTTCGGTGACATTAGGAAGGAGCTTGTCCCCTGTGATCAGGAGGTGGGATAATGGCTCCATTGTTCCCAGCTCCAAGGGAAGAAAATGACCTGGCAAGGAAACCTGAAAGTGCCTGAAAGGTAAAAAGCCCTGTTCCCATGGACTGAGCGGGGCTGCAGGCAAACTCTTCTCGGGTGAGGCTCCTGGAACCCGTGCCCTCCATCCTGCAGAGCTGGAGAACATGGAGCAGGGTTTGCAAACCACCAAAAAAATACAAGCAGCGTGTGAGAGATGAACAAAATGTGCATCTTTTTTCAGCAAAGCAGCTCAAGCACACAGAGGGTGTGGAGTAATTATTTATAGTGCCATCAGCAGAAATAATAGAATGAAATGAAGGGCTGAAAAGTTTTGCTGACTCTCAGTGAATGCGTCCTGGCACGGACGGATCATTCCCGGGCCCAGCCCTTCGTATCTCCAGCGCTCCCAAGAGCAGCCTGGAGACACAGCACAGCCTGGGATCCAGGGAGAGCGGCTGGGAGCTGATCCCAGAGGGAGGATGAAGCTTCTGTGGCAGCTCCCAGCTCCCTCCTGAGCCTGCTGTGCTGCCCGAGCCTGGATCTGTGTCCCGCTGGATGCCTGGGAAGGAAAGGAGCAGCGCGCTGCGAGGGGAAGGGCTGGGTGCCCAGGTTTGACTTTTCCATTTCATTCTGGGAACACTGAGATTAAGAAGGGTGGTGAGGGGATGTTTTTGAGATCAGCAATTAGTGTGATCTGGTATTTGTGCTCTGTAATTAAGCTCAGAGTGCTGGGTTTCAGTCACGGCTGAGCCCAGGCGTTGGCAGGACTGGCAGGCACGGACAGGGAATTGCTCACCTGGAATCTGTCACTCACATGAAAGGTGGCCTGCACTAGGGTTCCTTTTCTAAAGGGAGATAGCTGAGTTTGAACTCACCTTTGTGGGGATGAAAAGGTCTCTTTGGCACTTTCCCCTCTTTTTCTTCACCCGGGAATGGTGAGTAGTGCCAAGCCTGTCCCTCCCCGTCCGGGCAGATGTTGGAGGTGGGCGCTGGGGCTGGTGCAGGTGGGAAGGTGAATTTGAGCCCTGACTGAGCTGCAGGCCTTGAGCAAGAGTGGCAGAGTCCCCAGGAATGCTCTGTGAGACAGGTTCTGAACAGCCCCAGAGCCCTTTCCTTCCCCAGGCTCCTTGATAGCACTGGGGACCATCCCCTGGTGGGCACGAGGGGCTGGGTTTAAAGGTCCCACCAGGCCATTTGCTCCATCTTGCCCTGCCTGTCCATCTCCAACCAGCCGCAATTTTCCCGCTCCAAACTAGAGCTGAATTTCTGAGGAAGAGGCAGAAAGATAATTCTATTTTTATTGTAGGCAGTAACCTTTCCTACTTCCTTGACTCTGTAGAGTGGAAAGAGCCCAGGCACACAAGGCAGAGCTCTCATTTCTGCTTTCCCTTTGCCAGTCACCTTTAAACAAAAGGAACCCAGCAGGGTGTCTGGAGCAGGAAGGGACCAATATGGATCTGATGGAGATAAAACCTAAATTTACTACTTTGAGCTGCTAGAATCTAATAGATTCTTCTATTTAGAGCAAGGGATGTTTGTCAAGCCCATTCTCCATCTCTGGCAGGGTACTGCAGTTGGAATTAGTCTGATAAATTAAAAGCAGTCTACAGAAGTCTGAAATGGTGAAAATGCAGCATATGAATGAAATTCCATGGTTATTGAAGGAAATGCTTGAGGGACAGACACCAGCATGGGGTGTGGGGCTGGGGGGTGGCAGAGTCATGGCCAGGGGATGGCAGGAGCCGGACAGGGACCTGCAGGGATGGATCATCCTGGTCATGGTCATCTGCTGTGGTCACTGGGTGCCTTGGCTGGGCTGGGTGTCCTGTCAGAGCAGGTTCATCCACCTCACCTGTGTTCTTGTCTTCTTTGATGTTTTTACCCTTTCCCCCCCTCCTTTGGGACATGTTTTAGCCCTTTGAACAGAAGCCACTCTCAGGGCGTTATTTTAAGCCCCCACTTGAATGGAAGGAGATGAGAGGCTGCCCAGACAATGCAAACCTTGTGTTCCATGGTCACCCAGAGAGTGCCAGAAATCGAGGTCTTCTGGAGGCTGCTCTGGGTTAAACCAGATCATGTCAGGACCCCTGGGGATCCTTGAGTGCAGATTTCCAAGAAAGTCCTGTACAGATGTTGCCCAGTTTGATGCAGGTTTCACCCTTCAAACCCTCTTGTGCTCAGGACTGACTGACTCTGGGTCTCTCCTGGCTCCAGCCAAAGCCTGGACTCCAGTTTGAGCCCAAGCGCTCTGGGAGCCTCAGGCACGGTTTCAAAGGGGATTAATAAACCCTCAGGAGCTGCTGATGTTTCACAGTTGGAGTTGGCAGGAGGCCCCTGTGATTTTGGAAAGTTTTCTCCTGGAGGCTCCACTGCAGGAGCAAAGGCAGGAAGGGGCTGGCACCCCCAGAGCTGCAAATGAAACAGGAACCTGTTCAGAGTGTGCTTTGATTTTTGCTGCCTCATAAATCCACTGTGGCAAAGCAGCCTATGGAGCTGGGAAGGGATTAACTGGGGAAGAGGAGAGGTCTCCCAGGGGTTAAGCACAAGAAAGCTGCTGGTTCTTGAGAACAAGGAGCTGCCACGGAGCTGCTGCTGTTGTGGAGGAGTCCCCTGGCCTGGCTGCCCCCGGGATGTCTGTGGCTTGTAATGATCTGCAACCCCCCTGACCCCTCAGCTGGCTCCAGGCCTGGGGCTGTGCAGGGGGACACAGCAGGGGAGTGTCACAGAATGTCACAGAACCCCAGGCAGGGTCATCCCAGAGCACAGGGCACAGCTTTGTGTCCAGAGGGCTCTGCAGTATCCCCGCTGAGGAGACTCCAGCCCCTCCCTGGGCAGCCTGGGCAGGGCTGGGCACTGCCAGGGCAGAAGTTGTGCCTCCTGGGCAGGGGGAATTGCTGGGCTCAGGCCCTGCCCGTGGCTCTGGTGCCACTGCTGGGCCCCCGGAGCAGAGCCTGGGCCCTGCTCTGCCCCTCCCTGCACACAGGGACACCCAGGGCTGAGGGCCCCTCTCAGCTGGGGCTCCTCTCCAGGCTGGGCAGCCCCAGCTCCCTCAGCCTTTCCTGGGCATGGAGATGCTCCAGTCCTTCCTCATCCTCACAGCCTGTGCTGGGCCTGCTCCAGGAGCTCCTGGCCCTGCTGTGCTGCGGATCCAGAGCTGGACAGGGCACCCCAGAGGTGCCCCCCGGCTGGGCAGAGGGGCAGGATCACCCCAGAGGTGCCCCAGGGCTGGGCAGAGGGGCAGGATCCCTCCCTGTCCCTCTGGCAGTGTCAGCACGGGCAGGGCTCGATTGTCGATTGTGGCTGCTGGGACGGGCACAGCTCCCGGTCCTGGTGATGGACACGGGGGTGTTGTGACGTGTGACTGTCACATGTGTTGTGTTAACTGCTGTCACATGGAGCGGTGACAGTACCAGGCAGCTTCTGTTGGGTGCTCTGTCCCTTGGCACCTCAGTCCATGCAGAGTTGTGTTGGTTTGATGAATTCCTCTCGGTGAGTTCACATGCAAAATCCCATTTTCTGGAACAAAAGGTGCCGATCCCAGAGCCGTTGTCATGCAAATAACACCAGTGGGATTAATCCCAACCATCCTGGCCTCAAAGGAAAACCCAGAGAAAAGGGTTGGGGCAGGACCCCGTTCAGCTGCCCCCTGGCACAGCAGCAGCCCCACTGCACCCACCCCGCAGCTATTCAGAGTTCCTGCTGAATGCTCAGTGGGAAAGGAGATCCAGGCAGTTGGAATGATCCATAAAAACAAACTGGAAGAGTGGATGGAGTCTTCTCTCCTTTAGGTTGTACCATGGATTGAAGGTGCAAATTTTGACCTGTGACCTGACTGAAGAAACAGTGCTCTCTTTGGGATATTTGATTAATACCCTGTTCCCTCCTGGAATAGAAGCTGTAAAAGGGTTTTTTTCTGGGATGCAGGAAGGAGATGGATCTGTGGAAAATGCTGTCCCTGCTCTTTCCAGAGGAGCTGAACCCTGTGAGAGGGTGGGTGATGAGGTGATTTGGGCTTATTCCTGTTCTGGCACTAAAAAAGAAAGGGGGCTCCACTTGGGGTCTCATTTAGTGCTTGAGGAAAGCATTGCTCCTCCAGAGAGGCTGGGAGCAGCCAGGGCATCAGGAAACCTTGGACAGCCCTGCTGATCCCTTTGGGAACACCGACCCAAAAAGCAGCAGAGCTTGCCCTGGGTCAGAGCTGGGCCAGGCTGCTCCAGGCTCAGGTGCCAGGGCAGGGGCTGGAGGGAGCTTCTCCAACCTGGACCAGTCTGGGGTTCCACGAGCAGCCCTGGCAGTCTCGTGGTGCTTGTGCAGAGGAGAGAGGAGCTGCTGTGTCCTTGTGCATCCATGGACAGGGGCACAGGGGTGCCTGGGGCACAGGGGGTCCTTGGGCACAGGCACCGGGCCCTGGGCATGGCTGTGCCTCTGGCTCAGCACCAGTGCAAGCCCAGATCCCCAAAGCCAGAGGGAATTGCTTTGGATTGACAAGCAAAGTAAAGCAGTTAATTTTGAAACAGGGTTTTGTTTTTCCTTTGTTTTTAAATGTGTGTTGGGTATGTGTACATTTGGCACACACTGCTTGTGTTTGCACTCAGGGTCTGCAGCCTAGGAGTGCCCAGCACTGACAGGAGAGCAGCTCCAGGGTTATTGTTTGAGTTTCTGCTGGGACTGAATGCCCAGCACTGACAGGAGAGCAGCTCCAGGGTTATTGTTTGAGTTTCTGCTGGGACTGCTGCTTCGTTATTTGATACAGGGCAGTGATGGTTGACTACACAATCAGGGTGACTGCAGGTCCAGGTTTGGGGAGAGGGAATTGGTGACCATGGGAGCTGCAGGCAGAAGGTGCAGGAAGGGAAGAAGTGAAGGAGGCTGGGGAGGTTCCCTGGGCTCTCCCAGAGGTTCCAGAGAAGCTTTGCTGTGGGGTTGTAAGGAAACATGAGGTTACCAATGGCCCTGTGCTTGTCCTAAGCAATGTCCCCTGTGGGCACCCCCTTCATGTGTTCCCACGTGCCTCTGGAGAGAAAACACCAAAATAAGGTTTGTTTATAAAAATGAATGGCAGAGTGGGAGAGAGAGCTGTGAGGGGGGTACAGAGCTGGCACTCCCTGGTCCTGGGCTCCAGCCCCAGGCAGGGCTGGGATGGAGAGCAGCCTTGGCATGGCTGTTTGGACAGCACAAGGGGCTCAGGTCTCACAGTCAGAGCCCAGAGCTCCCTCTGGGATATGGAGAAACCAGAGGCTGCCACAAAGCCTTCCCTCCTCCCTCCCTGCCACCCCTCAGGCCACAACCCAAGGCAAGCTCCTGAAAGTCCCTTAAAGCTGTTTATTTTTGGTGATGCCACACCTGAGGCTCACCCTGAAGGGTTTGAAAGAACAGATCAGCTGAGTTTAGGAGTGTGAGTTATGAAGGGAACCTGCTCTGTGCAAAGCACAGGTCACCCATGATGATTCACTGGGTTTTTTCTTGACCATTATTTAAACACTTTATGTCCAAACTGTGATCCACATAAAATTCCTGGAACGTGCCTTGCAGCTCAGTGTCCAGCAGCTCCAGGAGGAAATATTTTCTTCTCTGGCAGTAAGAAAAAAGCCACAGAGACTCAGGACATTGTTATTGTAGCTCCATCCTTGGGACTCTTCCTCTAGTGAGGACAAATTCCCCTCTCACCTCATCTGGAGGAGGCCAAGTGCAGCCCATTCCTCCTCCAACTTCCCAGCTCCTCTCAACCCCTGCTGAAAACCTCCTGAGCTGAAGGCTGTCTGTCACTCTCAATGCATTATTTTATTCCTCTTTTGAGCACTTGATGTCTTCCAGGAATAATTCAACAACATAATTGGGCACTATTTGCAAAAACACTTCCTCTGCCTTTTTCTTTTTTTGAAAAGATTTCTTGGTAATTTCCTCGGGTACCTCTTGGGTCTGGTGCTGTGAAAAACAGCTAATGTTTGTTCTCTATTGCCTTTGCTCCGTGATGTTGAGCATGTGATAAAACTCTGGTTTAGTAAGCATTTCCTACATCCCTTTCAAGCATTTCTTTGCCAGACTGAAGGGCCCTTGTCGGAGTCCAGGACATCCCTCTGGAGGGTTTGGAGACCGGACAGGGGGTCTGGG
>VXBR01002665.1:333162-346434 GCA_013400215.1 Cisticola juncidis | reverse complement strand
GGGAACAGCAACCCCAGGGAAATCCCCAGGGAACAGCAACCCTGGGGGAGACCCCACTGCCTCGAGGAACAGAAACCCCGAGGAGAATCTCAGGGAAAAACGACCCCGAGAGGCCCTGACGTGTCAATCTATTTGTGTGCAGAATTCACTCTGTGTTTCTGTCCAAGCCCCTTTCCCTCCTCTCACCTTCCTCGTTGTGTTCTCTCTGTTCCCGAGTGCTCCAAGCAGGGATTTGTTCATCCTGCAGGTGCACAACAGAGCCAGACAACAGCACAGTTCCAGTTTGTTCTGTCTCTGGCAGAAATCTCTCACCTTGGATTTTCCCGTGGCTCTTTCCAAGGCAGCCTCCCCCAGTGACTCCTTCCTGGCCAGCAATGCTGAGTCCAGGGCTCAGAGTTTGGTAGGGAGGCCGTGGGGTCTTTTCTCCTGAGCAGGATTTGGCACTGAAATCCAGCTCTTTAGACCTCAGCCTCTGGATTTTGTACGATTTTTGTGCAGCTGTTGCACCAGTTCAGGGTTTGTTCATGGTGGTTGACTCAGTGCCATTAATGAAAGTTGTCACTGCACTCACACACCTCCAGTCCCCAGGTAATTTCCCAATAGCTGAGTGGGTCTATTTTACAGGGCTCTCTGGGGCTGCAGTGGGAAGTTGTTTCCATTATGAAAACTGACTGTTCATCTTTGTTTCTGCCTCCTTTCCCCCTCTCCTCGGGAAGGAAAAGGAAAGCAAACAATTCCCTGGCCCTCTCAGCCGGGTGTCTCTGTGAGCTGTGCTGGGTGCTCACCCATCAGCCACAGCCCCCTGCCAAAATTCCTGCCCTTCTGCCCCAAAACCCTTCGAGGTTTTGGTGTCACCTCCTCAGTGAATTGTTGTTCAGATCCCTTTTTGACCCCACTGCTCCTGTCCGAGCCATTTCTCACACCCACAGATCTCTTTCCTCCCCGGATACACTTTGAGCAGGGCCTTTTAACTCTCCTGCTCTGCTGGATTGCTGCACAACCATTTTTCCTTTTACCTCTGGTTGGTTTGGCAGTCTGTGATTATTCCAGGTTTGCAACAGAGAGTTTAAAGCAGTTATTTTAATCTTTTAACTTCTCCTTTTTTATTTCTATTTGAGCAGCTTCTCAATTTTTAATGTGTTATATAATTTTAATTATATAACAATCAGTATATTGTGTGTTTGTACATGTATACCTTTTTATAATTGATACAAATTTTATGTATTTGCCACAATACATGCATATATAGTCAGGTGTGTACATGTATATACATGGTGTATCTATATTTGCAGTCTGGAGCAATTCTGACATCTTGGATTGCTCCTGGCCACCTCAGAGCCACTTTGTTTTCTGCTTCCAGCCTGGTGTTTTAACATCCAACAGTTCTTTGTGTTCCCCAGCACTGCCAAGGCCAGCATGCCCCGTGTCCCCAAGTGTCCCCTGCTCACGCTGGTTAAACCCCCAGGGCTGTGGTGCAGCAGTGAGGCAGGGGCTGGGATGTGCTGCCTGAAGCAGCTCCTGCTCCTCTGGAAGGGAAGGCTCCAGCCAAGGCTTTTCCCTGCCAGTGGAGTCACCTCCCAGCTCCCAGCGCATCTTTGGGGCTCCCTCATCTTCTCCTGCTGCTGCCTTGCCCTCTGTGAATCACTGGCTACTCCCTGGGCATGGAGAAAACCCCAAATTCCCACTTTCCTGCCTGTTTTTCCCAGTGGGATGAGATGTGTGAGCTCTGTGCTCTGTCCTAGGGATATTCAGGCATTTCCTGGAGCAGGAGCAGCTCCTGATTTCTGACTGCTGCAGTCCAGCCCTGCTCTCTGCTGTTCCCTGTCCCTGTCCCTGGGGCACAGGTGCCCTCCTCCCACTGGAGTGGCTGCACCCAGAGTGGCTCAGAGCTGCCCAGGGCACCAGGGCCACCTCCTCCTCCCTGGGCCCCTCTGCCAGGGCTGGAAAACCTTTCCAGGAAAAAAATGCCCCAAATCCACCCTGCCCCTCCCCTGGCCCAGCCTGAGGCCGTTCCCTCTCCTCCTGTCCCTGTTCCTGGGAGCAGAGCCCGACCCCTCCGGCTGTCCCCTCCTGTCAGGAGCTGTGCAGAGCCACAAGGTCCCCCTGAGCCTCCTGTTCTCCAGGCTGAGCCCCTTCCCAGCTCCGTCAGCTGCTCCTGGGGCTCCAGCCCCTGCCCAGCTCTGTTCCCTGCCCTGGACACGCTCCAGCCCCTCAAGGTCTTTCCTGGAGTGAAGGACCTGGGACTGACCCCAGGATTTGAATTCTGGCCCCACCAATATTGAATAAAGTCATAATTAACCACCACCACTTGTTCATTGATGGCGATTTCAAACCCCTTTCATTTTGAAGTCACTCCTGCATTGCTGTGACAGTGGTTAAATTAGAGGTGGCAGGACTATTCAAGCCGGCCTAAATTAAGTAATAATTGAAATGTTTGAAGGAAAATGAGAATGGTTGTTGGGGTCAGCCTTAAATATGTTTTGCTAGCAGCTTGCAGAAGAATTCTGATGAAAATTGCTGTGCTGTATGAGCAATGATTGGCTTTTATTTCAAAGTAAATAAGTAGAACAGGAGACAAAGGGGGAGGACACACAGAGCACAGATAATAAGATGTATAATCAAATTAAAACTTTTGCCCAGTGATATTGCATGAGGTAAAGCTGCAGATTTTAAATACAGAATAGATTTTGTTTACCAAAGCCCCAGAATGTTTGAAAGCACATTGGACTTAGTTATATGTCCCATGCTTTATGGAGTATTTATTTAATTTGGGGAAATGAGGCCCCTTTTGATAAGTAATAGCTCAAAGTGCTGCTAAAAAACAGCAGCAGTATAGAAAAAGTTATTTTAGGTATCTCAAGAGCTGCCAGCAAGTCTTGTTTAAAAAAACAAGATGTAAATTCAAGAAAAACATGTAAATTCAAGTGCAGTGACTTCAGTCAATGGCACAGAGCACACACTGAGGTGAAGAGACCATGTCCATTTTTCTTACAAATCCCTTCATTTGCTTCCCTGAGCCAGGAAAAGCAGTTCCTGATTTCCACAGGAGCACCAAGTGCTCTGAGCTGGAACAGCCCTGGGCCATTTCAGTCCCCTGGCCCTTGGTGCTTTGGGCTGGGGACAGGGTGGGCACTGGGCACAGGTCAGACCCGGTGGGCCTGGAGCTCTGTCCAGCCTCAGAAATCCCATAAATGAGGTTCTGTAGCACAGGGCCACTCCCAGAGGAGCACCCCGAGATCCAGGACAAGGTTTAGGTGTTCAGCATCTGGATCCCAGTGCTTGCTGTGTTTCCAAAGGCTGGGATCAAGCCTTGGTGCTGTCAGAGCCTGGGGACAGTGACCCTGTGTTGGGGCCACCAGGGAGGGATTGTCCTGCTCTGCTCTGGGCTGGGCCAGCCTCATCTCAAACATTCTGTGAAGTTTGGGGCACCACAATGCTGGAAAGGCAGGAATCCATTAGGAAACATCCAAAGGAGGCCATGAAGAGGGTGAAGGGTCTTGGGGGGAGGAGGAGCAGCTGAGGGCACTTGGAATGTTCAGCTAGAGCAGAGGGGAGACTCATCCCAGTTCCAGCTTCCTCATGGTGGGAGGAGGAGGAGGGGCAGGCTCTGATCTCTGCTCTGTGTGACAGGGACAGGGCCCAGGGCAGGGCTGGGGCTGGGTCAGGGCAGGGCCAGGCTGGATTTTGGGAAAGGTTCTTCCCCAGAGGGTGCTGGCACTGCCCAGGCTCCCCAGGGAATGGGCACAGCCTGAGGCTGCCACAGCTCCAGGAGCTCCAGGGATGCCCAGGGTGGGATTTGGGGTGTCTGTGCAGGGACAGGAGCTCCCAGGGATGCCCAGGGTGGGATTTGGGGTGTCTGTGCAGGGCCAGGGCTGCACTGGAGGATCCTTGTGGGTCCCTTCCCACTCAGGCTTTTCCATGATTCTGTGAGGCCCTGGGCATCCTCAGGTGGTCCCACCCACGCCCTGCCCATGGTGCCCATTCAAGCCCTGTGGGCACCTTTGCTCCCTCCCTGTCTCCTGGCTGCACCTCCAGCTTTGTTTCCATCTGCTCCTGACTGAGCTTTTTGGCTGGCGCTTGGATCGAGTTCCTCCCTTTTTCCCTGAGTGTCACCAGCCCTCAGCTCTGCCCACAGAGCTCAGAGCCTGCAGGGCTCCTTGGGGAGGGCACCCCCTACACTGGGGCCACCCTTGGGCCCTGCTTTGCTCATCCCAGCATGGAGCAGATCCCCCTCCCTGACCCCACACTCCAGTCTGGGATTCCTCCTGCTGGGCCAGTGCCCCATGAGCAGAGCTGGCCTGGGCTGGGCTCAGTTTGGCCTCTCCAGTGCAATCCCCAGGAGCTGCTGCTGCAGCCAGGAGCAGGATGTGGAGCTGGGATGGAAGAGGCCTCCTTGGCAGGCTGAGCCCCTCTGTGCCCTCAAACTGCTGCTGAAGCCTGCCCAGGGCTGAGCCCAGCAGAGCCCAGAGCCTGCCTGGCCCCTGGGCTCTGCCCCAGGCTGCAGCTCTGCCTCAGAGCAGCTCTTTGGTCCCCACTGATGCCCTGGCATGGCCATCCCCACCAGCACCTGCTGGGGCCTGGCTCACAGCCACCCCTGCTGCCTTGGGCCCATCCCTGTGTCCCTTTGGTCCCTTTGGACCCATCCCTGTGTCCCTTGGTCCCTTTGGACCCATCCCTGTGTCCCTTTGGTCCCTTTGGACCCATCCCTGTTTCCCTTTGGTCCCTTTGGACCCATCCCTGTGTCCCTTTGGTCCCTTTGGACCCATCCCTGTTTCCCTTTGGACCCATCCCTGTTTCCCTTTTGTCCCTTTGGACCCATCCCTGTGTCCTTTTGGTCCCTTTGGACCCATCCCTGTGTCCCTTTGGTCCCTTTGCTCGTGTTTCAGTCCTGGCTGGGGTTTGGAGCACAGGAGCTCTTGCTCTGCTGCTCCCCCCTTGCAGCAGAGGCATTTCCAGGGAATTTGCTGCAGCACATGCAGCAATTATGTGACGGAAGTTGGGTGAAAGGGAGCAGGAATAATTTGCAAGTTCTGCCAACAAAATCTCATTCATTTTTGTTGTTGTTTTTTTCTTCCCCATACCTTGGCAAGACTCTTTCCTGTTTTTCTTTCATTCCATGGCAAACGCACAATAGGAACAGGAGGTCAATCACTTGGAATTGTCAATTTATAATTTTCCTGACGTTGCCAGTGGCTTTTTCTAAAGACAGTGAGCAGTGTGTGAAGCACTTGTTGGGTAACAGACATAATTAGATTATTTCTAAATTTCCAAGAGCTTTTAGGTACTCAGCACACTCCTTCCCCAATATCCTATGGCTCTGTGCTAATATGCTGAAATGTTTAAGTTGCAGTTAAATCATAATTGTTTAAGTCAAATTGACCCCAGAATTGCCACCCTGCAGATTTGGGGAACAGGATATGAAGGAAAAAAGTAGCATCTGGAGTGGAAGATTCTGTGAAAGAATCTCAGGATGTCAAAAGTGATATTTTTTCCCAAATCCTTCCAGCAAAGCTTAGGAGATCAACCCAGGTACAGGAGAAGGAATAAGAAATTATTATTAGATCCAGGAGGTCAGATAAGCATGGCTTGGTGAACAGGGAAAATATGCCTGTAAAAGTGAAAATGAGTGAACTTTCAGCTGGGGATGAAAAAGATGACTACAGGGAGGGAAAAAAGAATATTTGAGTCAAACTCTGCTGAAGTTGACAACTCTTTTCCTCTCCCAAAATAAACCCTTCTAGTCTGGGTCAGGAAGCAGTTTGGGATCAGCTGAAGCAGTTTGGATTTGGTGATTTCAGATTTTGAAGAATTGCTCACCTGATTTTTTTAAGCAGGTCATTTTAGATTGCATGGGAAGCTCTCCAGTGGGGAGGGTGGAGAGCTGAGCCCAACCCTAGGGTGGAAACAGCCAAGGCAGCAGAGTCTGGAGTTCCCTGGAAAAACCCCAATCCCAGCCCAGCTCCAGGCCCTGTCCATGCTCCCCTTCCCAGATCTTCCAGGCACAGTCTGTGTCCTGTTCTTCACCCCATGGGAATTGCAGTTTGCAGTCCCCAGGCTCGGCTGTGGTGCAGCAGTGAGGCAGGGGCTGGGATGTGCTGCCTGAATCAGCTCCTGCTCCTCTGGAAGGGAAGGCTCCAGCCAAGGCTTTTCCCTGCCAGTGGAGTCCCCTCCCAGCTCCCAGTGTTTCTTTGGGGTTTCCTCATGTTTTCCTGCTGCTGCCTTGCCCTCTGTGAATCACTGGCTACTCCCTGGGCATGGAGAAAACCCCAAATTCCCACTTTCCTGCCTGTTTTTCCCAGTGGGATGAGATGTGTGAGCTCTGTGCTCTGTCCTAGGGATATTCAGGCATTTCCTGGAGCAGGAGCAGCTCCTGATTTCTGACTGCTGCAGTCCAGCCCTGCTCTCTTCTGTTCCCTGTCCCTGTCCCTGGGGCACAGGTGCCCTCCTCCCACTGGAGTGGCTGCACCCAGAGTGGCTCAGAGCTGCCCAGGGCACCAGGGCCACCTCCTCCTCCCTGGGCCCCTCTGGGCTCTGGTGAGCTTGGCCCTTCTGGGCAGATCTTCGTGGCTTTTATCAGCTCCCAGGAAATGAGGAGGTTCTCCCCAGTCCCCATCCTTTGTTGGGTTTGGGTTTCTGCACTGGATGAAAGCCCCAGAGGGATCTGGGGCTAAACTTCGGGCTCAGCCAAGACCATCAAGAGAGTGAGGAGATCATTTGTGTGATCCATTAATGATCCCTGGATGGGCTGGAGGTGGCTGGGGGGCTTTGCCTCTCCCTTTGCCTGAGGTGAGCTGTGGGTTGTGTCTCTGGAATGTTCTGTACACACCTGTGTGTCCCAGCCACAGCCTCACCTTTACCTACTGCCCAGCCTGGATCCCACCTGGAACATCAGGGAGCATCCAAGGCACTGCTGTGGTGTGGAGAGGGGAGCTGGTGGAACCCACATCCTTCCATCCCCACAGGAACAGAGCCAGACAGCCTTCCCACCTTCTGTCCAGGTGTCTTCCTTCAGCCTGTTCCTCAAGTGAGAGGGCAGCTCCGGCATTCAGGATCAAATCCTGGCATGGAGGTACCTGTTGGACATCTGGGAGTGACCTGTGAACGGAGGTGTTTTGCAATGAAGGGTATAATGACCCCTGTCTCCCTCCCCTCCTCTCTGCACTTCCCCAACCCTCTCTCGCATCAGTGATCCTCTCCACCATCCTCTGCCTCTCCTGGAAAGAAAAATGAGATGTGAGAGAAGCACTGGGAGAAAAGGGGGATGCAGCTGTCTCAGCATCAGTCCAAGCCTTGTCCTTTCTGGCTGGTCAGGAGGAGCTGGGGCGTGAGGCAGCCCTGAACCCCAGCCAGCCCCAGTACCTGCTCCCAGCCCCTTCTCCAGAGGTGAAGTCTGGAGCAGCTGCTCATTTTCATTTAAGCTGTGGGGTTTGGGCTATTAATAAGCCTGGAAAATAACCACATGTTCCCTGAATTATGTAACAGATGTTAAATTCCCCAAGCTGAAGAGGTGTCAGCCTGATGGAAGAAGTGATGTGAGGACCTTTCTTTTTCCTTGGAGCTGGGTTTCTCCTCTTATGAGCAGAATTGATTATCTGCCAGCAGAGAGAAAAGAAAGCAGTGTCACCCCCGGGTTGGACCCCGCCCCAGCTCGCTCCGTGCCTGTGTTTGTGCTCGTCCCGCCCCTCCCCAGCGGCACATTTTGGACACAAGTGTCACCCGAACGCCTCGGAGGATGTGCCGAGAGCAGCGCGGCTCCGCGAGTCCCCGCCGGCGCTGGCTCCGGGGCCCGCGCCCTCCCCTGGCACGGGCAGAGGGGACCCGGGCCAGGAGCTCGCAGAGCCAGCGAGGGGCTGGGCGGAAAGGGCCTTCCCAATTAACCCTGTCAGGGCCACCGAGGTGTTCACAGCCTCGCTGGGCTGCCGTGAGATGGGCTGGAGGTGAGGACAGAGGAGATGTCTCAGGGGGTTAAAAAGGGATTCACTCAGTCTTCTCTTGGACAATTTTAGGGTTGTTGTTCCTGATCTTCCTCTCTCCCAGAGTGAATCCTCATGGGGAAAGGTCCTCAGCAGTTCAGGGTGGTGTTTACCCACGATGGAGCTCTTCCTAAAACCCCTGCTGTGGCACCTGGCACAAAGATTGAGGCCACACCTTGAGGATGAGGCACCCCCAGTCCTGTGTCCAGTTCTGGGCTGCTCCAAGGACAGACCCTTGGGGTCTGGAGCGTGTCCAGGGCAGGGAACAGAGCTGGGCAGGGGCTGGAGCCCCAGGAGCAGCTGAGGGAGCTGGGAAGGGGCTCAGCCTGGAGAAAAGGAGGCTCAGGGGGACCTTGTGGCTCTGCACAGCTCCTGACAGGAGGGGACAGCTGGAGGCTGCCCAGGGAGGTTCGGATTGCCCATCCCTGGAGGTGCCCAGAAAAGGCCTGATTGGCACTGGGTGCTCTGGGCTGGGGACAAGGCAGGGATGGGGCACAGCCTGGGCTTTATCCTGGAGATCTTTTCCGAGCTCAGTGATCCTGGGATTGGAAGGTGGAGGGGAGCGGTCAGCAGAGCTGCGTCTGGATGGGGATTGGGGACCCGGGGCCCGGGGGTGCCACATTCCCTGTGGGTGCAGATAACGCAGCGAGACAGAAATCAGGCACAGGGACGGCTGCGCGCCAGGAGAAGCCACTGGCCGCTCCTCCCGGGGGCGACTCTGCTCAGACCCTCATTTCTGACCTGCTCCTGTTTCTCACCCGCTGGCAGGACAGACGGGAGCCCGCGCTCAGCACCGCGCCCGTTCCGCTCGGGAGCGCGGCTCAGGCACAGCCGGGGACGGGGACAGGTCCTGCTGCGTGTGGCCATGTCCCGCCACCGGCAATGGCACTGCAGGGAACGGCCCTCCAGCATTCCTCCCTCTTTTTTCACATCCTGCACGAGGCAGGGACAGAAATGAAGTGACTCCCCGGTAGGTGTGGAATTCAGCAGGATTTAGGAGGCGCAGGGAATCTCCCGAGCACAGATATCTAATCTGGACAGGCTGTCACAAGGCTGGATCCCCCAGGCAAAGAATTGATTGTTGGCCACTCGGCAGTAAAAAAGAAACATGTGGGGAGCAGGGGACTGGATTTGGGGTGGTTTCCCCAGTTCTGCCCAGTTCCTCTTCCCTTGTCCTTCAGGAGCAGTTGACAGCCGTGCGCTCGGTGTTATTCACTGCTCACCACTGATTAATGGGCTGCTAATGGCATTACTTATTTCATTATCCAATCTGCAAGATCAGTCATTATCCAGGGAAAAGGAAAGTCCATTTCTTACTGGCATTAAGTGGTTGGCTGGCAGGGTAAAGTGCAAGGTTCACATTTAGGAAGAGGAGCGAGAAGAAAATTTCTTTTCAGGAGGAAAATTTGCACTGAAACTCATTTTCAAGTTTGTATTACCCAAAGAGCGGAGCTCAGGTATCAGAGGAGGTGTTGCAAATCGCAAAGAAGTATCCCAAAAAATAAGGACTGGATCAAGATGACCTCAGAGGGCTAGGATAACAGTGCTGGTAGTAATAATAATCATAATTATAATTAATAATAATACACCTTGGAGGTCTGGGTCAGAGCTCAGGTGCTTGAGGTGTTGTGCAATTGCAGGCAAAGAAAGTGCTGCTTCCAATTCTGCTTCCACCAAAAGGGGGAGCGAGGCCAGCTGGCAGTGACAGATGGGCAGGGGACAGCAGGGAGGGGACAGGCCCGGGGCCCCGGCAGGACCGCGGCTGGCGCGGGGCCGGTGTCAGGAAGGACAACGAGAGGCACGAATGGGGCACCCGGGGCACCGGGGCCAGCAAAGGGCAGGGAACAAAGCGCCTGCTGGGTCACAGTGGGAGCCTGGCCGAGGATCAGAGCCGCTTGGACTGTCCTGAGGGGCAAGGACCCGCAAGGATCGCGGGAGGAGCTCCTGGCCCTGCACAGGACAGTCCCTAAACCACGCCACGTGCCCGTGAGCATTGTCCGAACCCTCACAGCCTCACGGGTCATGTCCCAAAAGGAATGGGGACGGGGGCAGCCAGGTCCGAGCCACCAGGGGCCCTGGCATGGCCACGCTGGCCCGTCCTGGCCGCAGGGAGGAAGGAGAGCTGTGCCCGTGGGCTGGGAGCGGCCGCGGGGCCCCGTGGGGACGGGCAGGAGCTCGGTGACACGGCACAGAGAGCATGGTCAGGCTTGGAGGGTTTGTGTGTCACGGCTGGAGAGGTGACACTGGTGAGGGGGCACTCTGGGGGTCCCTGTGGTGCCCTGCAGGGACAATGACAGGGAAAGGTGCAGGGGTGGCCGTGGCCGGCTCCGGAACTCCCTCCCGGTGCCACCCCCTGCACGGAGGTGCGGCCGCTGCGGGGACCGAGCGAGGCGCTCAGGCTGGCTCTGGTGGCAGCGGGCTCCTGGCCGGGGGCCCGTGGAAGCCCGTGTGGGTGTGCGGAGGAGCCTTCCCAGCCTCTGCCCTCCCGAGGAAGGCGTGTGGAAGCCGCGGGTCCGGGCTCTCCCGGCCCCGGCTGTGCCGCAGCCAGCCCGGCCCTCGCTCCGTGCCCTCTGCACTGGCAGCCCCGAGCCCGTGGCTGCTGCCCCGGGAGGAGCGGGGCCGTGCCAGGGCGCACCGCTCCCGTGGCGCTGCGCATTCCCCGCAAGCCCCCTTTTACTGGGAACTGAACATCTGTTCCAGATGTGGCCGCTCGGTGCCGCATTGTTGTCCCGCTCCCCGGCATGAATTATTGAGAGCCGGGCTTTAAATAAATGATAAAGCCCGGCCGTGCGTGCGCTGAAGTTTGTGTCGCTCCTCGCCCGCAGAGTCGCGCTCCGGGCTCGCCCGGCCCCATGATGAGCTCGCCCCGCGCCCGGGCGCCGCCGACTCGCCTGCCTGATGGGGCTGATCCGGGAGCCGGCAGAGGGGCAGCCCAAGCATGAAGGTGGCCGCGGGGATGAGTCTCCCGGCGAGAAGGAGGAGCCGCCGCAGCGGAGCAGGCAACCAGAGTTCCCCTCCTGGCAAGTGATTTCTCCTCTCCATCCCTTCCCGGCGGTGCGAGGGAGGGAGGGAGGCTGCTGCTCCCGAGGGTGGGCGTGGGGACACCGCGGGTGGGGGGAATGTCGCGGCCGGGAGGATCCCCGGGTCAGACCCTGGAGCAGAACCCCGCCCCAGGCGCTGCTGAGCGCAGACAAATCCTCGGCATCTCCCCGAGGGCAAAGGGACTCTGGGCTGGAGCCAAAGGTGGGTCCAAACCGGGCCAGCCCCTCCTTTCCTGCTGCCTCGTGCCTGGGAAGTCCGAGTGGAATTCTGGAAGCCTGGTAGCCTTGGAAATTGATTTTTTTTATTATTATTACTTTTCTTTCTTCACCATTTTGAAAAATGGCTTGACTCACAGTTGCATGAGGCTGTGGGGACTCACAGCAGACCATCTGTTTCAGCTGTTAACAGTCATTAATTCTTTCGTATTTTTTGCTACTTTCGAGACACTTTGGGGAAAAAAAAATATGTTCTGGATGGCACTGAAGGAGTTCAAAGTCACTAACATATTTTTCTCAGAGAAACAATGTGCCATGAATGCAGTTGTTCTAAAAGAAATATGTTTTTATTGGCTTTCTAAATGGGGAATTTGTCTCCTGTGGCCATGCAGGAGGACACGGTGTTTATCTCTCTTTTGCCATGTATTTGGCTCATACCTGCACTGCACTGAGCAGGGTTTTTCTGGATTGAATCTATTGCAGAAAGGCTTTTATTTTTAAAAAAATACAGTGAGATTTTTCTCTGAAGCCACTGCATTTCTGGGCCCAAGCACTCAGAGATGAAGTCAGCCAGATTGCCCAGTGCTCCTGCTCAGGCCCTGGGAAAGGCCTCCCTCCTGGGGCAGGTGCTCATCTGGCCCAGTAAATAATGGAATAAACCCATCCCACTGTCACTGTCCCCCAGCCTGGGCACTCTGACCCTCCTGCCTGGTGTTCCCAGAGCCAGTTCCTCCAGAGGGGCTCCTGAGCCCCTGGCCAGGCAACCCAGCTCTCCTGTGCCTCAGCTGAGTGTGCTCCCCTGCCCGAGCAGTGCCTTCATCCAGGCTTGGGACCCCCCCTATTCTGGGGTTCACCCCAGAACCCCCCTGCAGGTTTCCCTGGGGTTCATGGAAAGTTTTAGATGCAACAACAACAGCAAAAAAAAAAAAAATCCTTGGGTTTAGCATGGAGTGCCAGGACACAGGGAATGGGTTTAATTGCCAGAGGGCAGGGATGGATGGGATATTGGGCAGGAATTGTTCCCTGTGAGGGTGGGCAGGCCCTGGCACAGGGTGCCCAGAGCACCTGTGGCTGCCCCTGCATCCCTGGCAGTGCCCAAGGCCAGGTTGGACAGGGCTGGGAGCAGCCTGGGACAGTGGGAGGTGTCCCTGCCATGGCAGGGGTGGCACTGGGTGGGATTTAAGGTCCTTCCAACCCAACCCATTCCAGGATTCTCAGATTCCATGATTTAAGGAAATGGAAAGAGAGGGTGCAGTACCTTGGGAACACCAGGTTGGGAGGTGTTGGGAGGCTCACTCCTCCAGGGGAGCCCTTTGTGCCACCACGAGTCTGTGGGGTGGGGATGGCAGAGCAGAGAGCTCCGGGCTCATGCTGGACAGGTTTTGGTCTGTGTCAGGAGGTAAAACACGGCCAGAGCTGCTCCTGGGGCTGCTGCTGGGGAAAGCAGAGCAGAAGGGCCCTGCCCTGCCGGTGACACCTGGGAGGGGACAGCCAGGAGCTGGGAGGGGACAGCCAGGAGCTGGGAGCACTGCCAGCCGTCCATTAGGACTGCGGCTCTCAGCGGAATTGCACACGAGGCCTGGAAAGGCTCCCTGGAGCTGGCCCGGAGCCCTGCCCGGGGCTGGCTGGGCCAGCAGGTCCTTGGCAGTGCCTGGGGGCCGTGCTGGGGCTGAGCCCACTTTGTGGCACTGAGGGACACGTGGGGACAGGGGTGGCACAGGATGGCAAACCCCAAATACCTCCCTGGGGCAAAGCAGAGTCCGTAGCACCTGCCCTGAGAGCTCAGGTCTGGATGGTCCCAAACTCCAGGGATGGACTGGAGCCACCTCCTGATCTTTGCCAGGACATCCCTGGGTCTGTGCTCTCCTTCCTGAGCAGGGGCTGTGCCCTGAGTGCTGGAGGACAGCCAGGCCGTGCTTGCCAGCAGAAGGTGCAGGAATTCACATCTGGAGCCTTGGAGACGTTTGGGCCCAGTGTGGTTTTCATTTGAGGCCTTTCCGTTCTCCATTGACTTAATTAAATTAAAAAAAAAAAAAAAAAAT
>VXBR01002665.1:287447-307665 GCA_013400215.1 Cisticola juncidis | reverse complement strand
GGAGAATGGAAAAAGGAAAGGAGAATGGAAAAACAAAAAGGAAAGGAAAAAAGAAAGGAAAAAGGAAAAGGAAAAGAAAAAGGAAATTCTCCTGGGATATGAGATGCTCTGGACATGGATCCCTTCACAGCTCCCCGAGTTCACAGTCAGTGCAAGCCCTGCATCATTAATGCAGTGGCTGGGACTGTATAAAGCTCATTTGCAGTTTCCCAGAGCTCTTTTCCAAGGGAGGTTCATCCCCAGCGTGGCTGCTGTGAGTGGCCATGGCTGGAAATGGAATTATTCCTGTCTGCTATTGAGCTGTGATGGGGTTTCATGTCCCTGAATACCAAACTGTGCCAGCACCATGCTCAGGCTGCTGGGGACAGGAGAGCTCTGTCCCTCCCTTCTGCTGAGCTCCTTCTGCCACTTTTCCAGCTACAGCTTGGAATTCCAGTGTGGATTTCCTTGGGACTTGGGAGTTCCAGGTAGGGAGCAGCCTCCCTAAAGAAATGATAGAATCTGGTGCAGTGTTAATGTTCTGAGGATCACAGAATCCTAGAAAGGTTTGGGGTTTGAAGGGACCTCAAAGCCCACCCAGTGCCACCCCTGCCATGGCAGGGACACCTCCCACTGTCCCAGGCTGCTCCCAGCCCTGTCCAGCCTGGCCTTGGGCACTGCCAGGGATCCAGGGGCAGCCACAGCTGCTCTGGGCACCCTGTGCCAGGGCCTGCCCAGTGAACTCCACAGGAATTCTTGAGTTGCAGGTCCCATCTGCTCCGGACAGTTCCTGGATGGGGCCGGGGTGGGTCCTGTACTGAAGCTGTGACAGCTCAGCCCTGAGGAGGCTGCAGGGATCCCCAAGGCAGAGGTGTGTGGGTGCCATTCCCTGTGCTCTGGGCCATCAGGAGTTTCCAGGTGCCAGCACTCCTGGCTGAGGGGAGGCCCCTGCCCAGCACAGCTCCAGTCCCCTGAGCTCCCTTTGGGAATCCTTCCCTGTGGCAGCACAGCCACAGACACCCATCCAGCATCTCCACCCTTCCACCTCAGCCTCCAGGAAAACTCTTTTTTAGCATCACTGCCCTCCCTAGACAGGCAGTGCAGTGTGGGGGCACCCAAAGGGTGGGGGCACAGGGAGCTCTGCAGGGCAATTCCAGCTTTTGGGGGTTGGAGCTGCTGCGTTGCCATCGGGCCCACTGGGGCTGGGGACGAGCTCTGAGATTCTCCAGCATTGCAGCTCCTCAGCAGGAAGGTGGCAGAAAGCTTTGGATGGGAGAAACTCCAGAACAGGAAGTGTTTCCATTCCCCTTTACATCCCAAACCCTGCACAAGCAGCCTGGACTTTGGCAGGTTGATTTTCCAGGGGGACAAACCCAGCCTTGGGAAGGGCTCCAGGGGCTCTGCTCCCCCTGTCCCACACCCCCTCCCAAGGGGGAATGTGTCACCTGCACTGCCCACCCCCAAAATCCAGGAACAGGCATCAGCAGCATCTCCAAGGAAAGAGTCCTTGCAGCAAGAGAGTACAAATAAAATGGGATTGCTGCCAAGAAATCAAAATGACAGGGACACCATCTGGACAACAATTAAAGGGATGGTTTGAGCTCCAGCTATGCTGACACAGTTTGGGAATGGGCTGGTGAGACAAGGAGTGACTGGGAGGGATATTCAGATATCCTTGGGCAGGGCTGGAGGATTCCTGGATTATCGTAGTGGAGATGGAGCCTGTTTGAGCTGGAAAAAGATGGATTTGGGGAGAGGGATACAAACCATGCCTTGGTGCAGCTCCTTTTGGGTCTGCTGTGGGAGTCTCTCTCACCAGAGGTGCTGCTGAGGCTTTGGTGCTCCCTGGCATTCCATGGATCCTGCCAGGGCAAAGCTCCTGTGGCTGGGAATTCACTGCCTGTGTCCCCTCCAGCCACAGGAATGGAGCAAATCCACATCAGGAGCTAAACCTGCTATAAAAGGCATTTAAATCTGGCTGTGACACGTTTATCCAATTTTTATTAGGGATTTTTAATTTTTGATGCAAGCTCCTAGGCTGGATCATTAATTTTACAAGTTCTTCAATCTCTGGTGTTAAACCTGGGTTTAGCAAGTCCCTGCTATTCCATGAAGCATTCCTGGGTGCACCCAGGGGTCTCATCCTGACCTGCTGCCTCATGGCTGTGCTGAGCTGCTCAGGGGCACTGCCTGGGGCAGGGCTCCTGCAGCCCAGGGCTGTGAGATTCCCTGGGCATTCCCTGGAGCCTGGATGCCTCTGTGTGCCCCATTTTCCAGGATGGGAAGAGCTGTGGATTCAGAGAGGAGTTGGTGTGTTGTGCACACCCAGCCAGGTCCCAGACATGTCCTTCCCTGCTGGCCCAGCTCCCAGGGATCCTTTGGGATGGGGTCAGTCTGTCCAGAGCATCTTTCCTTTCAAAGGGAGGCATCAATTCCTGCCCAAGGCTTTTCGGGCTGGGCAGGGCTGGCAGGGCTTACAGGAGCAGATTTTGGACATCATCCCCACCCCATAAAGGGCCACGATGGTGCCTCTCCTTTGGATCAGGTGGGAATTGTCCCAGCCATCCAGCTCCTTCCCTGGCCACAGGGGTGAGGCTCTGGAGAAACCTCAGTGCTGCAGAAGCCACAGCAGCTCTGGGGACTCAAACTGTTGGTCCCCAGCTGAAAATCCCTCTGAAAAGCCATTTGTTCCCATTGAACTGCACAGGCAGAGGCACAAACCTGGCCCTTTCCCTGGATTTAAGCTGCCTTAGGCATCTCTTGGTGGCACTGAGTGCTAAGAAAATGGTTCATTCCTTATTTCATTCCTGGGGCCTCTCTCAGTGCTGGACTCAGGAGCTCAGGGAGGGCAGAGAAAAGGGCTGGCTAGGCTGAGGGGCTGTGGCAGGGATGGCTCTGGTGAGTGCCAGCCCTGCAGAGCCCAGGATGGGCACGAGGGGCCTGTGGGGTTGCCAGGGCTCTGCTCACTCAGACAGGTCTCAGAGCTGGCCTCTGCAGATCCAAGCTTTAATCACCCTGACTCTGAACCCTGCAGGCTCTGGAGGTGATTGTGGTGCTCTGCTGGGGCAGTGGAGTGCCAGCTGTCCCTGGGCTGTGGGGACAGGGATTCCAGCCAGGAGTGATGTTCACTCAGCACATCAGTGAAATCAGCCCCAGCCCAGCAGAGGACATGCCCTGGCTCCCCGAGCAGCCTCCTCTCCAAGGCACCAACACCTCCAAACCCCCACTGAACCTGTGCAGGGGAACACTCAGAAATAGGTTTCCCCCTAAATAAGGAGGTTTAGGGGTTATAGGTGCACACTGGAGAAGCAAAAGGACAGATCCCTGTTCGGTCCTTCACTGGATGGTTTGGCTGTTGCTGATTCCTCTGTGCCTCTCTCAGAGAGATTTGGGAAGGGGAAGAAGCCACCACAGCCTCGGGAGATGCCAGAGCCTGCCTGTGGCTCCTGCTCCCCTTGAGCAGTGGCTTTGCCAGGACTCCCCAGTGCCCGTGTCCCCGTGGTCCCTGCTGGTGACACGGGGGGTGGCACAATGCTGCTGCAGCAGTGGCAGGGACAGAAACCCAGTGACTGGGGGGTCTCACCTGGTGCCTTTGAGGGGTTTTTATCAGATGCCACTCGAGCAGAGCCTTTGGGATCATCTCCAGATGTCAAGGTCAGCGCTCCTGGTTTGGGGTGGGGACACTTCCCGTGGCACTGCCAGGATCCCAGCCCTGCTGCTCCAGGGAGTATCCATCACCCACAGGGCTCTGCTGAGGGACACTGTGTTCCTGTCCCCATGTCCCTGTGTGCCAGAAAGTGCCTGTCCTGTCCTGAGGCCAAGGCCAGGGCCTGGCACAGTGAGCAGGGTGTGAGGCCAGCAGAGGGATGTCAGCAGTACCGGGAATTAAACCTGCTTGTCCTCTCCCTCTGGCTGGAATTCTCTGCTTGCCAGTTCCCCTTGCCCAGACGTGGCTCCTGGGACATCTCAGCCTCAGCTCAGAGGAGGAAGAGGTGCCAAGGCCGGGTTCATTAAAGGGATTGGGCGAGGATGATTCCTCAGGATCTGCACTGCGTGTCCCCAAAAAGTCACAACTGGGGGAAGCAGGAGAGGAGGGGACAGGGGGGGCTGTGCCCCAGTGGGACAGGGCAGGAGGGGGGGAGAGAGCAGAGGGCAGAGGGTTTGGAGCTGGGGAGGGGCTGAGAGGAGCAGCTGCCTCCAGCCTTGGATTTGCTGTTCCCAGAGCCAAAGGAGCCAGAGCCATGTGCACTGTCCCCAGAGCCACGTGCACTGTCCCTAGAGCCATGTGCACTGTCCCCAGAGCCACGTGCACTGTCCCTAGAGCCATGTGCACTGTCCCCAGAGCCATGTGCACTGTCCCTAGAGCCATGTGCACTGTCCCTAGAGCCATGTGCAGTGTCCCCAGAGCCATGTGCACTGTCCCTAGAGCCATGTGCAGTGTCCCCAGAGCCATGTGCAGCTCCAGGGACACCTCGTGTGCGTTGCTGTGGGGTTTGGTGTGGGGTTGGCTGTGGGATTTGCTGTGGGGTTGGCTGTGGGGTTTGCTGTGGGGTTGGCTGTGGGGTTGGCTGTGGGGAAGGGCTGACTCCCTGTACCCTGGGATGTCTCTGCTGAGGTTCATCTGCAGCCACAGCCAGATGGGTCCGGAGGGCCTGGGCATGGAGCAGGAGCCCAGTGGGACGTGCTGCTCTCCCAGCTCTGCCTTTGGTGACATCAGAACAGATCTGCAGGAGCCCTTGGAAGTCTGGCCTTGGACTCCCATCCATGGGGTGCCCCTCTGCCAGGGACCGTGGTGCTCCCAGGCCCTGGGGCTGTGCAGGGCTGCAGAGACCCCCAGGCAGGAGTGGGAGGGACAGGGATGCTCCAGGAACAGCAGGGAGCAACAGGAGAGCCCAGCCCCCTTTGATTCCTGATCTGACCCTGGATGCCAGGAGTGCCCAGGGCCACAGGGAGTGCCCAGGAGCAAAGGGAATGTCTGGGAGCAAGGGGAATGTCCATGGGCACAGGGAATGTCCATGGGCACAGGGAGTGTCCATGGGCACAGGGAGTGTCCATGGGCACAGGGAATGTCCATGGGCACAGGGAGTGTCCGTGGGCACAGGGAATGTCCAGGAACACAGGGAGTGTCCAGGGGCACAGGGAATGTCCATGGGCACAGGGAATGCCCATGGGCACAGGGAGTGTCCAGGGGCACAGGGAGTGTCCATGGGCACAGGGAATGTCCAGGGGCATGGGGAATGTCCAGGGGCACAGGGAGTGTCCATGGGCACAGGGAGTGTCCAGGGGCACAGGGAGTGTCCAGGGGCACAGGGAGTGTCCAGGAGCACCCGAGAGCAGCAGAGCTCCTGGGGCCAGCAGGAGCTGCAGTTTTGGAAGGCTCTGGGAGCCCTCAGTGCCAGCTCAGCCACTGCAGGGTGAGAGCACTGCAGCTCCTAGAGCTGGTGCCAGCCTGGCTCAGGCTGCTCACTCTCCAAATGAAACGAGTTAAAGCTGAGCCGTGGTTTTGGCAGGCTGAGCTCAGCCCAGGCCCTGCCCTCCCTCCTCTCCGGGTGGTGCTGGGCAGGGAGGGCTCGGCCAGGGGCTCTCTGGGGCACCCCTGCCCCAGGGGGTTTGGGGCTGAGCTGAGCCAGGACCGCTCTGTCTGCCTTGGTCTCCTGTTCACCCCCTCTCCAAAGGGCTCTTGTGGCCTGGTCCCAGCTGAGAGGGACAAAAGGGAGGGACAGTGGCAGTGCTGGGACAACAGCAGGACCCACATGAGCATCACTTGGAGCAACTCAGAACGACAGGACAGGAGATCACAGAGCTCAGTGCCCAGGTCTGCAGGGTCCTGGCACCGTTCAGCACTGGGGGAAGCAGCTGGGATCCCAATCTGGCTGGAATTGGGATGGGTTGGACAAACAGGGAGCTGCTCAATCCCAGCCTGTGTCCTGCCTGGACCTGGGGGGGCACAGGCAGCACGAGCCAAGGAAGAGCAAGAAAAAGAACTCCCAGAAACGTTGACATTTGGAATTTTCAGTCTTTAATAGTGCAGAACAGCACAAAGGCTTTCTGAAAACGTCTCCTTTGTTTTGATAACAATTCTGGGGGCGAAAAAACCAACAAAAGAAAGAAAACCCCCAAGCTTTGGTAGTGAATTATATTTGTGTCCCATGGTCCTGAATGCAATCATTAAGACATCATTTAGGAAAAGTCTCTCTAAATAAGCCATTAGAACACAAGCCTATTAGAAACATCTGGGATGAGGCAGTACTTTGTATTTTAGGATTATTCTTTTGGGCAATTTCTTTTTAATTTGTGAGGAAACACAAATCTCATTACTTTCCTTTCAACGAAATCTAATCCAGGGCGTGAGACTGTGAACAGCTCTGGGTGGGGAGGGGCAGGCACGGGGCCGACTGGAATTGCTGCTGCTTCCCCGAGGGACCTGGAGCAGTTTTGTGCTCAGCAGTTCCTCACATTTGCACACCAGGAGGGGACACAGCAATTTCTGCCTCTGACATGGGAGTTGTGTTTGCCATTGTGGCTGAGGGGTGAAATGCCCAGCCCAAGCACTCCATGGAGCTCTCACTGCTTTGTGAGTTTGATTCCAGTGCTGCAGGACTCTCGGGGTCGTTGTTCCCTGAGATTCTCCTCGGGGTTTCTGTTCCCCGAGGCAGTGGGGTCTCCCCCAGGGTTGCTGTTCCCTGGGGATTTCCCTGGGGTTGCTGTTCCCCGGGGTAATCAGGTTTTCAGTCTTTTCTTTGCCCTGGGTGTTTCACACCAGAGCCAGAGCAGACAGGCTGANCCCATATGCTAAGAATCCTAATTTCTATATTTATATTCTATAACAAACTAGCTACTATTTATTTTTAAATTCTTAGGGTTTGTGATTCTTCATACACTGTGGGCATTCACTGCCATGGCAGGGATCAGAGGCAGTGTCCTCCTGGGCTCTGTGTGAGGCTCTGACCCCCTGTACAGACCCCAGACCCCCTGTCCGGTCTGCAAACCCTCCAGGGCGGCCACAGGGATGTCCTGGACTCCGACACAGGACAGAAAACGAGGAAATAGAGAGAGTTGGATGTTCTGTCCTGCTTTGCTCCTGGGGGAGGTGGAAGTGAGATGGGCTGAGGTTCCCTCTCTAAAGCACAGGAGTCCCTGATAGTACAAATCTGTTCCTTAGGGACTGCAGGGAGAGTTAACTGGCCCAGGACAGCTCCCAGTGCAGCTCTGCAAATAGAGGATTGTTCAGTTTATTGGAGTTTAAAAAGAAATGGATGCCCCAACCTTCTTCTATTTTTTTTTTAAATCTGAGCCAAATCAGCACATTTGGATTTCTGCATTTTTTTCCTCCCATGAATCGGAAGCTGTGGAGGAAAAACGAATTCTCATCTGTTCCAAAATAAAGTGTTTCATTTTGAGGCTGAGTTTTTCACTCAGTTCTGCCCTGAAGGTGTGGCAAACGTGCAGACTATGGCTGGCCAGGTCCCAGCATCCACAGAGAGATCAAATCCAAACATTTCCTCCCAGCCCGGACAGGGGCGGGGGCAGCTGCTGGGACCTGAGGAGGCGTCTCAGAGAGCCTGGGCCTGGTTTGGGGAAGCTCTGCAGGATTGCCTGGGATGGTTCCTTTCCAGCCAAGCCAGGGGCACAGGACAGGGCCAGGATTCGGGCAGGGATGTGCAGGGATCCCTCCCATCCTGGCAGAGAAGCCCCAGGAGTGGGGTCACACCTGAGCCACCCCTGTGCCTCAGGGTCCCACCTGTGGCTCCCAAGGCTTTCACTGCTCCCTGAGGAGCTCCCAGGAGCCCAGCCCAGGACCTGGCACAGCCCAGGAATGGCCATTCCAGCCCAGCAGTGAAAGTATCCAGGGTTTGGCTTGGCTGGGATGCAGGAGGGACACTTCCCAGCCCATTCTGGGAAGGGGCTTAGGGAGCTGATGGCTCCTCCAGGGTTCATTCCAGCAGCCTTCCAGGCTCGTTTCTCCACAGCTTTCCTTTGCTGGGTTCCCCATCCTCCCTTTTGTCTGGCTCTCACTTTTCACAAGGAAAGGCTGGAATGTATGAGCTGAGGAAATGGCAGCAGAGCAAATCCAGAGTCTGGTTAAACACAGGGCTCTGGAGGGGGAGTCTGGCTTCTCCCCAGGTTCCCTGCTGTCCTGCACTGGGTCTGGCACTTCCAATCTGCTTTTTTTTCCCTCCTTGGATGAGGAGATGTGCTTTGATTTCTGCAGCTCCCATCAATGAGAGTGAGGCTGAGGTGTTCCCTTCAGGCCTGGCAGAAGGAGATGGGATTAGACAGCAGCTCACACTTCAGGAGCTGCTGCTCAGCAGCTCTGGAGGGTTTGGAGAGCAGATTTTAAGTGATTGAAGGGTCCAGTTTATTTTCCCTGTAAGAGACAGCAGGCCAGGGCTCTTGGCTGGGTGTCACCTGGGTGTCACCTGGGTGTGACCCGGTGCCACCTGAGCCCGGGGGACACCTCGTGTGCGTTGCTGTGGGGTTTGCTGTGGGGAAGGGCTCCCCTTGTAGGCTGGGGATGTCTCTGCTGAGGTTTATCTGCAATAACACAGACCTGAAGCTGCTCCTTTCAGGTGTTCAGTGTGATTATTTCACCTTCTCACCCACAAATTCGGGCTGGAGTCACAGTGTGGAGGCCTGGCAGATAAAAGCTCTCCTGGTGATGTTGAGAGTGCCTGTTTCCCCATCCCAGCAATGTTTGAAGCCAAATATGGCACATCCCTGGAGCTCCTCTGCGTGGAGAAGCTGCCCATGGAATGCTTCTCAGGAGGAGCAGGGTTGGTGTCTTTGCTCAGCCAAAGGAAGAGCTGAGCTTGGGGAGGGACCCCAGGAAAACCTGCTGATTTCACAAATGTGAGATTCTGATCCAGTGATGGAGGCAGGAAAATTCCCCTGGATGGAGCTGGGCTGTCACTGAAGGAATCAGAGAACTGCTGATGTCCTTGGAGTCCATTTCCCACTCCAAGAGAAACCTTTTAGGGACCAGCTCCTGGAGAGAGCTTCACCTGCTGAGTTTCAGTTCCTGAGTGCTGAAGCTTGGCTGTCCCGTCCCATCCTGGGGGTTCTGGGGTGCAGCACAGCCCATTCTGCCACTCTGCTGGCTGAGGAGGAGGCACCAGTCCCATCCCAGTTTGCCCTCACTGGGGTGAGCCCCAGGCTGGGCTGGTGTTGGGGCTGGAACAGAGAGAGTCTCTTTTGAACCTCGCTCCTCTGGGTAATTACCACTATGGTAATTTATGTGCTTCATTAATAATCAACTCTCTGCCTTCCCTTGCCTCTCCCAGATCCTGCTGCTGAGGCCTCCAAGGCTTTGATGGGATGAGAGCAGCACAAATTAAGAAAATGGGCTAAAAAGGGAGTCTGTGAGGCAGGAGGGCCACAGACCTGTCTGGTTTTGCTCTAAAACAGATCAAACAAAAGGGTTTGGTCCTGCTTGGGCATTTCCTTCCTGTGCTTTTGGGGAGGCACCTCCTCCACCTCCCTCAGCCAAAGCAGAGCTGGGGCAGTTCAGGAGCAGCTGGGACAATCCTTATCCCCAGGGAGGGGACAATCCTTATCCCCAGGGAGGGGACAATCCCTGCTGTGGCACTGAGTTCCTCTCCCAGAGAGCTCTTTGAGACTCCCCCAGCCCCTGATTACTGCTGTCCCTCCCCAGGGATGACACTGGGAACAGGCAGTGCCTGAGCAGCCTCCTCACAGCAGCTCCCAGCAGCCTGGGCTCCAGCTGGAGCTTGCAGTTCCTGGGATAGCCCTGGATAGCTCTGGACAGCTGTGAGAAGCTTTCTGGATGTCAGTCAGGGATGTGTGTAGGAATCTTCAAGCCATAAATACTTGGTGAGGGTTGCAGTGACTTTTTTAATTTGAGTGGGGAGAGCAGAATGTGGCAGCCAGAAAAACCCGTGATACAAAAATAGTAGTGGCCCTTTTGGGAAGAGGAAATGATATTCCACTAAAAACAGCAACCCCAATTAAATGGGAGCATTTAAAGCAGGGATTTGCTAATTACCTAGATATGGGTGAGGCAGACATGGCAAACAGATTTACTGGGGAACTTTGAGCTCTGTACATATGTCCACGAAGATTTATTTTCTTGCCACGAGCTCAGAACTGTCTGGGCTGTGTAAATATTGTGGTTGATGGCTGTAAAGATTTCCAATGGATCAGGCTGGAAGGAGTCATTTGGTCAACCACGGTTACCAGAGCTGAGGAGTTTCATTAATGGAGATTTGGGGGCATGGCCAGGCCAATCCTCACCCTTCTTTCAATTAAGCCTTGTTTTAATTAACCTTTGTTTAAAATAACCCCTGAATTACGGGGCACGTGAAGGGAACCTATGCCAGCCCCCCCCGGGTATGGTGACCTCCTGTGACTCTGGTGGAACAAAACACAAAACAATTTTCCAAGCAGGTTTGTGTTTGTTAGAGTAGTGCAAGAGGGGCGAGATATTAATTTTGAATATTAAAGTATTAATTTTCCATCTGGAATGGGGGAAGTGGCTCCTGCCTCATGTGGAAGGTGATGGGGATGTCCCTGTGCTCACCCTGCACGAGGTGGGCACAGACCATGGTGTCCTCCCCTGCTGCCTCCTCTCCAAACATGGATTCCCAGCACTTTCTACACCTTCACATCCCTTCTGTTTTGACATTAATAAGAATAGCAAAGAGTTCAGAGAAAGTAGTTTTGGCATCTACTGTATTTAATTTGCTCCAACTTTCATGTGGAGTTTAATTTAGACTGATGAGAGAGGCAGTTTTATGAGTATAAAACTCCATTAATTACAGATCCTGTCTTAATTATAAATGGCTCTGTTTTAAAGGAAGTTTTACAACCAAAATTAAGACTTGGAGCAGTTCAATCAATACAAACATCAATTAGACCCGACTTTGTAGTCCAATTAATTTATGAAGCTTCCCAATGAAGTGTAAGAAGTGTGGCCCTTTGTGCTCCTGGCTCTGCCCTCCCCGGGCACCAGCAGGTCCCTGTGGCTCCTCTGGAGCCTTCTCAGATTGGTGTGGCTGCAAGAACAACCTTGGGCTGGATCTGCCCAAAGGAACCAGAAGGGTTCATGGTTGAAATGGCCCAGCCTGGCCACATTTGTTCCTTGGCTGTGGCCCAGCCAAGTCTGGGATTCCCAGGGGGAGAACTGTCCCACCAGGCTCCCTGAGGAGCTCTGGGACACCCCAGGGTGGGACACGGGCACTTGGCACAGAGATCACATCAATTCCAGGATGGTTTGGGCTGGCAGGAGTTTCAAACTCATTCCACTCCCCCCCTGCCAGGGCAGGGACACCTTCACTGTCCCAGGCTGCTCCAACCCTGTCCAGCCTGGCCTTGGGCATTCCAGGGATCCAGGGGCAGCCACAGCTTCCCAGGAACGCTCCCCGAGGTGTGGATGCCACAGGCAAGGAAGAGTTCAGCCTTCAGTGCAGGGTTTAGGGAGGCACAGAGCTCTCCTGGGCTCCAGACTGGTCCCAGTTGCCTTCTCCTCCCGCCCAGACTGGTCCCAGTTGCCCTCTCCTCCCACCCAGACTGGTCCCAGTTGCCCTCCCTCCTGGGACTCTGTGCCCATCCAGCCACTCCCAGGCTGAGCCCAGCCCAAGAAAAAGCAGGAAAACCAAGAGGAAACTGTAACCTGGCCGTGCAGGAGGCCCTGGAGACACTGGGAAAGGTGGGAGGGAGATGTTAGCCCAGGTTTTATTTCAGTTTTTGGTGGAACCAGGGGTTTTAGTGAAGCCAAGCTCAGGGCTCTGGAGTGGTCTGAAGCTGGGAAAAGGGCAGGCAAACCAAGGCAGACCCTACTCTGAATTCCCAGCAGATGTTTGATATTTGAAACCCTTTCAAGCAGAGCCATTTGGGCAGGAGCAAATTCTCCTGAGACCATTGTAGAGGACAGGAGCAGCAAAACCTTACTCCAGAGCAAGATGCTCACAAAGGGGCTGCCCTGCCTGGTGCTGGGAGACCTTTGAGCTCAGGGGCTGCCAGGAATCAGGAAATGAAGCTTTTCCAAAGGAATTACCTTCCAGGAATGAGGGCTTTCCAAAGGAATACAGCTAACAGGAATCAGGCAGGGAATGAGGGGTTTCCAGAGGGATAAAACTAACAGGAATCAAGGAATGAAGGATTTCCAAAGGAATTACCTGCCAGGAATTAGGGAATGAGCCCTTTCTAAAGGGATACAGCTAACAGGAATCAGGGAATGAGCCCTTTCTAAAGGGATACAGCTAACAGGAATTAGGGAATGAGGCCTCTCCAAAAGGAACTGACAAGAATCAGGGAATGAGGGCTTTCCAAAGGCAGAGAGCTGCCCTGGCCCTGCAGCTGGGCCCATGTGCACCAATTCCTGTGGTTCAGTGTGAATGTTGCTGCAGAGAGCTCCATTTCCACGAGAGCAGGGACAGGAGAGGGGCAGACCCTGCCAGTTACGGCTCCTCTCCGTGTTTCTGGGATGGGGCCATTCAGGGAATGGCCAGTCCAGCCCTCACCAGCTCATCCTCACCTGGGGGTGCCCGAGGGGAGGCACTGGAGGTGCCCAAGCTCTGCCTCCACCCTGGGGAGCCTGGTGGGAGCAGTTCCCTCTGGGGATGGCCGGGCTGGAGGCTCTGACCTGGGCTGTGGGGCTGGTTTGGGACTCCAGGTGCTCCCTGTGTCCCACCCGGGCCTTGGCTGGCCATGGAGGGGAGGTCAGAGCCCTTCCCAGCCCCTGGGGCCCAGAGCAGGGGAGCTGGGATGATGAGGCCACTGGAGACCGATGTTGGCTCCCATGGAATGGAGATCCTGGAATGGAATGGAGATCCTGGCCTGTCCCACTGTGGCTGTCCCTTCTCAGGGCTGGGCATGGGGACATGACCCAGCCCCTGGCCTGAGGGACCTGTCCCTTCTCAGGGCTGCAGATGGGGACGTGACCCAGCCCCTGGCCTGTGGGACCTGCTCCCGGTGAGCTGGGGAAGCTCCTGTTCCACGGGAGCTCTGCCAGCAGTGTTGAATCTGCAGAGGGGATTTCCATCTTGGGTGTTCCAGGGATTGCTTGGGGGGCCTGGAGGTTTCTTTATTTTCCTCTCCTGCCAGTGGCTCAGCAGCAGAGAGAGGTTCTTGTGAGGGTTTGGTGGACGCTCGGTGTTTCTGGTGGCCACGGAGGGTCCAGCAGAGGCTGGAAGGGCCACTTTGGAGGGACAGGTGACAAGAAGTTGTGACAGCTCAACAAAAGCTCCCAGAGCCCAGGATGCAGCAAATCCAGGCTCCAGAGTGGGAGAAGGCTGTGGAGAAGGAGAACACAGAGCAGTTGTTGGCTGTCTGCTCCACGGCAGAGCTGCAAATGTCAGATGGAGCTGGAGGAGGTGTTTGGGAGAGGAGAAAGTGGAGCAGCGCTGCTGGCGTGGGTACTCCATGGGACTCCTTCCTGCGGGATAAACAGAGCTAAACGTGATCCTGACACGGGGAGATGGGATGGAAGATCTGTGGAGGTCTTGGGACTGTTTGAAGAAGGGCCCTTGAGGGAGGATCTGATCTGCCCTGACCCAGAACTGCTCTGGAGCTGCAGACCTGCAGCTGTCCCTGTGTCAGGCTGAGCATTCCAGGGCCCCTCACTGCCCTTCCTGGGGAAGGGATGAACCTAGCTGGACTTCCCAGTGCCCAGAGGCAGGAATGGATGGGATACTGGGCAGGAATTGTTCCCTGTGAGGGTGGGCAGGCCCTGGCATAGGTGCCCAGAGCAGCTGTGGCTGCCCCTGGATCCCTGGCAGTGCCCAAGGCCAGGCTGGACAGGGCTTGGAGCAGCCTGGGACAGTGGGAGGTGTCCCTGCCATGGCAGGGGTGGCACTGGATGATCCCTGATCCGTGTCCTAATGAGCTTCATCCAGGCACAGGGAATGTGTGACCTTTCAGGGCACTGCCAGCCCCTTGCTGGGATCTGGGATGGAGTGGATGGGAAGGGATGGAGGAGGGAAAGCAGCTGCTGTGCTGCAGCAATAAACTCCTGCTGGAATTCTTGGGCCTGTCCTGAGCAGAGCCAGGAACTGGACTTGGATGACCCTTGTGGATTCCTCCAGCTCAAGGTATTCCTGAAATACCCTATATTTGGAAATATATGAAATATTAGGAATATTATAGGAAATTAGGAACATTATTAGGAATATAGGAAATATAGAAATATTTTATTTCCATGAATCTGGCAGAGCTGTTTGGGATTTTTCCTCCCATTTTGCTCTTCTGTGCTGTTGCTAAAATACCCTTGGAGAGAATATCATGGAGGTGGAGATGAGGAACAAGGAGCTCCTTTTATCCTTCCCCCACATCCTGGATGGCCTGGGGAGGTCCTGGATGGCCTGGGGAGGTCCTGGAGCAGATCCTCTGTGTCCAGGATCCTCTGGTGTGCTGTCCCTCTCCACGGGCAGCTGGCACAGGGATACAGCCTGTGGAAGGAGCAGAGCTGGGATTTCCCTGCTCCTCGTTGTTCCTTGGCCACTGTGGAATCCCCTGGGGCTCTTGGCACCCTGCAGAACCCACAGCAGCTTTTCCTGAGGTGTTGTTTTGGTGTCTCCAGGATAACAGGCAGGTTTTGTCCAGCACAGCAGGATCAGCTGCAGAGGGCTGGGGGAGCAGAAGCTGCCTGGGCCAAGCCAGCAGCAGTTTGTGCTTTGAGAGAGAAATTCCCTCTGTGGAGAGGAGTGGGAAAGTAACAGAAACTTCGGATTTTCCCCTGAACTGACTTAGGAGCTTTGCTCCCTTCTCACTGCTGCCTTAAGGAGACCATTCCCTCTCTCTCCTGAGATGTTTTCATAGCCAGCTTCTGAATCCAGGTGTTGTGCACCCCTGGAAGAGCCCCAGGCACGAGTTTTGTGAGACAGGGATCGATGCTGGATTCTTTTCCTTCCTGCAGTTGCCTCCTTCATGCTGGAAATCCAGACCAGAGCTAAGTTTCCTTGGAATTGAATTATGTATTTAATGGCCAAGCTGCCAAGAGCAGTCAGGTGGGTTTGTTTCTTGGTTCTCTTTCCTGTCAATCTAAATTGATTCATATCTGCAAGAAATACTTCCAGAGTCATTTTATCAACCAACTTCATTATTGCCTGGGGAAATTCAGTGGGATTTTAAGCTGGGACCAACTCCACTTTGTATTCCAGGCAGGCCAGGAGGTTTAGGGTGTCTGTGCTCAGACTGTGCAGGGATATAGTGGGGATATATTGATATATTGAATATCTGTAATGGGGCTGTCCTGACCCTGCTGCTGGGACACTGCAGTGTGTCCCTGGCAGTGCCACTGCTCCCTGTCACACTGCTCCCAGTGTCCCTGGCAGTGCCACAGCTCCCTGTCACACTGCAGTGTGTCCCTGGCAGTGCCCCTGCTCCCTGTCACACTGACTGCTCCCAGTGCCTCTGGAATCAGGTGCTGCACACTCATCTCAAGATCATTTCCCCAGCATTTTTCCCGTGTCAGGAAGCAAAACCACCCTGAACGCTGCAGCTGGTGGGGAAGCTGCTCTGCCTTGTAAATCTAAAGCTCTCAGCCTCTCCTCCCTGTGCCCTTGAGTGCAGAGCAATCCCCACGTCATAAACAACAATCCCAGGCAATAATGGAATTATTCGTGGGATGCTTTGGAGAGAGCTCTGGAAATAGGGTCAGCAGTACTTAGAGAGATGGGATTGGAGTTGGAGCAGAGGAGAGGTGGAATAATTTCCTTTTCTTCTTATCTGTTGGGAGATAGGGAACAGGGAGGTCCCAAAGCTCTGGGAGCTGTGGCTCTTTGCTTGGCAGAGGAGTGCCCGGTGCCCACTCTAGGGCTGATTCCCAGGATCCTGCTCCCATCCAAGGCTGTGTGGGACTCCAGGAGGTCAGGCTAGAGGTCAGGCCCACCTGTGACAGTCACACCTGTGGGCACTGGGATGTTTTTATCCACCCCTGCCCTGGGCTGGGGCTGTGGGGTGGCTGCAGGGCAGCAGGAAGGGCCCAGCTCAGAGCTGCTCCCACTCCTGTAAGTCCAGAGGTCCAATTCCAGCGGCTCCAGGAGCAGGAAATGTCTCCTTGCCCTTACTCTGGGCCACAGCAGCCCCCAGGATTAGTGTGACCCACGTGCAGGCTGTGGGAGGCAGAGGATGGTGCCTAAATTCCCAAAGTGCTGCTGCCTCTGACCCTCATGCAGAGCACAGGCCTGGCCCTGGGCACAGAGGGACAGGGCAGGGCTCCCTCCCAGAGCCTGCAGGGATGCAGGGAGATCAGGAATTGTCTGCAGAGAGATAAGGAAGCATCTTTAGGCCATCTGCACTGAAATAGTGACTCAGGAGTTGTGCTGCCATTTTTTTTCTGAAGTTTTTGTTACATTTGTGAAAGAAAAAGGCGAGAATTGCTGGGCAGGCAGGACAGGAGCTCCACAGGGACAGGAGGAGTGGCTTTGTGTCCCCCTTCTCTGTCCAGAACAGCATCACACCCTTCTCCAGCAGCTTTCTGCAGAGCACCTGGAGGGGTTACCCAAGGGAAGCTTCCCCAGAGTCAGAGCTTTGTGCCGGGCTGGGAGAAGCAGATGTGGATGTGGGAGGCAAAAGCCCTTTCCAGAACTCTGGTAGGCTTGGAGGAAGGAGGCATCCAACAGCTCCAAAGGCTGGGCTGCAAGCAGAGCAGGCAAGCAAAGGGAGCTTTTCTTTTCTCTCACCCTTTCCCACCACCCAAAGGCCACCACTTGAACCAGACCCAGCTGGAAGGAGTCCTTCCCATGATTTTATCCTGTTCTTCTTATCAGCTCTTGCTGCACCTTTTTTTCCCCTACATTCTCATTTCTTATCCAGACCCTTGCATGAATAAGAGATGCCACATCCTTCCCTGACATGTCTCCCTGCTATAAATATCCCTCTGAGCAGAGAGAACGTGGACTGGATGTGTTTAGATGTATCCTGGATCCTAAGTGACGCTTCTCCAATATTGTGTCTTTAATGGGAATTCGCTGATTAGGTGCAGAAAAGGCTCCAGGAGACGCCTGGGCTCCGTTTAATACAAAGAGTACTACGGTTGCTAAGAGACTGATACTTCAACTTTGGAAATCTTCATCCCCACTCGATAGATTATCTTGGCAAATTGGACTTTCTGAGTTGGCAGCAAATGGGAAAGAGTAACTTTTAAAAATAGAGATAATTTAGGTGACGTCAAAGGCATCTGGTGTCCTTTTCCAGCAACGTGAGACTGATCTATTTTGCTTTGTGTATAAATCACTGCATCGAGCGTGAGGCTGTGCTGACGCCTGCGCTCGGGGGGGTTTATTAATAACCCCTCTGTGTTTGGGGCACTCAGCCAGGTTTATTGGGATAAAGGAGCTCTGTGTTTGCAGCACACAGGACCTGTCCAGCCACTGCCCTGGGAGCAGCTCAGCCCCTCCTGTGCCCGGAGAGCCCCGGCAGTGCCGCCCGGGGGCAGGGACAGCCCCTGCTTCCCGAAAATCGGGACCTGCCCGGGCTTCACTCCGGCCGAGGGGCTGGATCCTCATCCTGATTCCCACACGGAATCCCGGGGAGCAGGGAAAGGCAGAGGCGAGTCTGGGCCTCAGGAGCCTCAGGAGCCCTCAGGAGCCCTCAGCATCCCTGCTGTCTTCGGCTCCGGGAGCCTCCGGAATGGCAGAGGAGGCTCTGCGTGCCAGAGGGAACCGGGCAGGGATCTGGGGCTGGGAACCGGGCAGGGATCTGGGAATCGGGCAGGGACTGGGAATCAGGCAGGGATTGGGACTGGTATCCGGGCAGGGACTGGGGCTGGGAATCGGGCAGGGACTGGGAATCAGGCAGGGATTGGGACTGGTATCCGGGCAGGGACCGGGGCTGGGAATCGGGCAGGGACTGGGAATCAGGCAGGGATTGGGACTGGTATCCGGGCAGGGACCGGGGCTGGGAATCGGGCAGGGACTGGGAATCAGGCAGGGATTGGGACTGGTATCCGGGCAGGGACCGGGGCTGGGAATCGGGCAGGGACTGGGAATCAGGCAGGGATTGGGACTGGTATCCGGGCAGGGACCGGGGCTGGGAATCGGGCAGGGACTGGGAATCAGGCAGGGATTGGGACTGGTATCCGGGCAGGGACCGGGGCTGGGAATCGGGCAGGGACTGGGAATCAGGCAGGGCTTTGGGCTGGGAATCAGGCAGGGATTTGGGAATCAGGCAGGGATTTGGGAATCAGGCAGGGATTTGGGAATCAGGCAGGGATTTGGGAATAAGGCAGGGATTCAGGAATCAGGCAGGCATTTGGGAATCAGGCAGGGATTTGGGCTGGGAATCAGGCAGAGACTCTTGTGACTGGAATCAGGCAGGGACTCGGGCTGTGCATGAGATGCAGTAGAGAAGGAGTGAGGGAATTGGGGAAGGGGATGGAAGGGGCAGCACGAGGCTGGTGTGAGGGAAAGGGAAACAATCAGGAGTGACCCAAAGCTGGGGGGAGGAGATGGCCCCAGGCCCCTGGGGGAGGAGGATCTCACTGTGTGGGGCAGAGAGGAGGGAATGGTGGAACCTATGGAGAAAAGGCACTCCAGGAGTGCATCTGGTGGGAGGATGAGCTGGAAGAGGCTCAAACACCTGCTGGAGGATTTTCCAGCCATCACCTGTCTCCTGGCAGCACCTTTCCCAGGAACTGCCTGTTGGTCTGCACCTAAGTCACACAGATAAGTTGTGGCTGCCTCTGTCACCTCAGCACTCTGGGGAAGGCTGTCCTCACCTCAGGTGTGGCTCTGCCTCCCAGACAGAGATGGATGGCCCAGCATAAATTATCTCCTCCAAGGCAGAGCTTAAGGTGGACTTCTCCAGAGTTCAGAGCAGCACACTGGAATTTTAATGTCAGCTCTGAAATGCAGTTGCAGCCTCTCTGCTTGGTTGTGTGCTCAGGTTCTGAGATTTTCTGGTATTTTTAGAAACATTCATTTGTTCCAAGAACCAGCAGATACAGAAGTGGCCACTGAAATGTGACCATGGGATGTGTTTTGGAGCTATCGAGTGAGCAGGAGTGAGATGATGATAAAGGCAAGGGTTACACGGCTTTTCCAGCTCAGACAATGCCCTGTAATTGTGTGTCAGGAGTCCTTCAGCTTTGATATCACACCAGTTAATTAAACCAGGCCTCTGAAGAGCCTGGCTGTGCTGGCAGCTTTGCTGCCTCCTTCTCAAGCACAAAACAGCCTCTGAAGGCAGCTCTGGTGTTCAGTGCATCCGTCTGGATGGGAACAAGCTCGTGAGAAATGGGAGCTGTGAAGGAATCCAGCACTGGTTTTACTGGGATGGACCAGGCTGGTTTCCAGCCCAGGTGCTGGAAGGAGGAGCAGATTTGTGCAGAGATCTGAGTGTTCCCTGCCACTCACTTTTGGTGGCCTTGTCTCCATCCCAAAGCCCGTGATCTGTGACACACTGACATGGGAATCCTGATGTAGTTCTTGTTTCTCCTGAGGATCCCAGAGCCCCAGGCTGGGCCAGGTTGAAGGGACACAGCGGGTCCCTGGTGCCACCTCCTGCTCAGGCAGGGCCATCCCAGAGCACAGGGCACAGCTTTGTGTCCAGAGGACTCTGCAGTATCCCCGCTGAGGAGACTCCAGCCCCTCCCTGGGCAGCCTGGGCAGGGCTGNAGGAGCTGTGCAGAGACACAAGGTCCCCCTGAGCCTCCTTTTCTCCAGGCTGAGCCCCTTTCCAGCTCCCTCAGCTGCTCCTGGGGCTCCAGCCCCTTCCCTGCCCTGGACACCCCCAGCCCCTCAGGGCTTTCTCCTCCTGCGGGGCTCAGGACCGGACACAGCCCTCGAGGACCTCAGCAGGGCCAGCACAGGAGGCAGAGGGGACAGTCCCTGCCCTGGCCACACTGCTTTTGACACAGCCCATGACGCTTTTGGCCACCTGGGCACCTGCTGGGGTCATCTCAAACCAGAGCCAGAAACATTCAGGTTCCTCTTCTCTGATATTTGATGCACCCAGAGGGGCTTTGGGGGCTGCTCCCAGGATCTGGGAATTAACCTGGGGAGGATTTAAAATCCATCTGCTCCACAGCGGCTGCAGAGTCTGTTAAACCTTGGAGAAGCCCCCCAGGGGGATTCTGCCACTGCTGCCTCACCCAGATGGGTCTGATCGTCTGTGGGGGATAAAATAACGAGGCTGTTTTGTGCCCCAGTCCAACAGTCAGCACCAGGAAAGGACCCAAAGCTCATTTCTCTTCCTCATTCCAGCAATGTTTGTTTTCATTCCACCAGAGGAAGAGCTGCCAAGAGCTACCTGCTTTTGGCATAGGGGAAAGAAAAAAAAA
>VXBR01002665.1:241269-263702 GCA_013400215.1 Cisticola juncidis | reverse complement strand
CCCCTCTCATTTCCCTTTTCCTCCCTCCATTTTCCTCTTCCCCCTCTCATTTTCCTTTCCCCCTCTCATTTCCAGGCATGTTTTCCCCCTCCACTTCTCCTCTCCAGCTTTGCCTTTCTCCAGCCCAGTGCAGGTTTAATTCCACCCTCCAAGGGAGTGGCTCTGACAGGAGGCTTTTGGAGAGACAGGGGTCTCTCCTGAGGACTGAGGGTGGGGCTGTCCCATGGGAATAGGGCGGGATTGGGTCCCCCCTGCTCCTCCCTTGTTCCCTCAAAGCACGGGAGCTCGGGCAGGAGCTCCCAGGAGCTGCTGCTGCTGCCTGGGATGAGGGATTTGGAGCCCTGCTCTCCCTACCTGGCATTTCCATCCTGGGCAGACCCCTGAGGGTGGATCCTGTGGGATCGGGACCAGGGGAAGGTGGGATGGGGCTCGGGGGTGGTTTGGGTGCAGCTGGGGGTGTCTGGGGCTGCTGGTGCCCTGACAAGGTGACTGCACAGCTCTTGCTCGGTGGCTCCTGCTGCAAATCCTCCAGCAGATCAAACTTTCCCTGCCTCCCTTAGTGAAGGGCTGAGGGAAGATAAAATCCTTTGTCTGGAGCACAAACTCAGGGAGAGGGTGGGGATTTTCTGTGCTCAGCTCTTATAAACCAGTGCAGGACCAGCAGGAGCAGCTGATGGCACCTGGAACCTCTCAGTCCTGGGGATGTGGGATCAGATCCTGGAGGAGAATTGGTGTTGAAGGGAAGCTTAGGAGAGTAAATCTGCTTTGTGAAGGGCTGGAGGTTGTCTCATCTCCCCTGAGATGTGTCCAACCCAGAGTCTGCTCCCTGGAGGGCAATGGTGCTTTTCCAGTCCCCTGCAGATGTTCAGTCATTAATACTTTTCTTTTTTCTATGCCCCTTCTGCTCTGCACAGCTCCTGACAGGAGGGGACAGCCGGGGGGGTCGGGCTCTGCTCCCAGGGAACAGGGACAGGAGGAGAGGGAACGGCCTCAGGCAGGGCCAGGGGAGTCTCAGGGTGGATTTTATGAACATTTCCTCACTGAGGGTGGTCAGGCATCCCTGGAAGTGTTCAGAAGCTGTGTGGATGTGGCTCTTGGGGACAGGGATCAGTGGTGGCCCTAGCAGTGCTGAGGGAAGGTTGGACTTGATGATCCTGGAGGTCAGCTCCAAGCTCAATGATTCCATGGTTCTGTGATCCCACAGCCTTATTTAGGAGGCCCCATGGACATTTTGCAGAGGTGCAGACACCCCTTCCCTGAGTCAGTCAGGTCCAAAACAAATCTCCCTGGGCTGCAAGGTCTGGAAACTCTTGGATTCCCAGCTCCACACTGCTCCTTGCTGCTGCTCCATCATCTTTGATGCACTTGGAATCAAAGAGCCACAGAACAGTTTGGGGTGGAAGGGACCTTAAAGATGATCCAGTTCCAACCCAGCCATCCCCACACTCAGCATAGGCGTGTCAGGATTCCCTGCTGGAGCTCTGGGAGCAGCCAAACTGAGCTCACACATGGCAAATTTTGATGCTGGGGCTCCTCAAGCTGGAATTATCCCCAAGGTCTCTCTGCACCACACAAACGAGCAGTGAGGGGGAGCTTTGGCAAGTCCCTGCTGGCCACACGGGGTCTGTGGCACTGGAAAGGCTCCCAGAGAACCCGGAGATGGTGCTTGGTGCCTTCAGCATCCTCTTCCCACGATGGGACAGCGAGCCAGGTTCCCAGCACTGCCATTCCTTCTCATGGTCACAATTCCCTGGGCTCGGCCAGGACTGAGAGTCCTGCAGGGAGCAAACCTCTGTGGGCCCCTGGAAGCTCCTCTCACCCTGCTGAGGCCTGGGGATGATGAGCAGCTCTGATTCGGCTCTGCTGGGGTGGCCAGAGAGGTTCTGAGTCATCGCTTGAGTCATGAGGCTCAGGCACAGCGTCGGTGCCCCCGGGTGACTCGCTGACATTCATGCCAGGATTAACCAGAGCTTTAGGGGGGAGGGAAATGTGAGGGCACTGCTGGGAGGAAATCAAGGAGTGCTTTAGGTGGGTTTAAACCAGTGCTTAAGCTCAGCTTTAGTGTTCTGCTTAGATCACCCACACAGGCAGTGACTCCTGCCTTGGCTGATGAGTGGAACTCAGGAATCCTGCCTGGAACCCCTCTGTCCTCAGCCCCTTTGCCACCTGCCAGGCTGCCCTGGCCCAGCAGCCCCTCCCCACCATTCCCAAGGTTTCCCTGGCCCAGCAGCCCCTCCCCACCATTCCCAAGGTTTCCCTGGCCCAGCAGCCCCTCCCCACCATTCCCAAGGTTTCCCTGGCCCAGCAGCCCCTCCCCACCATTCCCAAGGTTTCCCTGGCCCAGCAGACCCCACCCCACCGTGGCCCTAGGCTTCCCTGCCCTCCCAGTTTGTAAATGAGCTCTGGGAATGTGAGTGCCTTGGAATCACGGCATCATTAGGCTGGAAAGGAGCTCTGCAATGCTCAGGTGCAGCCATTAACCCATGGCTGCCCGGTGCCCATGGAGCCATTTCCCCTCCTCCATCAGGGACCTCAAAGGGTTTATAAATCTGCATTTGTAGGAGCAGGGAGAGCAGGGAGCTGTCCCGGGGCAGGGAGCACACCCTGCTCCACCCGGCTGGAGCCCCTCTGGATCCCCATCCCCAGGGATGAGCTCTGCTCAGCCCTCGGTGGGAGCGGGCAGGCACAGGAGGGGAGGGTGTGAGCAGCACCCATCTCATAGGGGGAGTGGGGTCCTGTGAGTCCTGCTGGGATCAGGATCCCGGGATGGCCCCTGGAGAGGAGCGAGGACGGTGAGGGAGAATAGACAGCTCAGGAACTCCCGCCCAGCCTTCTCCTCCTTTCTCCCCATCCTTAAACCAACTCCGAGATAATTCGTGGATAATCCACACACGGCTCGGAATCCCCGGGGAGAGCAGCACCTCTGCAGCACAGGGATGGAAGGGCTGGATGTGATTCCAGGGCTCGATCCGAGCAGGGAGTGCATCCCCAGCAGCTCCCAGCGCTGCGTGGGGAGGAGCAGGAGGATGAGGAGGGCGGCCCTTGCCTGTGCCAAACCCAAATTCCACACTGGGTTCCCAGGATGGGATGTGAACACCGGGCTTAGGTGATGCCCTGGCTGCGCAGAGCAGCCCCCTGCAGGCTCTGCTGTTGGTTTTTATAACATTTCTCTCGTGGCTGTCAAAAGGAATTTTCAGACAAACCCGTGATTTCTCTCTGTTGATGAAATGATGCTGCAGTCTCCTGAGGTGCTGATGGCAGGGAAGGTTTGTTTTCTGCAGCTCCCCATGAATGTTAAAGGGATATTTCTGCCAGGCAAAAGTGGGGTCTAGTTGCCTCGCTAGTTAAGAGTTTTAATTGAAAAAGCAGTCGATAAGGGCATAATGCATTTTGCAATGGCATCTTTCTTCGGAGGTTGTGGAAAACGCTCTCATTAAGCTGGTAATTAAAGCCTGTGAAGTTAGCGATGATCCCTGGCAGAGGCACAGGGAAGTCACGAGCCAGGGGCTGCCCGGAGTGTGGTACAAAGTCAGAGCCCAGCAGGCCCGGCTCCCTCTCCTCTGGAATCACGTGTGGGACCGAGTCCTGCCTGTCCCCTGCGGGAGCAGTGACATTGGAGAGAACCCGAGTTGAGGAGCTCCGTGCGCGGGGTCACACAGGCACAGCCCAAATGTATGCCGGGGCAGGTACCAGCATCTTCAAAATGCAAATTGTTTCCTTGCTAATCTGGCTAATTTAAAGAAATTAGCATCCCAAAGTATCCCGATTTGCATCCCATTCGTCGGTGTAAATCACCCGGGGCCGCTGTCACCTTGCGTTGCCTTCCCGGGCGAGCCGGGACCGAGCCCCCCAGGAATGGCCCCGCTGGCGCTGCCCTGGGCAGCGGGGGGAACGCGCTTTCCACAGCCCATCACTGTTAGAGAATGGCTCTCCGAGGGCTGGGGTGCCCAAATAAAATCCATTTTGAGAGGTGATGCTCTTTGCAAAAGGCTGTATATAATGTGCTTTTGCAAAACACCAAACAGAGGAAGGTACGTGCTGTATCACAGATACCATCGGTAACTGGAATTCAGTACACCCAAAGGCAAAGCAACAAAAATGACATTTGGTGCCACCACCTAAAGTCAACATCTCACCTGTAAAATAAAAGGAGAAAGTTGCACCCTTACTTCAACAAGCTGTCCCAGAAATGAGCCCGGTCCTGCAGAGCCCCGGGGCTGCGAGCGGCTTTAGCGGCGGGACGCGGTCCGGGTGCGTTCTACAGGAGCCCTGCGGGGTTCCCTGTCAGAGCCTCACCCCAGGATATTCCCTCCCAGAAATCCCACATCTCTTGGTGCCCGGAGATCGCATTTCGGCCCAGGGAGTGCTCGGGCTGCGCTGATTTTGTGCTCGGGCTGCGCTGATTTTGTGCTCGGGCTGTGATGATTTTTGAGCCCGGGCTGTGATGATTTTTGAGCTCGGGCTGTGCTGATCTTGTGCCCGGGTTGTGCTGATCTTGTGCCCGGGCTGTGCTGATTTTGTGCCCGGGCTGTGATGATTTTCCCTCGGCGTTTGTGGGAGGAAAGGACACGGGTGAAAAGGGCCATCGGCCGCGCACCTGCCGGGATGGCGCCCACGGGCTGTGATAAGAAGCACAGATGAGATAAGAAGCACCGATAGCGGGACAGTGCCGCCCGTGGCACGCCTGGCACACGGTGCTGACGAGGCTGTCCCGGGCACCGCGTTTCAGTCGCGGCCCTGGCACGGATCTGCCGGAGTCCCTTGGTCTGAGCCACTTCTCACACCTGGGAACTTCACAGCAGCAGCTCCGGGGAGGGCTGGGTGCGCTCACTCCCAGCTGAACCGGAGTAAAACACAAGCCCTGGTCCTGCGGGTGCTGATTCTGATCCCGGGCTGGAATCAGGTCTGATTTATCCACCCCCATCAGCTCAGTAGCGTGGAGGAGGATATGTCCGTGGCCTGATCAATGAAGGAGATTTTCCACAAGATTAGGTTAAGCATTCTCAGGAGATCTGGGCTTTGAACTGCTCAGACAGACAGGGATTTTTAAGATCCTTCAGCAGGCATGAATATCCCTTTTTTTCCTGGAGGGAAAAGTGACATTTGATACAAAACTCCCTCCGAACAGCCCCGTGCCTCGTTCAGAGCAGGAGCCACACTCAGCACTGCACCAGCTCTGCTCAGCAGTGGCAGGAGCTGTCACCTGTCCCTGCTGGTGGCACTGGGGCTGTGCCCGCACTGCCTGCTCTGCATGCCTGGCACACACGCGGCTGCTGCTGGGGAGCTGGGCTGAAAAACCTGCTGGATCTGCAGCATCCCAGCCCCTGCCCTGCCTGCTGGAGCTGTGATAACCCTGCCTTGCCCTGCCTGCTGGGTCTGCAGCATCCCGGCCCCTGCCCTGCCTGCTGGATCTGCAGCAGCCTGGCCCTGCCCTGCCTGCACTCCCTCCCTCTGGAGCCTGGGCTGGCCCTGTAAAACCTGAGCAGAACCTGAGAGGGAGAGTCCTGGGTGTGCCACTGGCTCCTGTCCCCCTGGCAAAATGGCTTTTTGGGAAGTGCCTCTGGACTCCCTGGGCCTGGGGAATGACCTGTTCCCCTCACTGCAAGGCCTGATTCTGTCCTTGGGGGCAGCTGGGACACAACAGGGGCCATTCCCTGGCACAGCAAAGGATTTGGGTGCTGGGAGGTTGCTGTGGAGGTTCCCCAGGGCTTGGGGGTCCCTGATGTGCAGCAGGTCCAGAGGGGCACGTTGGGCTCTCAGGGGTAATTAACTGATAATAATGAGGGTGGGCAGGCCCTGGCACAGGGTGCCCAGAGCAGCTGTGGCTGCCCCTGGATCCCTGGCAGTGCCCAAGGCCAGGCTGGACAGGGCTTGGAGCAGCCTGGGACAGTGGGAAATTTCCCTCTTCACATCAGGGTGTTGCACTGTGTGGCCTCTAAAAGTCCCTTCCAACCCAACCTTGTGTCTGATTTCTGAGTCTCTGATCTTCTCCTCTCATTCCAGGGGACGGCCAGGTGGATTTTGATGAATTTATGACCATTCTGGGACCTAAGCTGGTGTCGTCGGAGGGCAGGGACGGTTTCCTGGGGAACACAATAGACAGCATATTCTGGCAGGTAAGTGAGCATTGCTTTAATTGCAGCCTCAGCAATGAGCCAGCTGCTGAGCCAGCTCTCAGCAGCTTCCAGGGTGGGTTTATTCAGGAGCACAGGATGTTTTATTGAGGGGGAATGATTGTGGAAAGGGTGATGAGGTCCATCCTGCTGGGGTTGTGGGAGAACATCCCACACTGCTGGAGGGAGTCGTGTCCAGCCAAGCCCTGTGTTCCTGTGGATGAATTCAGCTGGGCACTGCAAAGCACCCCAAACCTCATGCAACACCTTTGGGAGTCTGGATTTCACTTTTGGAAGAGAAACGCATTTTTCTCCAGGGATTTTTTGAGTTAAGAACCTTGAAACCGTCCCGCTGCTCCTGGAGGTGTGTCCCTGCTCAGTGTCCCTTGGCAGGGGCTGTTCTGCACAGAGGGAATGTGCTGGGCAGCTCAGGCCTCAGGGATGTTCTGCTGGGTTCAGGGATGAGCTCAGGATGAACCTGAACTGTGCCAGAGAAGGTTTTGCCCCAGGAGTGGTTTGGTCCTGCTGGGCCAAGCACTGGAAGGGGAAGGTCCAGCCCTGGGAGCTGCTTTTTGCCCGCCCTGCAGTGAGACTTTAAACAGCCTTGGAGCTCCAGGAAAAGCAATCCAGGCTGTTATGGCAGGATCAAAAATCCCCAAACACAGAGCTGCACGTTTGCTGCCAATGGATCCAATGTGTGGCTTCCTGTGGGATTCCAGCTCCTTTACTGACCATCCCACAACCTTTGCCTGCTAAGAAACTTTGGCTGTTCCCAAGTTTAATGAAGCAAAAGAGCCAAACCTGGAAATGAGAATTTCTGCCTTCTTTTACAACCCTCCATCTCCATCCAGACTGAATTGGGTGGAGCTTTGGAAGAGTATTTTAAAGGCTTTTAAAAACTTGTTCCTGGCCTCCTGGAACGAACAGGAATAACCCTGAAAATTCTGCTCTGGATTCCAGGATTTGGTTGTCAAAGCAGGAGATTGGTGCTGGTGGAGGCCCCAGGATTTGTGATCTACCTGGGGGGAGTAAATGGCACCAGGAGGAGCAGGCCTGGGAGCCAGGGATGTTTTTTATTGCTCCTTGGGAGCCTCATCCCAGCCTGGGAGGGAGGGGAGGGAGCCCCATTCCACTAAGCCATTGGTGCCTTCCAGAATCCCAGCCCCCTAGAAGCTGCTCAAGAAGCAAAAATCCTGGTAAGAAAATCAAATTTGTGAGCTGAGCTCTTGGATGAGGAGCAGAGAAGTCTGGAGCCTTCCTGAAAATTCCACTCCCAGTTTAACCCACTGCTTTCAGTGACCCTCCCAGCACTGGAAATGCCTGGAATGAGGCCGGGAGATGGGACCGTGCCTGGATTTAGAGCAGCAGGGTTCCTGGAATCACCTTCCACAGGACATGGCCCTGGTGCCTCCCTGGCTGTGGTGGGACAGGGAAAAGGGGGGAGAGGATCCAGGTGAGAGCTCTGGGTGGGCAGGGACAGCCCTGGGGGCTCCTTCAGGCAGCAAAGCTCTGAGTGAATTCCACAAATGCTCCATGGCCTTGGAAAGCAGCAGTTATGGGCTTTACCACCTCTTTACTCAGCACTTCCCTGGATTTATGAGCCCTTGAAGAGCTCCAGTTGCTTTTGCTCTGTGATTGAAGTACAATGTCTTTGCAGCTTTTTCCCAAAGAAAAAGCAAGGAAAAAAACATGGAAGTGTCGTTCAGGGAACAGTTCCCTCTGCCCATTGCTCCCTGGCCTTACCCAATCCATCTGCAGGGCCATCAGGCACCTCATTCCTGAGCATTTCTGCCTCTGCAGCACCCCCAGTGGGATTCCTTGTTGGGAAGGATGAAATAGGAAAGCATTATAAATATGATTGCTTAGCAAAAGGTTTTAAGAATATGAAACCAATAAGCAAAGTAGAAATGAAGGTGAACTTTGAGATGTGGGATGCCAAGCTGTGAGTTATTGAATAACTGGAAAACAATGGTTTAGCTGGCTGAAGGAGAACAATACCCTCGGCAAATAAAGGGATGCCAAGGGCCCAAAGGTTGGGGAGACCCTGCCAACATGGCAAGGAAGAAAAAAGGAGTCTACAAAGCAGCTTTTAGAGTTTAAAATGTAACATGCTATGGTAATGTAGTACTTCTAATAGGCTGTATGTAGATTCTATAGGATTTGTGTCTTTTGCTGGTTGGATGTTGTAAATTAGCACATTCAAGACAAAAAGAGATGTAATGTAATGTAACAAGAACTTAGGCATCATCATTTTCTTCTTCTTCATCTTTCCCCTTCTCTCTCTCTCTTGCTCTTTCTTGGGCACGCTCCTAGCTGTGGCTTTAGGCAGAGCTCCTGTACTCACAACCCTGTGCAATAAACCCCGTGCTTCAAGAGCTGCCCAGACTCCAGAGAGAGCTCGTGACTGTCCCTGAATCTCCTACAATTCCTGATGGGAAACCAAGCATTTTGGGAACCCTGATTCCCCAGATCAGGGCTTGGCCATGTTTCCCATTTCCCTGTGAAGTGCAAGTTCCACATTTTCTGCAGTGAATGGCAGGGGCAGAGCCTGGGCTGCAGACAGAGCCCTCCAGCCCTGCAGCCATTCCCAAGGAAGGATTTTAAGGAGGGAATGGTGCCCACGAGGCTGTGGCTGTGCCCAGTGCTGGGGACCAAGGATGGGACAGAAGGGACATCTGGCTGGGCAGTGCCACCATGAAACTTCACCCCAAAGCTTCTCAAACCAGTCCCACGGGAGAGAGAAAGTGCCTGTGGGCATCCAGAAAGTGCCTTCCCCTCTCCCATCTGAGCAGCTCCCTCCAGCCCTCCCCACGCTGGGGTATCTTTGCCAAGCTGGGATTTCTTTGCCATTTCTAAGGGCAAAGACCTCCAGGCTCCAGGGCTGAACATTTCCTTCAGGATGGAATGGGGAGGAGTGGCACAGTGGACACGGAAAGAACCACACCAGGACACGCTGGTGAGCAAAGCAGGAAAAAGGGATGAGTTTATTTACAAAACTCAGTTTTATGCATTTCCTATGGGGCCTGTGGGTTGGAGGATGGAATTCCACCTCTCAACCCACATTGGTCAAGCCCACTGTCAATCACCTTTCTCTTCCTACCTAGAAATCTGTAAACAATGAAAGAGTTAGCAAAACATGGCCATTGTTTATAGTAGAAAGTGTGATGAGGTAACATTTCTGACTCCAATATGAAGCACCTAACAGAAGGCTTAGAAAATCTTCAAAACCAGGGTGACAGAGGAGCCCCAGGCCCTGGGGCTCAGCAGCAGGGCCAGAGGGAAGAACAGCCCTGGCTGACAGGTTTATATGAAATGGGCCTCTCTGGGTGGCTGAGATGCTTTGGGAAGTCAGGACAGGTGGGATAGTTAAACAACAGGGCTGCATCTGCATCGGGTACAGGAGAAACTCTGTGCCCACAGCACTGGTGAGGTGACTTTGGGTATTCATCACTTTGTGCTGTGACAGCTGAGAGCCAAAGCACTGCCTGATGAATTCCCTGTTTTCCTTTGCTGTATGCACAGGGAGGCTGCTGGCAATTTCAGACAGGATATCTGGGGCTTTGTCTGGCATGAGGGGACAGTGCTGGGTCACCCCCTCACCACGGTGCCTGTTCCTGCCATCAGAGATCACCCAGCACAAACCCTTGGGGTCCAGAGCAGCCTGGGCATTCGGGGAGAGACAAAGCTGCTTTGCAGGAGCGGGAGGAGCAGAATTCCAGTGGGAGATGCTGCCCAGAGCTCTCATTTCTCACTGCTGGGATGTCTGCAGGTTTGGGGAGGCACAGGGAACAGCTCAGCTGCTGTTTGTGTTTTCTGGGTTTGGGGGAGCCTTTTCCTTTCTCCAGGCTCCCACAGAGCTTTAGCTAAGGGGAGGGATATCCAGGGGTTTATGATCTTTGATGGGTGAGTAGGAATGGCCAAAACTCCACCAGCAAGAGGGAGGGATGTGCAGGGACAGGGACAGCAGGGACAGCAGGGACCCCTGAGGTCTGAGCTGCACCCTCAGCACGGGCACCAAGGGACACCTTGATCCCTGGAAAATGGAGCAGGGAGCACATCCAGCTGTGGGGGCTGCATTTGGGGCTGGCTGGGGAGGGAACTGAGCGAGAGGAACGCGGGAGAGCAGAGGGACGTGGCTGGGGTGGGACACGGGGGTCCCCTCCCATCCCAGCCCGGAGGTTCGGGCTCTGCCCGTCCCCAACCCCGTGTGCAGCTGTGACTGAGAATGCAGGAGAGTCCCAGGGGACAGATCCGGGCTCTCCTGATCTGGTCAATCAATTAGTGCCTTAATAGAGTGAAATGAAGGGGAAAATGTGTGGGAATGGCCGTGGCACAGGGCAGGGCATGGAGGGAGCAGGGAGTGAGGGGCTGTGCTGGGGCTGTCTCCAAAGACATTTGTGCCTGGGGAGGGATTTTCCTTTCCGGAGTTCAGAGATAAACCTGCTGCAGTTGCTTCCTGTGTGTGAGCTTCTCCTGTCCCTGCAGAGGAGTTAATCTGATGATGGCAAATGAGCCTTGCTGCAGAGGAATTATTTGTGTCTGTGTCCAATTTGATGTGGGAACAGATCCAGGTACTCCTCTGGAGTTAGCCCTTCCTCCCTCTCCTCCTCCTCCTCCTCCTCCAACTCCAGCGGTGCAGCNATCCTCATCGTCCTCGTTACCCTTGTTGTCCTCGTCGTACCACGCCTCCTCCTCCTCCTCCTCCTCCTCCTGAAGCAGTGCAGCCCCTCTGGGCTGGTGCAGGATGTTGTAAAACCACAGGATGGGACATTTTACATCTTGCAGAAGAATTTTTTGCTGGTGCTGAGCTGCTCTGCTGCAAAAATCTCAATTCCTGGATTTCAGGAGCTGCTGTGTCAGCTTTTCAAGAACCTGCTTAATTCAACTGCCAGGGAGAAAGAGAGGAGGGAGATTGGGAAGGAATTCTTTACTCAGAGGGTGGTGAGGCCCCAGAGCAGCTGTGGCTGCCCCTGGATCCCTGGCAGTGCCCAAGGCCAGGCTGGACACTGGAGCAGCCTGGGACAGTGGAAGTGTCCCTGCCACGGCAGGGGTGGGATGAGGTGAGATTCAAGGTCCCTCCAAGCCAACCCATTCCACATCTCTGTGATTCACAGGTTCAGTGCTCGCCCTCCTGGTGGCTGCTCTGGGGTCTAAATCAGGAAATGCAGCTGAGAGTTTGGAAATTTGATGGATGGGCCAAAGATGGAGAATTGGGGCTGGACCATTGCACCAGGAACTCCTCCCCAAATCCTCTTCCACCAAACAAATCATCCCACAGCACTACCTCATCCTGGGCAGCACTTTTTGATTGTTGAACCTGAGATATCTTCAAGTAATTTCCACAGAAAAAAAAATCCATACATTTAAAATATCAACCTTTTCTCAGGCTTTTCCAGCCAGAAAAGTAAAGGGGAGGTTGGAAACCTTGGCATTGATTATCCTGCAAAGCCACTGTGATGTGAGTTGGGAGCCAAGGCAGAGACCTTTCCTGGGACACCCAGCTCTGTGTGTTCACCAGTGCCCCTGAATTCCAGCATCCTGCCCATATCCTAATTTCAGGAATGAAATATCTCCTGCCACAGCTGCTCCTGCAGTTTAGGTCATGGCTTCCTCATATCCATATTTAAAAGGTGAGATTTTCCATGGGAGGAGGCAGGTGGCGGGTGTGAAGTTCATCCCAAAAAACCTGGAACACTTCTCAGTGTCCTTTAGCTCATGCCAAACATCCTGGGACTCTCCCAGAGTGTCCTTTAGCTCATCCCAAACATTCTGGGACTCTCCAGAGTGTCCTTTAACTCATGCTAAATATCCTGGGACTCTCCCAGAGTGTCCTTTAGCTCATCCCAGGTAACCTGGGACTCTCCAGAGTGTCCTTTAGCTCATCCCAAACATCCTGGGACTCTCCCAGAGTGTCCTTTAGCTCATCCCAGGTAACCTGGGACTCTCCAGAGTGTCCTTTAGCTCATCCCAGGTAACCTGGGACTCTCCAGAGTGTCCTTTAGCTCATCCCAGGTAACCTGGGACTCTCCAGAGTGTCCTTTAGCTCATCCCAGGTAACCTGGGACTCTCCCAGAGTGTCCCTTGGAGCCATGCAAGGGCACAGCCACTTCCAGGGTACATTTCAAGGGATCTGCTTTGGGCACCAGCCTCAGGAAGGGATAAACTGTGCATCAGAAGTGCCATTTTTACTGCATCTGGTCTAAAAAATGTGGAGGGAAGTGGAAGCTCAGGTGGAGCTGTGTGCACTGGGGACAGCTAAATGTCACCTCGTGTGTCCCAGCAAGGCTTTCAAGGCCTTTTGGATTTCAGTTCCAGCTCTGTGGTGCTGTTATCAGTCCTGCTGCCCCATGAGCCTCCCTTTGCAGCCAGGACGTTCCCCTGTTGCTCTCCATGGATTTGTGGCAGCACAGGGAGAGCTGAGCCCCTGCAGGATGAATCCATCTCCAGACGCTGCTCCCTGGGCCTGTGTCCAGATGTGCTGGCACAGCTGGTGCAGATGTGAGCCCTGCAGGGGCTCATGCCTGGGCCGTGGTGGCACAGCTGTCCCTGTCACCCCTGGAGCAGAGGATGAATCCACCCCTGGAGCCCTGGGAGGCTTCACCTTCATCTCCCTGTGAAGGGACCTCCTTTCCATCCCCACATTTTCCCTGGAACAAAATCCACCCTCCCAAACCTCCAGGGCCGAGTTTACAGCTCAGCACTCGAGACACTGGAGCTGACAAAGTTTTGGAAGCAGCAAAGCAGGATTTTCTTGCCCAGCTGTGGTTTTGAGCTTCAAGCAGCACGTGCAGCCCTCAGAAATGCTCTGCAGCTTTGGTTCAGAGCCTGCTTAAAGCAAGCAGTTGATATCCCGAGGGTTCCTGCCTGCTGTATTCAGGTCTGGCTGCCCTGGAAGGTGTGAGTGGGCTTTGTGCACCCTCTGCAGCACTCAGGGACACTTTCTCCAGCAGCTCTCATGGTCCAGAGGTTCTTCTTTCTGTGCCAGTTTATTTATAAACTCAGCCTGCAGCTCCAGGGCTTTTTTGGGGAGTTCATTTTCTCTTTCCTGGTGAGTGAAATAGGAATTGTGCTGTGGGTTTCTCAGGGAAGTGTCAGGAGCAGCTTTAGGAAAGGTGAATGTGTGGGAGCATCACCTGAGGGGTGCATGGCACGGGGCTGGGAGGGGCTTTGGCTTTTTGTGGGCTCCTTCCTGAGAGGATCAGAACCCCAGCACCCCTGAGCATCAGGATCCACCCCCAGCACTGGTTTTCTTGGAACTGGGATCATTTTTTCTGTGGAAAGGCCTCTTTGGGTGATGGAGCACAGGTGGTGAGTTTCAGGCAGGGGTCTTTGAGGGGCAAATCCCAAATCCCCTCACTCCCAGTGTCAGGAAGGGATTTCTGCCAGAGAGGAGGCTCCAACTGGCCTTAAATCCCAATCCAGATCTCAGGATCACTCATCCATCCCTCCATCATTCATCCACCCCTCCATCCCTCCATCCCTCCATCCCTCCATCCTCTCTGCACAGAGGAAAGAAGGAGCTCCTATCCTGCAGGGCTCTGCCTTTGCCTTCCCTGGATGCTCCTCATTCCTGTAACAAAATCATCTTTCACTGCACTGCAGGAATTTTGTTGAGGGAAATCTTAACTGACTCAAAGGAACCTGATTTTCATGGAGATCAGAGTTTGGGAATTGTTTAAAACAGACTTGGCCTCTTTTATTTCTTATTTTTTTCCAAAGAATCCCCACTGTGAGAGAAATCTACACATTGTCCTGCCTCCAAACTCTGGCATTCAGTGGAGTAAAAATATTGGGGAAACTGAACTAAGGCTTGAAAAAGAAGGAAAACCAGGCAAATAGACATTCCATTGCCCATAAACAACAGAAACCCCGAGGTGCTGGCAACTATTTGCAACAGAGAAGTGTGTTAGCAAGAAAATGACCTTTTCTGTGAAAGAAAATCCAAAAAAATAAATTACCTGCTTGGGAAAAAGAAAAGAAAAAAAAGAAAAGAAAGAAAGACCTTTGGAAAAATGCAAATGAAGAAGCTGCAAAGGTGCTGGGGCTCCTTTGGGTGAGCGGGTGAGGGGAGGAAAGGCCTGGAGGCCCTGAGTGCTCAGAGGGGAACTGGGATCTTCCCTGTGTGCATCCCAGATTTCCAGTGCAGTGCTGGGAGTTGGCACCAAAAGCCCTGGCACAGGGCCTGGCCATGGCTGCCCCACCCCTGGCAGTGCCCCAGGCCAGGCTGGACAGGGCTGGGAGCAGCCTGGGATGGTGGAAGGTGTTGGGATTGGAATGGGATGGGTGTGAAGGTCCCTTCCAACCCAAACCCCTCTGGGATTCTGACAGAACCCCTGGGGCTCCAGCCCTGAGTGAACCCACAGGATGGGACATTTCACATCTTGCAGAGGAATCTTTTGCTGGTGCTGCTCTGCTGCACAAACTCCCCTGGGTGTTCGTGGTGCTCTCCAGGTGTCTCCTGAGCCCCTGGAGCAGCTCCTGCCAGGGGGCCTGGGGGGCTTCTCCCCCTGCAGAGGCACCAGGAGCTGTTTGGGACCACCCATGGGGGGGAGAGGTGTCCCCTCTGCCCTGCCATGCTCACCCAGCTGCCACCCGTGTGTCCCCAGCACTGGGCACAGCTGTCCCACCACTGGTGGCCCTCCCAGAGCTGCCAGGCCCCGGCTGTCCTGAGCTGCTGCCAGGGTGGGGACATTCCTGTGGCCACCAGGGTGGAGATGTGTCCTGGCCATCCCTGCCGGAGGTGGCCTGGGTGTCCTGCAGGCTCAGCTCTGTCCTGCCCTGTCCCCTGGGCCACTCTGCTGCTGACAGGAGGTGGGACAGGGCTGGGCCACCTCCCTCCCCTTCCTTTGGGATCCTGCCCTGATTTCCCTGGGCACTTGTGCCACCAGTGCTGCCAGTGGGGCTGTTGTGCTTCAGTTTGGAGGGGTTTATTTAAGGTGTGGTTTTTTGTTTGGTTTTTTTTTACTTCATTTTGGGTTTTTTGTCAGTAATTTCTGGGCTCTGGGGTGATGTGCAGGGCCTGGGGGTGTTGGTGGTGCTGTGACCATCTCACATCACTGCCCCAGTGCCCCCGAGCCAGGCACACCCCACACCCTTCCCAGGGCTTGAATTTGTCAGGAAATTTCCCAGCAGGTCCCTAATGCAGCTTTACCATGTGAATGGAACAATGCTGATCTTCAAGAGAAATTCCTTGAGGATTTTTCTTTAAACAAATTTACCACTTCACTGAGAACCCATTCCTTTGTCTGGGTGGTTTCTGCACCATCATTTCTCTGTCAAAAGAGGTTTGGGTTTATTTTTGTGCTGACAAAGACAGAAATCTGAGCTCTGAGGTGGCTGCAGCCTCCAGAGCTGGCAGTGCTGATGTGGTGTACAAAGATATTTGTTTTGTTTTGTTTTGTTTTTTGCTGTTGAGTACACAACACTATCTAGTGGTCATTAGAATAAATGATTCTGTGATACATTTGCTCAGTTAAAAGATTGTAGGCACAGCAGCAGCCCAGAGCAACCTGGGGGAGCTGTGGAAGGATCCAGTATTTGTGTGAGCTCAGTGGGAAGTGTTCAGAACTGATTTTTATCAATTTTGAGTGTGAATAAGCAGATCTGGCACCTAAGGGGAAGATCTCTGCTCACAATGAGCCACAGTGATGCTGCAGTTCCATCCAGAGAGGGATTTTAGTGTCCAAATTCCCACTCTGAGCAGAGCCCACCCTCGGGATAGCCCAGCAAGGGGAGCTCAGGGAAGGGTTTGGAGCAGGGTGTGGGAGCTGCTGCCTCTCCTGGGGAGGGATGGGGCAATCACCTCCTGACAGTGATTTGTGGGTTCCTCATCTCCTCCTGCTCTGATGTTTCCCTGGGATTCCCCTGCCCAGGGGGTCATTGCCAAACACATCCCTGTCCCTGCAGCTCCCCTGTGCCCCTCAAGCTCGGGGGTGACAGAGCAATAAAGAGACAAAATGAAACAAACTGAGGCATTTGAGGGGAGCACAGCCCGAGCTGTCAGGGAGGCAGGCAGGCTAGGGGCAAGAGCCAAATTCCAGGGATTTCAGGGACTCTGATCCTGAGTGAGGATAAATCCCTGAACCTCAGCTAACAGCACTTGTGTCCTTTGTATCCGAGACAATTGAGGCAATATCAATATTTAGTTTATGGCCAGCTGGTGTGTGGGTGCATGTTTTCACAACATTATCCAGGATTAAAGTGCCAGAGGGCAGGGATGGATGGGATATTGGGCAGGAATTGTTCCCTGGGAGGGTGGGGAGGGTTTGAGATGGAATTCCCAGAGCAGCTGTGGCTGCCCCTGGATCCCTGGCAGTGCCCAAGGCCAGGCTGGACAGGGCTTGGAGCAGCCTGGGACAGTGGGAGGTGTCCCTGCCATGGCAGGGGTGGCACTGGGTGGGCTTGGAGGTCCCTCCCACCCAAACAATGCCAGGATTTTGGATTTAGGTTAAATTTATCTATTCCCCCATGTTGGCTTCCTGTCAGCCCCATCCTGGCATTTTTGATTCCACGTTTTTAACACAGACAGGCAGGAAAGCTCTGCTGAGCTCATGCTCCAAACCCCCTGTGTGGATATTCAAATACCCTCCAGCAAACTGCACCTCTTTTTCCTACTGCCATTTGAAAGTTCTTGAATTCAAGGGCATTTTCAGGGCAGAAGTGGAATTTATAATAATCACAGAATCAAATGAGGATGAAACCTCCCAGGAGGTGCTGGTTCAGCTCAGGGTAGGTGTGGAAAATCACCCCTCTTGCCCAGAGTTGTTGTTTTGAGAACTTTGAGAGGAGGAGAACAAAGCCCTGTGAGGATGGAGGGAGTGGAGAGAGCTCTCCCCTCTGTCCTGCTGTCCTGAGCCAGCTGAGGCTTTGTCACCTTCAGCCCCTTCTGAGCTTTCCTCGGATTCCTGTGGAGCTCAGTTTAAGGCCTGGATCTGGGGAAAACACCAGCAGATCAGGGCTGCCCACGGTTCAGAACAGGGAACTGGCAAACTGGTGTGGGACTGGGCTGAACAGGCCCAAAGCAGCCCCAAAACGGCCCCAAAACTGCTCCAAAACTGCCCCAAACCCACTTTGGGGCTGGCAGGGGAGCTGTCCTGGTACCCTGAGCCAAACCTTTGGCTGTCACCTCAGCTTGTTGGCAAAATTTAGATTTAGGTTTTAGGTTTGTGTTTGGGTTCATATCTTCACTCCTGCTGGACATGGCAGAGGCAGGGAAATGCCAGCATAAATATTCCAAGGTCAGATTTTGGGAATGAAGGGAAGAGCTGAGCCTGGTCTGTGTGTGCTGTGCTCCTCCCTCCTGCGCTGAATTGGGGTTTTCATTTTGGGCAGGTGTGTGAGAGAATATTTACACTGATGACTGGGAATAACCAACACATTTTTGTGAATCTAATGCCCTTCAAACTGCCCTCTGTTTTTACCCGAGTGGGACATTGATCAAAGGCTTTGAAACTGCTCTTAGACCCAGAATTCCTGCCCTGTTTTTCTTGAATAAGTGCCTGGTTCAACATGTTTTAAAATGTGTTTCACTCAGCAGTGACACAACACCCTCATTTATCTGGGGCCTGTTTCTCAGCAAATAAATCAAATGGGGTTTCTCTTGTATCATTTGGAAGAGAAAATAGAGGACTGGGCCACAGAAAAATGACTTTGAGGTGTTTGATGTGGGGGTTGCATTTCCTTAGCTCAGAGCAGTTTGTCCTGTGTGACCCTGGGGCTGCACTGAGCTGGGGCAGGGCTGGTGACAGGGGCCTGCAAACCTGAGCTGTAAAGTTATTTCCAGCAGTACCCACTGCTGTGGCTTCCACTGCCAGAGGGCAGGGATGGGTGGGAGATTGGGAATCAGGAATTGTCCCCTGTGAGGGTGGGCAGGCCCTGGCACAGGGTGCCCAGAGCAGCTGGGGCTGCCCCTGCATCCCTGGCAGTGCCCAAGGCCAGGCTGGACAGGGCTTGGAGCAGCCTGGGACAGTGGGAGGTGTCCCTGCCATGGCAGGGGTGGCACTGGATGGGCTTTGAGGTCCCTCCAGCCCAGCCATTCCATTCCTGGGGCTCATGATGGCACTGAGTGCCTTTCTTCTCTGGCAGGGGTGACATTTTCATTCTCCAAACTCCCCCCAGATCTCCCTGGGTTAAAGATGAACAGATCCATGTCCTGGAGAACAATCACTCCTCTGGCAGCCTGGATCTGCTCTGCCAGCCCCTCCCTCTCCAAGGATGTTCCTTATTCACAGAATCCCAGAATGGGAGGTGGAGGTGCCTCCCACTGTCCCAGGCTGCTCCAAATCCCAGGGCCAGCCTGGCCTTGGGCACTGCCAGGGATCCAGAGGCAGCCACAGCTGCTCTGGGCACCCTGTGCCAGGGCCTGCCCACCCTCCCAGGGGGGAATTTTGTTCCTTTCCCAGAGCCAGGGGCCAGCAGGGCTCTGCCAGGCAGGGGCAATGGGAGAAGGGGCAGAGAGGGGGCTGGGAGAGCCCCCAGCCCTGAGGAATCCTCTGCTCTCCCCCCTGGATGGCTCTGATTGCTGAGCAGGAATTAAATCAGGGCAGTGAAACCCCAAACCCACCCAGCCATGCACACTCAGAGGAAACAGCTCCTGCCGTTTGTGGTAATCAGCGTGGAGAGGCTGATTAAAGGCCATTAAAATTCACCAGGAACGATTCTGATCCTCTCTGCCCTTCCAGCCCGGCTCTGTTCCGGGTGTTGGATAATCAGTGCTGACTTCAGCTGCCAGCCCTGCACGGAGCTGCTGCCCCTGTCCCACAGCAGACAAGGCAAGAATAATGGGATTTATAGGAGACAAGGCCTGGAATGTGCAGCAGGAAACACTCTGGAAGTGTTCTGTCACACGCCTGCATCCAGGGAGAAATATGGATGAGATTAAAAATTTAATTGCAAAGAGTTGACAGCTTCTGTGGTGGGGAGTTCATTGCATCTCAGACATTTGTGGGGAATGTGGTAACTTTATTACATTTATTATGATAACTTTATAATATTTATTCTTGTTTTCTGAATATGAAACTGCAAAAGCTCTGAACTTTCCTTCCCTGAGAGTGTTTTTTCCACAACATCAGAAACACCCCAGTCCTTACCAAGGTCATCACAGACCTTGTTCAGAGACCTCAAACCTGCCCAGGATAATTTGCATTATCCCCGCCTGCTGTCAGAGCCTCCCGGCCTCTGCCATTTGACAGACATGGAAATTGCTCCTGCAATTAAAGCTGCAGCCAGTTCATTTAGCACCTGCACAATTAAATCCCGGCCTTGGAGCCTTTCCCGGCTCCGGGTCACACCTGCTGGGGCAGAACTGAGGCTCCGGTCCCTCCAGGCAGGAACCTCCCTCCCTCCCTTCGCAGCATCAGTGCCCCCCAGCTCCGGCCTGCTTCCCCAGCCCCAGGGGTTGGCAGGAGCCGGGAGGGTGATGGAGCCCCAGTGATGCCTTTCAGTGCCTTTTGTCACTCCTGGTCATTGTTTGTGGGGTGGCAGCGTTTTGGGGGGGCTGCAGTGCCCCCTCCCTGCCCCCTCCATGCCCTTTCTGCCACCCNGTTCCTGTAACTGTTATCTCAGTGCTGAGGAATCTCTCTCTCTCTTGAGCTAAAAAGAATATCACACACATACACAGCTTCTATTTTACTAAAACTTATTGTTAATTACAAAACTACATTCACTATATTATTCAAATGTTAATACAGTATAACTTTTCTACCTAGCACAATATATACATATATAGTAAATATCTGCATGGAGCCCCACAATATGACTTTTTCACACCTGTCACCAGGGCTCCTCTGGTCACACCGGGCGTGGGGACCCTGCTGTCCTCCTGTCACTGTCCCCACCATGGCTCTGCCCTCGGGAGCCCCTGGTGGCTGTCACTGCTGGTGACACCGGTGCTGATGATGGCTCCGGACCAGGCACTGCTGCAGCTGCTTCAGGTCAGGACTTGGAGGCTTCCTTATCTTAATTCCTTCATTAAAAAGAGGCCAGGAGGAGATGCCAGGAGCCCTGGAATGGTCTGGGGTGGAAGGGACTTTAAAACCCACCTTGTTCCAGCCTCTTCCTCCGTGCCAGGCTGCTCCCAGCCCTGTCCAGCCTGGCCTTGGACACTTCCAGGGATCCAGGGGCAGCCCCAGCCTCACTGAGATGTACCAATTCCGTGATTCTGTGATTCTGTTATTCCACGATTCCCTGACTCTGGGAAGCTCTGGACACAGGACACAGCTCTGGAGGATCAGCAGCTCCTGCTGGGGCCACACTGGATGTGCAGAGAGCTCATCCCTGCCCCTCTCTTTAAACACAAACCCCAAGCAGGTGCAGCCACCACTTCCCAAATAATGAATTGCACAGAAAATGAGATCTGGAATTCCACTGAGAAGGCTTTTCTGTGGCTGGGAATAAATAAAATCCCTAATTATGAGGACTTTGGTGTTGCATCTGAAAAGCTGCAGAGGTCAAAGTCTCAGCTCACTGCAGGGATGGAAACATTTCTTGTTCTTAATTAGAGAATCACTAAGGTTGAAAAAGACCTTTGAGACCATCAAGTCCAGACTAGAGCCAAAGCAAAGGGCAGGAAGGGGATACAGGAAATAGGAGAGAACATCAAACACAAATGGATCCATCCATTTGAACCTGTCACTGAAATGGGAATCTGAAGAGGAGAGCCTGGATATTGGAGATGTGGAATGGGATTTCAGGAGCTCTTGAACTGCTGGAACTCAACAATAAATGAAATCTTGATTTAGAGGTTTGAAACCTCTAAATGGATTGAAAACACTCCCCAGTTGCACAGAACGAGGGGGAGTAGTGTCAGGGTACTTTTAGCCAATTGTTTTTAGCCAGTTGTGCCAAACTGCAGAATCTTTTGGGCACAGTAACAATTGCAGTGACTTTGAGGAGGCAGCAATATTCCCTCTCAGTGTGCAGGTCACCGTGGGTGGGCGATGATGAAGTCCCATTCCCTTTTAGCATGAACAAGACATGTTCAAACTTTAAATACTTCAAATATCACTGACAATAGAAAGTCACATTCTTTCAACGTGATGAACCCAGTGATTCATGAGTCTCTGTTCTCTTTAGAGCAGGGGAAGGTACCTAAGATGGAAATATTTCCCAGAAAATCGAATTTTCAGTCTGTGGGGATGGGGACAAACTCCTGCTTGAGGGCCTGGAGAGGTGGCAGGGCCACAGTAGAGCCAGAGCACCCCAGGGACACCTCAAGGTGACAAAAGCTGGGTCAGGGAGTGAATCCCTCCACCAGCATTCCCTCTGCCAGATTCCCAGCACGGAACAGAATCCCAGGGGCAGCTGCTGCTGAGGAATGAACTCAGGTGCCAGAGCAGAGGGATGTGTGATCCCCTCCTTCCCTGCTGGAATTGCCTCAGCACGGAGGGAGCAGGAGCCAAGGCTTCGGGAAGATATTTCCACACAGCTCAGGGGAGAAGTCAATCAGTTAATGGCTTAATTAGCAATCTTTTCATGTCCTCCCCTCAGCACAGATTTGCCCACGCTGGGGTTTGCAGCCCCCGTGGCACTGGGATTCAAACTCTCCCTTGGATCTGCCACACAATGGACAGAAATCCCCATTTTTCCAAGCAAAGCAGACCTGGGGCTCCATTTGAAGCGACCTCTCCTGTGTGTGGCAGAGCCTGTGCCTGGGCACATCCACTGCAGCTGCTCTGGTTTCTCCTTTTTCCCTCATTCCCTTTCTCCTCTGGCTCCACAGGGAATAAATCCGAGAGCTGCATGTTCATTTTTATGCAGGAAGCAGGAATTTCACATCCCCTCCGTGTGATGAGCTGTCAGGGGAGCAGGACTCCTGAAATCCCAGGAACTGATCTGATCACACAGGCAGAGCTTGTGGCTGCTTTTAGGATATGATTGGATCAACAAGATAAAATTTTAATTAAATTACAGTGATTCCCAGGTTTAATGGATGCCCCAGTTTTCAGTGCTCCTTGGAAACAAACCCCACAAGAGTTGAGCTTGGTGATGCTGGGGGATGTGGGGTTATTGCTGCCAACCCCCAGGGCAGGAGGGGTGGCAGGGCATGGGATGGGAGGGATGGCCCTGGGATGGAGATGGCTCAGGAGTGAGGTCACCTGCTCTGGGATCTCGGGGTTGCTGTCCCCCGAGATTCTCCTCGGGGTTTCTGTTCCCCAAGGCTGCTGGTTCTTCCCCCAGGGTTGCTGTTCCCTGGAGATTTCCCTGGGGTTGCTGTTCCCCAAGGTAATCAGGTTTTGCGTCTTCTCTTTGCCCCAAGTGTTTCACACCAAAGGCAGAGACGACAGGCTGAGTCCCCAGTCCGTGTTTCCAAGGTTGTTTATT
>VXBR01002665.1:213476-231337 GCA_013400215.1 Cisticola juncidis | reverse complement strand
GGGATTTGGGGTGTCTGTGCAGGGCTGGGAGCTCCCAGGGATGCCCAGGGTGGGATTTGGGGTGTCTGTGCAGGGACAGGAGCTCCCAGGGATGCCCAGGGTGGGATTTGGGGTGTCTGTGCAGAAATGGGAGCTCCCAGGGATGCTCAGGGTGGGATTTGGGGTGTCTGTGCAGGGCTGGGAGCTCCCAGGGATGCCCAGGGTGGGATTCGGGGTGTCTGTGCAGGGACAGGAGCTGGGCTGGAGGATCCTTGGGGGCCCCTTCCAGTCAGGATATTCTGTGATTCTACATTCAGCTCCCCAGAGACTCATGGTCAGATCTGCCATAAAGGATACTGCAAGATAAAAGATAATCCAAACCTTCTAATAAAAGATAAAAGATAATCCAAAGGCATTTATTTTTTGTGACATAGCACAGCAAAATCTGATAACTGAGCAGCTCAGACAAGGCAGGGAAGGAAAATGCACTGGAGCTGTTCCATCTGCTGTGTCCTCAGTTCTGAGGAACCTCTCGAGTTCACCAGTCCCCTGTTCCTGGTGCAGATGATGGGATGCAGAGTCAGGTGCTGGGAGGGTCCCACTGCATTCCCAGTGGGCTCCAGACAAGCATGTGGAGCTCCTGAATGTGCTCCCAATCNAAATGGGGGACGAGAACAAGAACAAGGAGCACAGGGGCCACTCCCCAATTCCTCCATCTCGTCTCTTCAGCCCCAGATACTAAAATCCCAGATTCTACATTTACATTCTATGATAAACTAAATACTGCTTATTTTGAATTCTCTCAGCTTGTGATTCTTCATACACTGTGGGCATTCACTGCCATGGCAGGGATCAGAGGCAGTGTCCTCCTGGGCTCTGTGTGAGGCTCTGACCCCCCTGTACAGATCCCAGACCCCCTGTACAGCCCCCAGATTCTCCAGGGCTGTCAGAGGGATATCCTGGACTCCAACAAATCTGCACCAGCCCTGCCTGTCCCCAGCAGGAGTTTCCTGGGTGAGCTCTTCCCACATTTCACCTGCCCTGTGCTGAGGGACCAAACCTGTGCTGGGCTCCAAGCTCTGCCCCTGCTTCCCCTGGGCTCATCTATCCCAGTGTGGAGGTGCCAGTGCTCCCTCCTTGGTGCAGGCTGAGTCAGGCATTAAAATCACTTTGCTGAGGTTTATTTTTCAGCACTGACAGGTGATCTGTATTTTCTGCTCTCTCTCTGTTACTGGTAGCTGCCAGGAGCTCACAAATGCCAAGTGAATTGCTGGAGGGGACTTGAGAAGTGATCACCTTGTTTGTAGCATGGCAGGGAAAGAAATCATGGACTCCCAGCACTGGAGTAACTGCACAGACACTCCAGGCTTCAGTTTTGATGTTGTGGTTTTCAGCTGAATTAATCTTGCTTTCAAACAATGGTTGCTATGTGGAGAGCAAAAGGTGACATAAAAATAATTACAACATGCAAATGAAAGGAAAGACAAATCCACACCCCAGCACAAGGTGACAGAGAGAAACGAATTCAAAATATTCAAATAATTTCTGTCCTTCCCATCCTCTGAGCCTTGGTGCACCAGCACCAAATTTTCACATGCTCTGCTCTGGGATTGCTGGGCTGAGCTGCAGCAGGGGAGAGTTTTTGTGCTGTTTCTGTCTCCAGCTGAATTTGGGATTCACTGACTCCCTCAGGGCTCCTGCCTTGTCAGGAGAGATCCATGCCAGGCTCCAGGGGAGCTCCACTGGCTCCTCTCAGCAGGACTGGGATGGGATCAGGGCTTTGGGGGGCTCTGGGTGGGCTGTAGCTGTGTCTGCAGTGTGGGGGAAGCTGGAAAAGCAGCCCCAGATGTGGTGTTTGTGTCCAGCTGGGGCACTGGGCAGGCCCACTGGGACACGCTGGTGGTGGCACTTCCATCTCCTCTCTGTCACCTCCTGGGCCCCATTAGCAACATCAAGAACGTCTGGCATTTCAATTTTGTTATTTCCTCCTTCTCCTTAGAAAGTGGCAGTTTGACAAATCATGGCTTTTCCCTGCACAGATGAATTTCTCTTGCTTTAGGTGAATTTCTCACTGAGGAAAAAAAAATAATCTTTTCAATATTTCATGGCTTGGAAATGAGAAGGTGCCAGTCCTGAGGTCCTGGGATATTCCAGACCATGCAATGTCAGCTCAGATATAAAAGCTAAGAAAAGGGGGAGCAAAGGGGAATTTGTTATTTACAATGTTTGCCTTTGGGGAAACCACTCCAGGGGCTACAGTCCTTCCTGGGAAGTGGCTGAACATCACTTGCTGATGGAAGTAGAAAATAAAAACTTTGGGATTTTTCTTTTTTCCCTTTTGCTTTAGAGGGTGGGGGGACCCTGGCACAGGGTGCCCCTGGATCCCTGGCAGTGCCCAAGGCCAGGTTGGCACTGGGGCTTGGATCAGCCTGGGACAGTGGAAGGTGTCCCATGGCAAGGGTGAACTTTGAGGTCCCTCCCAACCCAACCCATTCTGGATTCTGTCTTGGCTCTGGCTGGTGCTGCACAGCAGGATTAGAAGCTCTCATTGTTATTATTTTTTGTTAACTACTGTCAGCAGTGCCAAGGATGCCCCAATTCCCCCACAGCAGCTCTGTGTCTGCCTTGTAAAGCTTTTATTAATTATTGTGTCCTTTGTGCAGTGCAGGTCTCACCTTCTAATCCACTTCTCCCAGCATTCTCAGAACATCTGAGAAGCTGTTAAGTAAAAAATTGGTTTTCCTTTGCTGAGGGCCTTCAGGAGACAGCAGCAGCAGGGCCCATTCATTCACCTCACTCAGGTTTCTGCTGCCTCATCCCATCAGGAGCAGATTAGAGACAGTCTGTCCAGGCAGGGATCCACAGCAGCCTGAAAAATGGGGAAAGGCCTGAGGGAGGTGTGAAAGCAGCACAGAAAACAGCAACACAGAGGCAGGAGGTCTGCAGGGAAAAGCTGCTCCCCAAAAAGAGGCCAACCTGTTTATTTCTTCATTTTTATACATTTGTGGGTCTGGTTGTGGATTGGCTTCTGGGGTTGCTACCCCTTCACCCCACTGGCCACACCAGCTGCCAACCAACATGATTTTCAGGCTAGAAAGGTCAGTGATCAAACCAAAGTGTGAGAAAGTGAAAATCTGACCCTTAATATTGCACAGAAACCAAAGAACTGACTCCATCCTATGAACAAGTAAAAGGCTTGAAGAAAAACTCAGAAACCCAGGGCAACAGGGTGGGACTGAGCCTGCTGGGTGGAACAGGCAGGGGAGGGGATGTGCCTGTTCCTGGCTGCCCCTCCCTGTCCCTGTCCCTGTCAGGGGGGTCACTGCTGTCACTGCTGTCACTGCTGTCACTGCTGTCCCTGCTGTCTGTGCCCAGCACCTGGGGCAGGAATTCCAGCTCTCCCAGACACAGGATCCCCCTGGGTGCAGCCCCCTGCTCTCTCCTGATGGAGGAGCATTTTGTGGGGCAGACACAGAAGGATTTTTCCCCTTGGAATATTTGGAGTTTTGGCAGAGCCCTCATGGTGATCTGCCCCAAAGCCCCTCGTTGTGCTCTCACTGCCTGAGCCAAGGGGGGACAGTCTGGGTGAGACCCCTGCCTGCAGAGGGACACACAGGCAGCACCAGCAGAGCAGTGTCACCCCATCTCATCCCCAGGGTCACCCCATCTCATCCCCAGTGTCACCCCATCTCTGTGGATTTACAGACAGGAACCCCTGAGAACTCCAGGTCTGTGCAGGAGGCAGGAGGTGGGGGGTGCCAAATGGGAATTCCCAGCTTTACCCTCATTAGGTGTGAGGAATTTGCTTCCCCAGAGGCTCCCCCAGGCCTGGCGTGGAAGGTCAGGGAGGTGCAGCCCTCGTTAGGGATTCCCTTTGATTAGGATCAGCCTGGGGAAGAGGCCTGGCAGCCCTAAACCCACACCACAAAAATGGTTGGGGCCTGGTAATGGGTGCTGCAGCCTCAGAGCATTCTCTAATTTAAAAAAAACCCCCACGCCCCCAAAAAAACAAACAAACAAAAACCAAACAAACAAACAAAACAAAACAAAACAAAAAACCACCAAAAAACCAAAAACAAAACCAACAAAAAAAACCCCCAAAAAACAAAAAAAAAAAACCCCAAAAATTAAAAAAAAAACCCAAACCCCCCCAAAAAACCAAAAAAACCCAAACCAACAAACAAAAAAACCCAAACCAACCAACCAAACAAACAAACAAAAAAAACCCACCACCAAACCACCACTTCTCTGTGGTTTACTTAACTATTAAACTATTTCAAGTTAATTGAATGGTGCCAGGATTAATGTCCCTGCTGTGTGGGGCCTGTCAGGGGCCCTATTCCTCTTACCCAGTTTAAGAACCATTAGGTCTCAGCTGGGAAGTGGAGAGGCACAGCCAAGGACCCTCTCTCCTGCTTAAATCACTGTCCCAGAATTAGTCTGGCTCTAGTAGAGGCTGGGACCAGCCTTACCAGGGGTGAGACCAGCAGAGGGAATTAATCTCCAGGAGGGAATTACAGCTCCAGGTTTGTTCTTGGATGGAAAAGGGATTCTTTGCAGCCCAGCCCCAGCAGGGTTTCCCATCCCCAGAGCCAAATGTGTCCTGTGGGCTCCTGGCAGGCACGTGGAGGCCACACCAGCCCCTGTCCCAGCATCACAGAGCCAGCAGCTCTCAGGGATGCTCCAAATCCTCACTGAGCATGTGGAATATCCAGAGTGGGCAGGGACCCCCAAGGACCATCGAGTTCCACTCCTGGCCCTGCACAGGACAGCCACGAAATCCCCCCAGTCCCCGGGAGCCAGGGAGGGTGTTTGGACCAGCCCAGAGCAGTTTGTAACCCACAGAGCCTCTGGCAGAGCTGGGGGAATCTCAGGGATGTTCCTTGATCATCCCATGGGCTGTGTGCTTGTCTTGGTTTGCAAACACAGGTATCCACCAGGGAAAACTGGAATTTGCCTTGGAATGCCCCGGGCAGGATGGGACCGTGTCCTGCCCACACCATCTCCTGGCAGGAGGGGAAAATCCACCACAGATGGAGGATTCTCCCTCTTGCAGCCTGGGAGGGGTTTGGAGAAGGGTGGACATTTGCAAAATATTTCATATATTCCTATTTATACATATATATATTTGTGTCTATACATATTTTGTACTTTACAGTTTATTATCATCATATCCCAGAGTGTTTTGGGTTGGAAGAAACTTTAAGACCAAAAGGTTTTAAACACCCCTGCCATGCCAGGGACACCTCCCACTGTCCCAGGCTGCTCCAAGCCCTGTCCAGCCTGGCCTTGGGCACTGCCAGGGATCCAGGGGCAGCCACAGCTGCTCTGGGCCCCCTGTGCCAGGGCCTGCCCACCCTGCCAGGGAACAATTCCTGCCCAGGATCCCATCCAGCCCTGCCCTCTGGCAATGGGAGCCATTCCCTGTGTCCCGTCCCTCCACTCCTTATCCAAAGGGATGTCCCCATCTTCCTTGCTGGCTTCTTCAGGTCTTGGAAGGCCAAAGTGAGATCACCCCAAACCTTCTCTTCTCCAGGTTCAACAATCCCAATATTCCCAGCTTTTCCTCATAGGAGAGGTGCTTCATGCCTCTAAGTAACAACAACAACAATAATAACAGTGTAATAACAACAACAACAACTAGTAACAGTAACTAATGGTAGTAATAACAGTAATAACAATAATCATCTATAATAAGACCATACATTTCTCCATACAAATATATCCACACATGTGCACCAAGCCCAGCTGCTCTGCAGACTCCAGGTGGGTTTGGGGTCACAAATCCTCACCTGCCCTGGGATTACTCAAGGCATGCAGAAGGTCTGAGGGCAAAACAAAGGCCCTGTTTGCTACCCAGGGATTGTCCAGGGCTGCCCCAAGCAAGAGATCAGTGAAACATGGACAGGGAGTTTGGTTCTGGTTTAGTGCTGGAACTGGGGTCACTGCAGATGTGGTGCTTTGGGCCTGGTTTAGTGCTGGAACTGGGGTCAGGCCCATGGTTGGACTCAAGGATAATTTCCAGCCCAAATGATTCTCTGACTCTTTGAAGCTTTTGAGGTTGCAGAATTAATTTTCAGAACATCACCTGGAGCCCTCAGCAACCCCAGCTGACCTTTCCAGGTGGTTTCTATGGGAATCCTGGATCTAAGTGCTCTCCCAGGTAAACCCTCCCTGCCAGAGCAGCCAGTCCCAGCTCTTGTTGAGCCAAGTGGCTTTAAAAGACCCTGCAGGTCCCAGAGAGGCCCTGCTCCTGTCACTGCAGAGTCCCCCTGGCCTCACCCTCCTGCAGGGCAGCAAGGCCACCCTGGGGTTCCAGAGAGGAGCCTCCCACCCTTTTGTTTTGAAGCTGAGCTGGGATGAAATGATATTTCATACGGCTATTTCAGCATTTAACTCCTTCAAGGAACAAGCCCTTCCCACTGGGCCATTCCTGCACAGAGCAGAGGAGCCTGGGCCAGGGAGGACACAGAACTACCTGGGAATGGGACTCTGCAGGCAAGCCAGACACAAATTTGGGGAATTTCAAGTAGGGAGACTCAGGGAACTGAAGTAGGGCTTCATTCCCTGCAGGAATTTTAAGTCAAGAAGAAAGCTACGGGCTGGATTGGATCAGGTCCACTTTCCTTTCCAGATATCTCGTGGGACAGCATCCTCCAGCTTCAGGGGTCCCTCAGGACCTGCACTGCCCAGTCCCTGGTGCTCTCCACAGCTCCCACTCACAGCAGCTCTGGACTTTGAGCCCCAGTTTGTGTTTCACTGCTCACAGCGAGTTATTCCAAGGCTCACAAGCAGCTCCATCGATTTCTCCTAATTATAAATCCTATAGAAAGTTTCCAGCTTGCCACAATCCCCATTCTCCTCCCTGCAGAGTCAATAAAAGTTAAGAGTTGCTCCCTGGTTCCTGTCATTACCACAATAAAACCCGGAGTAATTGAAAAGTGAATCAGGGAAATTGCTGGGTTGGCGAGCGGGGATAATTGGAATTACTTGGGTGCCCAAGCAGAGTTTGTCCCTGCCTGCCCCGAGCTGGAGCATCCTGGACACTGTCAGGGTGACACAGAGCTCGGGGAGGACTGGTGTCCTGCATGGAGTGAAGCAGGGACCGTGCTCCTGCCAAGACACCAAAAATCACTGCATGAATTCTCAGACTGACAGAATGTTCTGACTTGGAAGGAACCCCCAAAGATCATTGAGTCCAACTCCTGTGAGCCAACCAGGGTGGTTTTAAATCCCATCTGAGGTTGTTCCACTTCCTAAAAGATACAAATGACAACAAAACAATAAAAAAAGATAATTTCTCTCTCTATTAGCATCACATTTGAGATGCAGCAGCAGTTGAGCATTTGTCAAGAGAAAATTCCTTCCCTCCAGACAGATTTAACTGGTACAGGAAGACCCCAAACCCCTCAAGTCATTACTGCTGGCACAATTGGAGGATGAGCTGATCCCTGCAGTTGTGTTTGTGCTGCAGCCTGGAGCAGAGGACGGGAGGCTCTGCAAAGGCTTTTTAGTGGCAATGCTGGGAGAGAGGGAGAGCAGCAAAGACTAGAGGCTGAGGGAGCTGGGGAAGAGGAGATTGTGCAGGGACCTCCCAGAGCCTGGAGGGGACACAGGGAAGGCACAGAGGGACCCTGCATCAGGAACTGGCGTACCAGGACACAGGGAATGGCTTCCACTGCCAGATGGATGGGAGATTGGGCAGGAATTGTTCCCTGGCAGGGTGGGCAGGCCCTGGCCCAGGGTGCCCAGAGCAGCTGTGGCTGCCCCTGCATCCCTGGCAGTGCCCAAGGCCAGGCTGGACAGGCCTTGGAGCAGCCTGGGACAGTGGGAGGGGTCCCTGCCATGGCAGGGGGGGCACTGGATGGGCTTTAAGCTCTCTTCCCACCCAACTCCTGCTGGGATTCTCATCTCTCCTGCTCAGCCTGAGGTTTCCTTCCCTGACCACTGCTCATTGCACAGATGCAGAATCATTCATCCTCTAAGGGGTTAACGAAGGAAGATAAGTGCACTTTGTTTAATCCAGGCCCTGCACTATTCCCATCTATCCCTGTGTGTGCAGGCAGGTTTGCACACTTCCATCTGCTTTTACCCAGCAGACACAGAAACACCAATTTCTCCAACTCCCTTCACTTCCTGCACCGATCCCAATCCTGCTGCAGGAAATGTGCAGGGAAGTGACAGCAGGGACCAGAGACAGAGTTCCTGGCTCTGTCCAGATGAAAAGCATTTCTGTGAGCAGCAGGGCTGATGGGTCTGGTGTTTCTGCTGTCCCTGTTCCTCAGGGATTCAGCTAAAAATAGAGAGCGCCCCATTGTCACCAGTGGCTCCTGGTGCCCAGTTCAAAGCTGGGCTGCAAATCCCCCTGGGCTTTAATCACCAATTTCCATCCTGCTTTGTTGTGCATGAACAAATCTCCCCAGCCCTGCTCTGCTGTCTTTAATGTTGAAAAGGGAGCAGCTGTGCTCTTCACATCCTGTTCCATGACAAAAAGCGTTTCTCCTGGCAACTGAAGGTGTGGAAATTTGGGATAATTCCTCTGGTTGCCTTGCAGCAGTGCTGGGGGTGTTGCTGGGGGTTTGCAGGGGGCAGTGAAGCTGCCCAGTGTTCCCAGTCCCCTGTGTGGCTTCCTGCAGTGCCGGTTGCATGGGGGTAAATCCAAGGATTTGTCACCCAACACCCCATCCTGCATTCCTGTGGAATCTTCATCCCGGGAAAGTCCAGCCTGAAATTGAGCCCTTTCCTGACTCCATCCCTATGGCGAACCCACAATTCCATCCCCACAGTCATTTCCTACCTGCAGGAGCAGCCCCTCAGCCTGTGGTGACCCCATTCACCCCATGAGGGCTGATGTTCCACCCTGCTGGAATTCTCTTCCATTTCCTGGCTCAGGGGCAATTCAACAAGGGAAATACAAATCTGGGGGTTGCTGTAATTTGTGGGTTTGGTATTTCTTCCTTCAGGGAATCAGAATCACAGAAAGGCTTGGGGTGGGAGGGACCTCAAAGCCCATCCAGTGCCACCCCTGCCATGGCAGGGACACCTCCCACTGTCCCAGGCTGCTCCAGCCCTGTCCAGCCTGGCCTTGGGCACTGCCAGGGATCCAGGGGCAGCCACAGCTGCTCTGGGCACCCTGTGCCAGGGCCTGCCCACCCTGCCAGGGAACAATTCCTTCCCAATATCCCATCAAACCTCTGGCAGTGGGAGCCATTCCCCTTGTCCTGCCCTGCCTGGTTTGTCCTGCTCTCCCCAGGAATGGGAATTCCCTGCTGCACCCCCACTCTCCAGGGGCAGGAGTGGGTGTGAGCTGGCATTGCCCTCCCTGCACTGGGGCATTCACCCAGAGGGGTTTGGCCTCTCTCGGTATCCTGAGGGTGGGTGGGGGCTCGGATGGGGTGGAGGAGCCCTGGGGGGCCCTGAGTGCTGTGCACGAACCCTTCTGGGGCTGTGAGACCTCAGTTCAGGGGGCTGGACACAGGAGGGGCTTCTGCAGCACTCAGAACAACTCATCGTGGCTTGGAACATTTCCATCCTTTGCTAAACTCAGAGAGGCTCCTCTGCTCCCCTGGCACTGCACAGCAGCTCCTCCCTGCTGCCCCATTAGCAGGGATTAATTAATACCACAAACTGCACGTGCCCAACGTCCTTCTGGGGCAGAGTGTTCACATTCAGCTGGAGTTGTGGGTTTAACACTTGGTGTAAGAACAGCATTTCCTACTGGATCTACAAGCATCTCAGAGGGAGGTGTGCTCTGCTTGTTCTTCCCACCCAGGCACAACTGGGGGATTAGGGAGGTTAAAAAAAAGAGGTTGTGGCTCATGGAAGGTGTGAGAGCTACCAGGGGGATCCCTGAGGGTCTTCTCTTTGTTGGGATGGACTGGATTGGTGCCTGTCCAGCCTGGGAGGGGTCCCTGGCACAGGGCACAGTGCCAAGGGGCAGCACCCATTTACAGCACTCACAGTTAGAGGGGAACCAACCCCAAAGAGCAAAACCCCCCACACCTCTCAGGGTTGCTGTTCCCTGAGATTCTCCTCGGGGTTGCTGTTCCCTGAGGTGTGTGGGGTTTTGAACTTTTCTTGCTCAAAAGGTCCCGCACCAGAGCCAGAGCAGACAAACAGAGTCTGTCAGTCCAGGTTTCCAGGGTTGTTCATTCTTTCATCATCTCTCAGTTCTGTCCCAGCTCTGCAGGGCGTCCCCAGCAGAGCAGGGCACACTGCAGACTGGGTGGATCAGAGGGTCCCAGACCTTTTGTACCATTCCCTGGTCCAACCACCATCCAAAATGCACTTTTTATTTACAAATAATTTATTTACCAATAATTACTGCCTGTGCTAACATGTCATTTCTACGCTAAAGCAATCCTTGAGATCCAACTCAGCAGAAGATGTGGGAGGAGGACAAGAACAAGGAACACAGGGACCACTCCCCAATTCCTCGATCTTGTCTCTTCAATCACATACACTAAAAATCCTAAATTCTACATTTACACTCTGTGATTAACTACTACTTATTTTGAATTCTCTCAGCTTGTGATTCTTCATACACTGTGGGCATTCACTGCCATAGCAGGGATCAGAGGCAGTGTCCTCCTGGGCTCTGTGTGAGGCTCTGAGCCCCCTGTACAGATCCCAGACCCCCTGTCCGGTCTCCAAACCCTCCAGGGTGACCACAGGGATGTCCTGGACTCTGACACACACTGGGCTGTTGAACTGAGGCTGATAGAACACAAACTGGGGACTGTGGCTTTGCCCTCATGCCTGCCCTCCTCAGAGCCCCATCCTGGTGTAACTGGGCTGTCTCCACAGTTTGACATGCAGAGGATAACGCTGGAGGAGCTGAAGCACATCCTGTACCACGCCTTCCGCGACCACCTCACCATGAAGGACATTGAGAACATCATCATCAACGAGGAGGAGAGCTTGAACGAGAACTCTGGCAACTGCCAGACAGAGTTTGAAGGTGAGAGAGGAAGCCCCTGGGTTTCTGTTCAATTATCCTTCTCTGTGTTTGTAAAACTCACTCTGATCCGGGACCAGGGTGCAAGGGGTTGGCAGGGAGATATTTTGGAGTGAGGGGCAAGGACACAGAGAGCTCAAGAGCTGCCCTCAGCCTTCTTCTGTCCCTCAGCAAAGCTGATCCTTTTCCAGGCACAAGGATGAAGCACTGGGGCTTTCCCCTGTCTCTGGTGGGATGCAGGCAGAGGGATGTGCTGAGGTGAGTGTCTAAGCCAGGCTGAATTTCCCTACAGAAACACCTTTATTTCCCTCATCCCACCTTGGAAAGGCTTTACTGGCACTGGCAGACCCATCCAAGCTGTGCTGAGCTCTTCCAAATCCCAAAAAGGCTCCCAGGGAACATCTGGGATGGGTCCTCTCCTTCTCTGTCACACCAGCAGTGAGCAGTGGTGGTGCATCCGTGCCCTGCTGCCCTGGGCACCTTTTCTATGAGCTGTCAGGACCTGCCCCAGCCAGCACAGCTCCTCTCAACACCTGAGAGTGAGAGGTCAAGGGCTGAGCAGTGCTTGGAGGCAGCCAGAGAAGGGGAAACACTTCCTTCCCTCAGCAGAGGCACAGGGGATCAGAAATGAGGATCAGACACTGGGATCTTCAGTGGGTTTTGGACTTGGGCAGAGCTGACACTGGCACAGATATTCCCTGTTTTGAGAAGCATTTTCATTTCCTTGGCCAGAGGAAGTCATGCTGCCCTGAAGTTTTGCTGCTTGGAACAACCAAGCAGGTCCTTGTTATCCAGCCTGTGGCTGCCCCTGCATCCCTGGCAGTGCCCAAGGCCAGGCTGGATGGGGCTGGGAGCAGCCTGGGACAGTGGAAGGTGTCCCTGCCCATGGAATGAGATTGTTTTTAATTTCCCTTCCAACCCAAACTGTTCTATGATTCCATGAAATCATCTCAAGTGCAGAAGAGCCCAGGGAAATGGAACAGAGAAGCTCAGAGTTTGTGCCCTTGTGGAGCCACTGTGTTTCCCACCCAGCCATCCCACCTTATGCAGACCATTTTGGGGGAATTCTGACATTCTGTGGGCTCAAACAGCCCTGAAAGGGCACCAGGCAGAGACACAAAGCAGAGGATGAAGCAGAGCTCAGTCCTTGGGATGCAGCATCTCCATTCTCACCCTCACCTCTGTTAAACACTGCAGAGCAGCTAGAGGAGCACAGCTGAATTTTAAAAAACCTGCAGGAGGGAGGCAGCAGCAGCACTCTCTGAATCAGGCCAAGCAACAATTTTTGTGTTCCTGCTGGAGAGCAGCAGGGAGGAAGAGCTGTTTCTTCCTTGCCTGGAGCTGTTGGTGCCCACTGACCTGCTGATCCCTGGGGACAGGAGCCAGCTGTCACTGCTGCAGGGTTTGGGGAGCTTGGCTGAACCATCCCAGAAAAAATCTGGGTCCCAGATGCTCAGCATCTCATTTTGGAAGCTCCAGTTTCCAAAAGTGCAGCAGGAACAGCTTTTCTCGTGGGATGTTTTGGCATTGCTGGTGCCAGGCAGAACCTAGAAGCAAAACAGACCCTTTTTTTAGATGTTGGGAACACACACAAATCCAGCAGGGAATAAAGATCAGCTGAACTGTCAACAACAGGGCAAAGTTTTGCTCCAGGTCCCAGTGGAAGGGGACAGGTCTGGTCTGTGACAGCTCTGACAGGAGCATTTCTGCCAGGAAAGATTGGGTTGTGTCCCTGCAGCTCTCCAGGCTGGCCAGGATTGACCCACCAGTGCCCTCAGAATTCCCAGTTCTCAAACACCAGGATCCCTACAGGACCCAGCAGCAGGAATTACATGTCATGGATTGTGGCACTAAGGGACAGATGTCCTGGGGTGTGTCCCTGGGGGTCACTCACTTCTAATCATCACTGAAGGAGTTGATTTCTGGGTGGAATTCCTTGAGTTTCATTTAGGTGCTAGCTTGGGATGAGATGAATTGCACCCTAAAAGAACTTCCTTTCGTAGTTCAACTCCTCAAACAGCAATTCAAATATTTCTTTCAACTCCCATCTATATTTAATGTGTCATCCACCCCACTGAAGGGCCCTTAATCCTGGGGAGGGATGAAGCCAGGAAGAGCCCCAGTGGTTCTCACTGAGATTTGGGGATCTCCTGAGGGAGCAGACACAGCAGAGACTTTCAGGAGCTCCCTGGTGAGAGGGGGTCTCCCCTCAGTGTCACCTCTGGGTGTGTTCTTGGATCCCAGACCAGCCCCAAACCCTTCTCCTGCTGGGGGCAGAGATATTCCCCTTCTCCACATTGGGCATTCCCCTTCTCCACACTGGACATTCCCCTTCTCCACATTGGGCATTCCCCTTCTCCACACTGGACATTCCCCTTCTCCACACTGCACATTCCCATTTTCCACACTGGACATTCCCCTTCTCCACATTGGATATTCCTGTTTTCCACACTGGACATTCCCATTTTCCACACTGGACATTCCCCTTCTCCACACTGGACATTTCCATTTTCCACACTGGACATTCCCATTTTCCACACTGGGCATCTCCGTTTCCCACACTGGACATTCCCATTTTCCACACTGGATATTCCCATTTTCCACACCTGGACAGTCCTGTTTTCCACACCTGGACATTCCCCTTCTCCACATTGGATATTCCTGTTTTCCACACTGGACATTCCCATTTTCCACACTGGACATTCCCCTTCTCCACACTGGACATTTCCATTTTCCACACTGGACATTCCCATTTTCCACACTGGGCATCTCCCTTCTCCACATTGGACATTCCCATTTTCCACACTGGATATTCCCATTTTCCACACCTGGACAGTCCTGTTTTCCACACCTGGACATTCCCGTTTCCCACACTGGACATTCCCATTTTCCACACTGGACATTTCCATTTTCCACACTGGACATTCCCGTTTTCCACACTGGACATCCCCCTTCTCCACACTGGACATTCCCCTGTGCACACCTGGGTGAGCTGGCTCAGGTGCTGACGGGCGTTGTACAGGTAATGTCACCGTCACTACAAGCCCATGAAGTGTCTGTCACACAGCTCTGCCATTGTGTGATAACAAGGTCTTGATGACCATGGAATATTCTTTAATATCAATGTGGATGACAGACTTTGCACCTCTCACCACACAGTTTACCCCAAATTAAATATTTGTATTGTACTCAGGGCCAGGGTTTCCTCAGCTCCCTCTGAGCACTGAAGTCATTTGCAGGATGTCACCTCCAGGGAAGGACACACCAGGCAGAGGCACATTTCTGCCAGCTTTATTTCTGTTTTTATCAGTGCTCAGGACTGTGAATGCTGTGTGATTTCATGGGACACAGGGAAAGGACAATTTGCAGCAACACTGTGTTCCCAGAGATTTACAGTCCAGCAGCCTTTTCCTGGCAGTTCCCTTGATCCTGCACTCAGGACACGGAGCTGGGGGCACAGGAGTGGTTACAGGGCTGGTGCTGCCTGCAGGGCAGTTCCACCCTCAGCCATGACCCTCAGATCCACGGGATGCAGGCAGCAGCTCCTCCCTGCCCATCCTGCTCGGCTTGGGAATGACAAACTGACCTGTTAAACCAAAAATAACTCCAGGCAGCCAGAGCAAGCCACCATCACTCACCTGTGGCAGGGCTGGGACAGGGCCACTGTAAATCCATTGCTGCTTTCCTTGAGAGGAGCTGTTTTCCTGCAGGAGAGAAGGGTCCCAGTGCTGGGAGCACATCCCAAACCCACCATGGGCATCAGGACCTGGAACCAGCCCAGCCCCACTGACCCCAGGCCTGCTGGAGGAGTCCTGGGGCAGAGGTCTGTGCCAGGGAGGGGTTTCTCCTCACCAGCCTGTCCTGGGAGGGTTGAGAAGATGAAGAATGACCCAGCCTTGATTTGCCTTTGCTTTGTGAGGTCTGAGGGATGTTGGAAACCTCTGGGTCGCTCTTCCCCCTAAGAAGGGTTGAGGGTTTCTCCAGAGGAGCCTCAGGCTCTGCCCATGTCCAATGACCCAGCTCCACATCCAACCCTTGGCATGTCCCATGGGTGGCAAAAGCTCCCAGTGCCACCCAAATGTTGGCATCCATCCCTGGGACAATGCCAGCTGTGGGAACCAGCAAGATGAGCAGATTCCGTGCTCAAAGATTATGGATTTAGGGAAAGGAGAGATCTAAGGGCAAACCCTCCCCAGTAAGCAGGGGTGGTGGAAGGGAGCTTCATGTTCAAGGGAGCAGCATGTAGGGAAGAATTCCAGGAATCAGGACATCAGGAATTCCAGCTCCTCTGTCTCCCTGTGGATTTCAAGGGAACAGGGCAGTGCTGATTCCCATCTCCTTGCTGGAGGAATTCCCAACCAACAGCAAGAGGGCCTGGCTGGGCCTTCAGCCCCTCCACAGATGTTCCCCTTTCCCCTGGGGTTATATGTAGGTAATTTGGATGTTTGGTGTCCCCTGAGTGGGTAAAGAACAGTGAATGGGACTTCCCTGCATCCTGCTGCCTTCAGGCTCTGTTGTGTAATAGAGTCCTCAAGTAGTTGTTCAATTCAGGAACATTTCTGCAAAAACACCGAGCATGTTTTACTCTTTTTCCTCTGAAGAGGTGAGTTTGTTTCCCAATAAACCCTTCCCAGCCTTGGGCTGCTGTTCCCATCCCCAGCCCTGCCCTCACAGCAGTGCTGGTGATTTCTCTGCTGCCTGGGAGTGCTTTCAAAATACAGAAATAATAGAACAATACATAAAAAATAACTACAGCTGGGCAGGAACAAGGTTTTCAAAGCACCAGGGCACCGCTCACAAAGCCAGGGAGCCACAGCCTTGATTCTGTGTGGTTTATAAAAGCCAGAGAAGGAGTCCAGGAGCAGAGCAGTGCAAGCAGAGAGAGAGGAATTAGGTGGAGCTGCTGGCAGGGGGGATTTCATTCCCTGCCCAGAACACAGCGAGGCCTCACTCACATTCCCTGCCTGGGGCAGGAGGGCTCCAACCCTCCCTAGGAGGATTCTGTGCCTCTGGCACTGAGCTGGGGCCACTGGGAGCTGGGATCAGGGCACAGGCACTGCTGAACACCAGCCAGAGGAGGAGATGGGGGAGAAAACTGGGATTCAAACCCAGCATCCAGGGCTCTCTGTGTGATGAGGTTCGAGACTGGATCAGAACAAGGGGTTTTTCCACATATTCTAAAAATATTCTCCTTTCCAGCTTTCCAAACATGGGCACCTGGAGCCTGTCCCTGAGCACATTTTAGGTTTGTTTTGCGGGTGTTGTCAACCATCTGAAAGTCTCCCATCATCATGAGACCATCCATGAGGAAAAGGTGACAGGGACATCCCTTCCCAGGGCAAACCAAGCCCAAAGAGCAAAGCAAAGCCCAGAGCAGCCAGGCAGAGCTGTCCATCCTGTCTGGGATTTCCTGGCTGTCCCTGACTGACCTGGACAGGCCACTTGGATGAGGTCAACAAGGCCAAGTGCCAGCCCTGCACTCGTTCTGTGGGACACAACAGCCCCATGGAACGCTCCAGGCAGGGACAGAGGAGCTGGAAAAGGCCCTGGGGTGCTGGTGCCAGTGGCTGGACATGAGCCCAGGTGAGCCCAGGTGAGCCCAGGTGTGTCCAGGTGTGTCCAGGTGGCCAAAAAGGCCAAGGGCACCTGAGCTGGGCCAGGACCAGGGCAGGGATTGTCCCCTGTGCTGGCACTGCTGAGGTCACACCCCAGTCCAGGGGTCACTCCTGAGCCCCTCAGGGCAGTGCAAACCCTGAGGGGCTGGAGCGTGTCCAGGGCAGGGAACAGAGCTGGGCAGGGGCTGGAGCCCCAGGAGCAGCTGAGGGAGCTGGGAAGGGGCTCAGCCTGGAGAAAAGGAGGCTCAGGGGGACCTTGTGGCTCTGCACAGCTCCTGACAGGAGGGGACAGCCGGGGGGGTCGGGCTCTGCTCCCAGGGACAGGGACAGGAGGAGAGGGAACGGCCTCAGGCTGGGCCAGGGGAGGGTTAGATTAGAAAACAGGAACAATTTCTTCACTGAAAGGGTTGTCCAATGGTGTGGAATCCACATCCCTGGAAGTGTCCAAAAAGTGTGGATGTGGCACTTAGGACATGGTTTAGTGGTGACCATGGTGGTGGTGCCAGGGTGATAATTGGGCTGTTCCAGCCATGACCACCCTAGGATTGCCTGGGGGCACCTTCAAACCCTTTGCAGACAAAATCTCCACAGTGCCCCGACACCACACGTGGTTCTGACATTCAGATGTGGGGACACAAAGACAGAGTCATGAACTGGCTTTATTAAGTCACAGCATGAATTCTCACTGATGAGCTGAGCAAAAAAGTAAAATTAAATAAAACCAACTGCTAAAAATCCCAACTCTATCTGCTTTTTAATTGCTGCTCTCACCTCTTTTGACAATTATTATGCAAGCATTCACTTGGAAATGTTCTTAATAAATCTGATTTGGCTTAAGCACAGAAAACCTAAAGCAGTTTGGAAAAGTGACTCGTGTACCATGGATACTCCTGGGAATTGTCACAGTGGGAGCCTGAGTGTCATGAGGGAGCACTTCTTGATTTTCCACTCATTCCCAGTTGACCTGGATGAGTCGGAGGGATTCACACAAGGTCGATAATTGCTATTAGAGAACTTCAGAGACAACTTAGTTCAAACTAAAAGAGTGGAAGTTTAGGTCAGAGAGTGGGAAGAAAATGTTCCCTGTGAGGGTGGGCAGGCCCTGGCACAGGGTGCCCAGAGCAGCTCTGGCTGCCCCTGGATCCCTGGCAGTGCCCAAGGCCAGGCTGGATGGAGCTTGGACACCCTGGGACAGTGGAAGGTGTTGCTGCCCATGGGACAAAGATGAGCTTTGAAGTGACTTCCAAACCAACCCGACCCGACCCGACCCAGCCCAGCCCAACCCAGCCCAACCCAACCCAACCAAACCC
>VXBR01002665.1:184269-213428 GCA_013400215.1 Cisticola juncidis | reverse complement strand
CCCAACCCAACCCAACCCATTCTGCAGTTCCAACTTAAGAGAGCAAAGAGCTTAAAAGAACAAAGAGCTTAAAAGAAATACACAGCTAACCCCAAATACCCCTGTGAGCATTTAAAGGGATTAAAAGCCATGATGAGGGAGAGGAGTTCCTGAAGGGTTAGGAAGGACTGGGATGGGCTGGTTGGGAAGTCCTGGAAGGTTAGGTGGGTTGTTTGGGAATGTCCCAGCAGGGAGCGGTGACAGTGAGGACAGGAGGGTTCTGGTGAGAGCCAGGAGCGCTCCTGAGCTGCTCCAGGAGGGAACGGGAGCGCTGCTGTGTCTGACGGCCGCCCTTGTCCCTGCAGTGCACGCCCAGAAGCAGAACCGCCAGACGTGCGTGCGCAAGAGCCTCATCTGCGCCTTCGCCATGGCCTTCATCATCAGCGTGATGCTGATCGCGGCCAACCAGATCCTGCGCAGCGGCATGGAATAGCGGCCACGCCGGGACACTCCGACCCACGGCACCGCGCGCGGCACTGCCGGCGCCTGCGGGGAGCCCGAGCCAGCAGCGTGTCCTGTGAACCAACCACATCCTCTTGGCAGGGACATCAAAGGGCTGTTCTAATGCTTTAAGGTTTTGTTTCCTAATGCAATAATCCCATATCCAGGAGTCCCGAATTATTGCTTCGAAACAGCAATGGCGGCGCGGAGGAGACTTGGACGCGGCGCTCTGCGGAGTGGAGGGGCCCAGCCTGTGACTTGTCCTTACCCAGGGCCCACTGACTGTCCCACGGAGCTCCCGCTGGGCCCACAGTCCCGGGAAGTTGATGGTAGCATTGCCACAAGCAAGTCCTGTTCCTTTTGTTCCACGTGTTCCAGCTTCACTTTCCTTTTCCCTTATGACCATGCCATGGAGTTTACGGCATTAGAGGGGAGCTAGAGCATCCTTGTACAGTATTTTCCGAGGAAAAAAAGGGGAGAATTCGCCAGCACCATACAAAATGTCTATTTTTTCTTCATCAACTCCACCTTTGACACGAGACTGTGGGGTAGCAGGAGTCTGTTGGCCACTTTTTTCTGACTGTGAATCAGGGCTTGAGGAGCACCCCTTGTTTTCCCACCTGGGCATTGCTGAACTTGTGCAAAGTCTTCCAAGGGACTCTGCCACCACCAGCGCCAGCTAAACCTCCCTCTCCTCGGGCCTCTCTGCATATTCAACATTTCCTCTCCAGCAGTTTTACCCTTTCTCTTTATTGATCTTCAAGATTTTTTCCCCAGGTGAAAATCCTGAGGGAAGCTCTTCCCGAGCTTTCCTCCCCTCTCCTTGCCTGCACAATTTTAATTTATTCCATTTCATGTGGCCTGGTTATGATCTGCAGTGAAACCTCCATGGCAGGCATCATCCTGTGGGGGAGGTTTTATTTTCACCCACATGGTGAAGTGTGGATTTGACCAGCCAACTTCTCCATTTCCTCCCAGGATCCATCCCTCCACCCCCATCCCATGGGCTCAAAGGGCCATCGGAAAAGCCGAGTGCAGCGGGAGAAGAAGGAACCAAACCTGAGCCCACCCCTGTGTGTTTGAAGTGCATCAGACTTCCAGATCCAGGGAGCCTCGGGTGGTTTTCCTGGAATGCATTTTCTGGAGCAGCAAGGAGAAGATGGAACGATGCAGAGCAGGGACACCACACGGGAAGTGCAAGGAGCCAGGATTACTTGGGAAGGTGTTTTTCCTTTGAAATTTGACACAAACCCACGCATTTCCCTTTGGATGAACTGTGCCCCTGGGTGCCACACCAGGACAGAGGTGATCCCTGCCCTGCTGGGAGGGGTTTCCCAGCTGGTGACCATGGAGTGCTCCAGGGGAGTTCCGTGGAGGCACTCGGGGGCTGGGGTGGGGTGGCTGTGCTGGGAGAGCTCCAGGCACACCCAGGGACTGAGGTGTTGCTCCTGGAAGTGGAGACAAGTGTTCCCTGTGCCACAGGAGGGGCAGGATGGCTCTCCTAGGGTTGCACAGCCTCCCTCATCCTGCACTGCAGCCATTGACTTACACTGGATCCATCCCCAACTCTCATTCCAGCTCTTTCTTTTCTACCAGTCCGAGTGACAATGTGTACCTGTATTTTTAGCAGCCTAATTTAAAGTTCTGCTGGTTGTTGTCCTGTCTCCCACCACCCCTTTAAACTCCAGTCACTTTTAGGTGCCTCAGTCTCCCACCTCCACCTTTTCCTGCCATTTTCCTGGTGTTCCCTCCATCCCAAAGACAACACCTTTTCCAAAGCAGCTGAGTTGTTTTTTTCTGCCTTTCCCAAACACACAACTCCTGCATTTCTGTTCTGCTGTGACCAATAGAGGTGAACTGCAGAAGGTTCCATTAAAAAAATGATTCTGTGTCCCAGAAGATGGAGAGATTTCTATTTGCTACAGGGCAGCAGCAGAATATCTGTGGGATATTCTGGTGTGGGATTTTCAGTTCTGGGGAGCCCAGACACATTTTCTGTGCTGGGCATTGTAGATAACGAGATTGAGATAATTTTAAGGAAACTCATCCCCACTTTTAGGTCTCAGGGGTCTGTGGAAAGGTGGCAGCTGTGGGGAATAAAGTCTAAATGTTTCTTGCCACCAAGGAATACTCATTTTGTCCCTGGGATTGTGCTGGAGTGAGGGTGGGCAGATGGAGGTGGAGGGGAGGGATGGGGGGAGCACGGGTCAGAGTGGTGACTCCACTGAGCCCAAACCCACAACCCCAAACCCACAACCCAAACACACAACCCCAAACCAGGCATTTCCCCACATTTCCTCCCCCATGGGCCACAAACCCCCAGTGGACTCCAGGCCCAGCAGCCCCTCTTGGACAATGATTGTCTGCGTTCCTTGAAGCTTTCTGGAAGGTTCCAGAATTCCGCCCTGCATGCCCCATAAACCCCTGTAAATACAGCCATTCTCCAGCCCAGCCCTTCCCCTCATAGCTCCATTTGTAAAACCAAACCTGTAATGAATATATTGGTAAAAGCCATAGCCTGGTGTCAGTAGAGTTCATCGCACAACTCCCCACTGATTTTACTGGGTACAGGATTTTGGGGGCTTCAGGGCGTGATTTTCTGTAGGGAACCTCACTTTTCCATTATGAAACAGGGTCATGTCTTGCCAGAGGTCTCCTTTCCCTTCCTAGAGCAACCTTCCTCCATCTCCAGGCATTGTGAAGAGATCCCTTCTTTAATCAGTGGTTCCTGGCAATGCAGGATGGATCAGGCCAAGATATTCCATCCTTTCCTTCCCCGCAAACTTCTCATCCAGCAGCACTGGATGTCTCCTACCTCCCTCCCTGGCTCCATTTATGTAACATCCATTTATCTCCCCCCTTTTTTTTTTTTTTTTTCCCCTTCTACACAGGAGGGGAAAAATAGGGCTTTTTGCTGCTTTTACAGACAGGAGGTAAAAATAGAGCAGTAAAATTCTGATTGGAACCTGATGGCAAAAGCTGAGGGGGGAGAAAGCAGAAGAATCAAAGACATAAAAATAAAAACCCCACATCCCATACTTTAAGGGAAAAAAACCCTATTTAAGTGCTAATTAACATACTTTAAAAAATACCCAGACTGCAGCAGAGCTGTCAGAAAAAGCTCTAAACTTCTGCTCTTGCCAGTTCCAGGAGGATTGAAGTGTCTTTTCAGCCCTGCAGTTCTGGAGGAACAGGAGATTGCCATGGCAACCCTGGCTGTTCGTGACATGGGTGCCACTGTGGCACAGCACACACCATCCCAGACTGCCAGGGATGGGCAAACAGCTCCCAGCACTGGGACCGGGGCTTTTCATGGATTAGGAAATTATTGGGAATTCGTGAGCAACTCCTGTTGGCTTGGCCACAAAAAACTGTGTGCAATTAAGGGGATTGACGTGCAGGGAAGGCTTCGAGAGGGACATGATGATTTCAGCCCCAGAAAGGCTTTGTTTTAATTCAGGAGGGAGTGAAATCCAGTCAGCCTGAGCACTGCCTGTCCTGGGCTTGCTGAGGACACTTTGGGAAGGTTCTCCACGTGGGGAAGGCTTTGGGTTCCTGCTCCTGCAGGGCTGCACCCCTGATCCCCCCTTGACCTTGGCTTTAGCCAGTGGCTTTAGCAGTGTCCTGATTCCCTGCTCCTGGAAAAGGCAGCAGAAGGAACAGCAGCCTCTCCAATGCTGAAAGAATTTGGAGGCCATGGGAAGTGAATTCCATCAAAAGCTGCTGAGGGAACACTGCTCACCTGTCAGAGCCAAAGCCTTTCCTTCAGGGCAGCCATGAGGAAACCACAGGAGTGTCCAGGACAGGGGCAGTGGCTTTGTCCTGTGCATGGCCAGGAGCTGCACTTGAGGTCCTTTTGGGTCCCTTCCAACTCAGGACATTCCATGATGGTGGTGCTGGTGGCCCTGGAGAGCCTGTCCCTGCTCACAGCCAGTGACACCCAGGAGGTGTCACCTCTGGTGCCACCCACGGGAGCCTGGCCCCTCCAGGAGGGCTCCACTGAGGAGGAATTCCTGATCAGAAGCAACATCAACATAACTGAAAGATTTAAATTAGGAAGGCTTGGCTTTGTTAGGACTGTGGTCCTCATGGTGTGAGAGGTGATAGGGAATTAAAGAGAGTTCACAAAATTATTCTTCTTCTTGCCTGATGGGCACCCCCGTGTCCCCCAGTGACTGTCAGCACCTGGGACACTGATCACAGACCCCAGGTCCAGGGTGAGCAGGAGGGTGGGAGGGAGGAGAACCCCCAGCTCCTGCCCCTGCTCCCTGGTGAGCCAGAGCTGAATATCTGGGTGTAATCCAGTTCATTTGAGAGATTCCATTCCGGTTATCCAGAGGTTTCACCTGCTGGACATGTGCACTGGAAGGGCTGGATTGCTCTAATTCCAGCAGCTTGGACACCGTTCTTTTTAAGCTGGGCTGAGTAAAGAGGGGTTTGGAATCCAGGACTAGGGTAGGAAGCAAGGAAAGCAAGCTGAGGTAGAAAACATTCCCAAGGCTGAAATCTCTTTGGATGAGCCGAGTGCCCACTGGTCCTTTCTTGCATTCAAGCAGAGCAATATTTTGTCCCAAAACCCCCACTCTGCATCCTCCTGCCTGTTGCAGAGGAGTGAAACATCTCCTGGGAGGGGCTCCATTCTCGCCAGGGGCCCTGGGACAAGGAGGGGGACTCAGCTTTTCCCATGGAAAACTCGTCCCCTGCACGTGCTGGGAGCTGCCAAGGCTGTCACCACGCCGAGGTGACAGGAGCACAGCCCCCATCCCCCTGGATCAGCGAGGGGAGAAGCAGTGGGAGGAATTACATTAAAATCTCCAAGAATGAAGTCCCTTATTTTACCCACCCCTGTAATCCATGATTTAGTTCCTGCTTTATGGATGAGAGTTTGAAAGGAGAAAAACCAACTCTTCTAAAAGGAGAATCTGATGAAGTGTCTTTTTTTCTTGGCTCTGAATCACGCTTCCATTCCACTGATGAAGATGTACAGAACTTGCTGGGTTTCAATCTATTATTTTACCCTCCTGTGCTCTGACAGTGCAATTACATTTCCCTGGCATCACTTAAAACCTGTTCCCTTCTCAGGAATTTAATGCAGAAAAAGAAAAGTTTCACAATATTTCCATCTCTTTTTGTTGTTTGCTGCTTATAAGGATGGGGTCTGTATTTCTCCAGTTCAAGAAGGACATTTTAGGCAGCTCTGGGAAGTGCAGAAGCTTCACCAAGAGCAAGGTGGGCAGAAAATCTAACACCATTTTAATTGGAAGTGTGCTCCACTTACATCTTTCCAGTGGCAAAAGTCTGGGAAACTGTAATTTGCCATCTTCACCATGAAATAATTGCAGCCCCAGAAGAAGGAGAAAGGAAAAAGAAGAAATCCCCTGGATCTAGAGCTCAGTACTTGACAATTTGATGATGAAAGTACCAGACTGGGTTTTTTTATTCTCTGTCAAGACACACCAAAATACTTTGTAGCCTTGAAAACCACTGCTAAATGAAATGTCCATTTCCCACCCAGTTGTTTCCCCAGCTGCTCCTGGCCTGTCTTTGCCAGCATCCCAAACCAGCAGCTGGATTTGCCCCTCTCTAGGTGAGGTCCCTGTTCCAGCTGTCCTGTGTCTCCATCAGCCAACCAGGACACCTTGGGGAGCTCTGAGGTGGCTCCAGGAGCCCCTGTCTGGTGCCACCAGCACCTGGGCACGTCCTGTCCCTCCTGGGGAATCACAAAGAGTGCAGGAGATGCTGTTGGCGTCAATCCCCAAATTCCTGCCTCTGTTCCACAGGAAGCAGCAGCCTGAGGATGGGGTCACGTTCCTGAGCATCCCTTCCAGAGCAGCCAAAGCTCCTCCAGCTCTTTCCATCAGATTTATCTGGGCTGGGGGAGGAAGGGAGAGCAGCTCCCTCCTGAGCCCCAGGGTCAATCAGAAATAACTCATTAGAGTTAATTGGCTTCATGTGGAGCAAGCCCAGGACCTGTTGCCATTTAATCCATGGGAGGATCTGAGGAATCAGTGCCTCCTCATTCATCTCTAGGATGTTCTCCACTAATCCCTGTGTCTCCCTTTTGTCACCATCTCATGTTTTCCAGCCATTTACTGTTCATTTGTAAACTCGCCGGGTTTTTTTGGCTCGTTAACGAAAGACATGGCTTTTTAATTAAAGACAAAAATTCACAAAGTCAGCAGCATAATAGTAAAAAAAAAAAAAGTCAGACAAAAAACCTTTGTACAAAATACTGTAAATATTAATATAAATTAACTGGGCATGCAACTGAAATAAATCCTATGTTATTGCAAGTTATCTGAGTGTATAAAGGAGTGTATAAAGGAAAACTGAATGCCATATGTATCAGCTGTTCCCTCTAACCAAACTCTACTGTAAATATATAATCTGTATAAAAATATTTTAATTTTACCATTACTTATGCAATAGAAATAAAGGTTTTTTTCTTTTGATGAAGCTTTTTTTCCTCTTTTGAAGCACTGATATTTATTCATGCCCGAGTACAAGAGCAAAAGCAAGATTTGCATAAAATATTAGGACAGAGACCCTTTATTCCTTCTGAGAGATACATGAACATTTGGGGGAGGTTATTATGCTTTGACAATAGATTTACATATTTAAAAGTCTGTTACTACAGAAGGAGCTCCTGGCTGGAGAAACGGGATCAGCAATTCCAGATGCACAGGAAGCCAAGGCGAGGGATTGAACTTCTCCTCTGCAAGGCAAAGCCACAACAGGTCAGATCTCAGAGAGAAAGGTCAGCATTGCTTAAAAAGCCCTTTTTTATCCCTCCCAGAGAGCCAGGGCTGATCCCTGACTCGGCTGGGCCTGGGGCACTGTTGCTGCTGGGAGGAGGATGTTGAGCATCCTGACTCTGGTACTGCCAGGGCCTGAGCTCTGCTGTGTGAGGATTAACTGCACTCAGGTGTCCCTGAGCCCTTGGTCCCTCAGCAAACCCAGATCTCCTCATTTCCCTGGAGCCCTCCTTCCACAGGAGCCAGCCCAGCACGTCCTGCTGGAGAAGGGGACAGGGAGGGTAATGACACCACAGTTCCTGGCACTGGTGCCTAAATTCAGTTTGGAAAGGGAGTTGGTGATGCTGGCAAAGCAGCTTCCCCTGCTGGGGCCAAGCACAGTAGCAGGACAAGGCTGGATAGGGGAAGGTGTCCCTGCCCATGGAATGGGATGGGATTGAAGGCTCTTTCCAGCCCAAACCCTTCTGGGATCCTGTGACAGGCTGGGTCTGAGCAATTCCATGCAATCCCTGCAATCCAGACAGGGATTGCCACTGGACAGCAAGCAGTGCAGGAAATTCACATTTACCAAATCTGTAAAGTGTGGGAAAAGGCACTGCACGCTCTCCTTGACCCCTCATGTCATTGGAGAGTGTTCCAATGGATGGCTCAGGAGTGAGCTTGGATTTATTACAGGAATGAATCAAAGGTACTCCAGGAATTCCTGTATATTTATCATAGGAAGAACAAGCAATTGAAGGAATTCCTGGCTGGAAGCAGAAACCTGCACCCCCCACTGAAAGCTGTTCTCATGCAGCTCAGTGTGTTCAGAGCCCTGAGTGAAAAGCCAGGCTTGAACCTTGACTTTCAGCCACCAGAGAAGTCCAGAAATTGAAATTTGCTGCTCCTACAGATGCCCACCAGCCCTTGGAGAGGTGAGCACAGCACAGTGTGACACCACCAGAAAATCACCCCTGACTGCAGGAGGAAAGCAGCATTAAAAAAGAAAAAGCACCCCACAACTGGCCTGAGAGCAAACTGCTTTATCTGTCCAGAACTATCCCACAAATGCAACCATTGTCCCAGCTCCACCAAAGCCTGTTTGTCTCCCTTGTCATTGTAATACTCTCCATTAATGGAGATTTCAGGGGTTAATTTAATACTCTCCATTAATGGGGATTTGAATGGTTAATTTAATACTTTCCATTAATGGAGAAATGCAGGTGCAAACACCATCCCAAAGCCCCATCCTTCATCTGTGCCCCATCAGGGTCTTTGGGGCTGCTGCTGCTGTGGGAGCAGGCACCAGCAGCAGGCAGGAGCGATGGTGCAGGTCTAATCCAGCTCCCAGGGAGTCGTGGAAACATTCCCAGACTTTGTGGGATTTGGATTAGGTCATCACACAGAACAGCACTTCACACCCTGGCTCCTTGCTTTGTTTAAATGGAGTCTGGCCAGGGCTTGGAATTTAATTACTGAAATACAAGTTCTGAAGAAAAGAAATAAATAGACCTTTTCTTACCCTGAGTGAAATTCAGGCAGGGCCCCTCTGGCCATGGCTGGGCTCCCCAAGCTCAAACCTGCAGCTCTGTCCTGGTTTGACCCCACAATTTCCCCAGGCAGGTCCAGGCTGACCCAGAGACCCCCCAGCCCTGGGCTGATCCCAGTGTGGGCAGCAGGAAAGGGATTGGGATTGGGATTGGGATTGGGATTGGGATTGGGATTGGGATTCTGTCCCTGTGCTCAGGTGAGACCCCACCTGCAGAGCTGCCCCAGCCCTGGAGCTGCTGCAGGAGCCCAGAGGAGGCTCCAGGATGGGCAGAGGGATGGAGCAGCTCTGCTGTGAGGAAAGGCTGGGAGGGCTGGGAATGTTCACCTGAGAGGAGAAACTTTGGGGTGACCTCAGTGTGACCTTGCAGGGCCTGAAGGAGCTGCAGGAAACCTGGAGAGAGACTTTGGGCAGGGGATGGAGGGACAGGACCAGGGGTAATGGGATCTGACAGAGAATGGGTTTGTGTTGGATATTGGGCAGGAATTGTTCCCTAGCAGGGTGGGCAGGCCCTGGCACAGGGTGCCCAGAGCAGCTGTGGCTGCCCCTGCATCCCTGGCAGTGCCCAAGGCCAGGCTGGACAGGGCTTGGAGCAGCCTGGGACAGTGGGAGGTGTCCCTGCCATGGCAGGGGTGGGATGGGATGAGCTTTCAAGTCCCTTCCACCCCAAACCCTTCTGGGACCCTCCAGGCTGCCTTTGTTGCTATGAGCTCACCCACTGCATCCTTGCTCTTTCCTCATTAACATCTCTAGGAAGTGTTTGCTAATGCAAATCCAGAGGCAGTAATTTATTTGGGCTGAGCCAGTTAATCCTGGCAAGGCTCTCCCTTGTAAGTATAGACCAATATCATCTTGTTTTAATTGCTTCTTTCAGCGCTCCTCAACAAATCAAAAACATTTTAATTAAAAAATTCACCAAGAATATCTTCCGGATCTTTTCCCATTTGTTCTTCTTCCTACCAAAATTATCAGGACAATTGCAAAGTTCTAAAGAAAGTAATTACAGCAGATGTTGATCTCTGCTGTAGCACCAGGCTGACTGAATGCTGCACTTCAGTCCCCTGACTTCTACTTTTTTTGCAGTTTTGTGAAGCAGAAATTTCCATCCTTGGTCTTCCCTCAGAAATGAGGCTGTCTGTGTAGGAGCTGAGATCATTTCATTCCAGCTTTCAGCCAGCTGCTAAGGCTTGGGGAAATTTGGAGGGGATAAGGGGAAGAAAAGAGGAGATACAATTAGGAACTGCCAGGGATACAGGGATTTGGGCACAGAACAGTAGGGAAGGGCTGAAAGATGTTTTATTTTACTCTGATACCACTCCTAGGCAGAAAGGTCCTGCTCCACCATCAGCTCCTCAAAAGGGAAGAGGATAAATCCCCTGGAAGTGGCAGTATCAGGCTGAGGATGCCAAGTGCCACGCCTGGCACACTGCAATAAATCTCTTCTAACCCTAATTACTGCCTAAATTTCCACTTGCCCATAATGACCTGCTTTGGAATAAGCTGTCAGAAATAACTGCCCACGCAGTGACAGACAGCTGAGATGATCACAGGAGTGTCACTGCAGACAGGAATTAAATGCAAGTGTCAGCACGTGGCTCACAACCCAGCAGGATGCTGGTGGTCTAGCAAAGGCAATTTTCAGCATCCTCAGACTGCTCAGGGCCTCAGAAGGAGCAGGTTTTTTATTGAAGGAGCAGTGTCCCCCACCCATAGGGCAAGAAAAATATCATCCCTTTGTTGAAGGCAAAATACCTCTAGGTCTGAGCTAAAATTATAAACACAAAGGGACAAAACTCTGGGGTTTTTATGGGAGATAAAGTTGTGTAAAAGTGCTGGCTCCTCTTTCTTTTTGTCATGAGTTTCACAAAAAATTCAGGTCTCTGCCTCCAGGCCATCAATTCTCAGGCTCTGTTATGCTGAAGTCTCTCTCTGCACTGGAGACTTTGGGCAGATCCCAGCAGGTGCAGGAATGGGCCCTATGGGGTTGGTTTTGAGACATCAAAGACTGTAGAATCCCTGAGTGGTCTGCATTGGAAAGGACCTTAAATCCCATCCAGTGCCACCCCTGCCATGGCAGGGACACCTCCCACTGTCCCAGGCTGCTCCAAGTCCTGTCCAGCCTGGCCTTGGGCACTGCCAGGGATGCAGGGGCAGCCACAGCTGCTCTGGGCACCCTGTGCTAGGGCCTCTCCACCTTCACTGGGAACAATTCCTGCCCAGTATCCCATCCATCCCTGCTCACTGGCAGTGGGAACCATTCCCTGTGTCCTGCCATGCTGGGACAGCAGCGCTGATCTCTGCAGCGCTGGGTTTCACACACACAGACTGCAGGGCAATGGCACAAATACTGCAAATCCCAGCCCTGGGGCACTGCAAATCCCAGCCCTGGGGCACTGCAAATCCCAGCCCTGGGGCGCTGCAAATCCCAGCCCTGGGGTGCTGCAAATCCCAGCACTGGGGTGCTGCAAATCCCAGCCCTGGGGCACTGCAAATCCCAGCCCTGGGGCGCTGCAAATCCCAGCCCTGGGGCGCTGCAAATCCCAGCACTGGGGTGCTGCAAATCCCAGCACTGGGGTGCTGCAAATCCCAGCCCTGGGGCACTGCAAATCCCAGCCCTGGGGCGCTGCAAATCCCAGCCCTGGGGCGCTGCAAATCCCAGCACTGGGGTGCTGCAAATCCCAGCACTGGGGTGCTGCAAATCCCAGCCCTGGGGCACTGCAAATCCCAGCCCTGGGGCGCTGCAAATCCCAGCCCTGGGGCGCTGCAAATCCCAGCACTGGGGTGCTGCAAATCCCAGCACTGGGGTGCTGCAAATCCCAGCCCTGGGGCACTGCAAATCCCAGCCCTGGGGCGCTGCAAATCCCAGCCCTGGGGCGCTGCAAATCCCAGCACTGGGGTGCTGCAAATCCCAGCACTGGGGTGCTGCAAATCCCAGCCCTGGGGCACTGCAAATCCCAGCCCTGGGATGCTGCAAATCCCAGCCCTGGGATGCTGCAAATCCCAGCACTGGGATGCTGCAAATCCCAGCCCTGAGGTGCTGCAAATCCCAGCCCTGAGGTGCTGCAAATCCCAGCCCTGAGATGCTGCAAATCCCAGCCCTGAGGTGCTGCAAATCCCAGCCCTGGGGTGCTGCAAATCCCAGCCCTGGGGTGCTGCAAATCCCAGCCCTGGGGTGCTGCAAATCCCAGCCCTGGGGTGCTGCAAATCCCAGCCCTGGGGTCCCTCTGCTGTTGGGGTCACTCCCCGGTAGTGAGGGGTGACAAGGACAAGGCTCTGCTGATGTCTCCACTCCTGGCACTGCTCCAGGGGCAGAGCAGAGATCCCAGGGGCACCTCACCCTGAGGAGAGCACGATGCCACCAAGCCACCTCCAGATCCAGAAAGTTCCAGCTCACAGAGTTTATTTCAGAGCAAAGCACCAGAACCTCCTTGATGTGAAAGATGTCACCTGGAGGGGCTGAGAGCCCCCAGCCTGGTACGAGCAGTGCTGGTGTAAGAAGGGTAATCACTGCATGTGAGGCAGGAAAAGTCTCAAGTGATTGCTGTTTGCAGAGGCTGATTAAATAGAAATTAAACTCATCTGCATGTTCAGTGAGAAATGTGAATGGAATAGCAAGAGCTATTCCTGCTGGCCTTTGGGGAGCTCATCCCTGGCCTGGCATGTCCCACACATGCAGCTGTGGAGCTTCCAGGCTGGCACCAGCAGCTTTGGCATCTGCAGATTGCTGAAATTAAACTTCCAGAGAGGTGGTTTCACATAGAGAATGAACAACATCAGCCTCAGGCTGCTGGTGGGGAGGACACAGTTCCCTGTTTGCCACGTTCCAGTTCCTGCTGCTCATCTTCACTGCACTCAGCTTCCCCAAATCCTGCTCCAGCTTGGGATGGAACAGAACGGAACAGAACAGAACAGCTCTGTTTAGTTCAGCTGAAATGACCCACAATGATCATGAGCAGTCTACTCTGACCACTTCAGGGCTGACCAAAAGTCAATGCAGGTTTTCAAGGGCAATTTCCAAGCTCTTCCTGAACACTGACGGGCCTGGGGCATCGGCCATGTCTCAGAGGATCCAGTGATCAGCCTGTCCCAGTGTCTGTGTTCTGGTACAGAAATGCTTCCTCAGGTTCCTGGCAATGCCCTGAGGCCTCCACAGACCATGAAGTTATCAGACAGACCACGAGTGATGAATTCCTCAAACACCCCAGCTCTCATTAAGAAGGGATTTCTTCATCTTCTCCCCACCATATGAGGGGACAGGGCCTCATTTCTAAATCTGAATTATCATCCAGAGCCCCCCTGGGCTGGCACCCTGTCCCTGTCACCGTCTGTGCCTGGGGAGCAGCAGGGATGGGGCAGCTCAGAGCATCCTGCACTGGGAGGTGTCTGGAGAACCTGTGGCTTCCTCCTGCCTCCCTCAGGATGGGTCTGGTGACCTTGGGCTGAAACCAAGCCCTGCTCTGGGGAGGGACAATTGGATTCCTGAACTCCATGGTCAGGAATGGCAATAACACCCCCGAGGTACTTCATTATCAGGATCAGCATTATCAGACCCAGGATACACCATTTTCCAGGACACAGCATTTTCTCCCAGCATTTCTAAGGGAGCCTTTTTGAGCACAAGCAGGAGCCTGGAGCTGTGAACAGACGGAGCAGGGAGATGCGTGAAGCACCCAGTGACCACAGCCCTGGGATCTGAGGGAGAGGGGATGCTGCTTCCCACCACACTGTGTGAGCTCCCACTGTGCTGCTGCCAATTTTAGTGTCTTCTCTCACTTTGAACCAGAGAGAACCTAAAAGCCTGAAAAATACTGAAAATGGGGATTGCTGCTTATGGTGAGAGAAATCTCCAAGTACCAGGAACGGGCTCCAGCTTAGGACCTGTCAGTGCAGACCTGCCAAAATTAAATCTATTTGAAAGTGCATAACCCATACTTTAATCCCAAAGATCTACAACAGTCTGCTTGGAATGTGTATTATTTCTTATACTCCATTTCAGAGAGGATTTTTAAAATCAATTAATTCCTGTCCTTTTCACATGGAGAGCAATCACAGTATTCATTCCCTCTTGGAGAAATTTAAGTATTCTAAAATTATTGTCCCCTGTGAGGAGGAAAACCAAGCATCAGTTCAGAGGGCAAAAAGGAAGAAATGACAGGGACAAGACTGGGATAAAACTGAAAAAAGGTTGAGGACATGGATTTGCTTGTGCTGGTCTCAGCAACAGGCTCAGAGAAAGATGTGATACATCAGGGGTGCTACAAAGTATTGGCATTTCTTGGGTGGAGTGCTGCTGTGATAAACTGCTTAAACCATCCAGGACTGGTCAGCAGGAAGCTGGAGTTCAGTTTATAATTGCAATTATTGCAGCATTTTCAAACAAATCAGAGTCAATGCCCATGAATAAAGACTCCTTCATGGAGAAGCTGGAGAAGATAAAACCATTTCAGGTGATCAGGGAATGGGAAGGAACCTCCAGTTAAACATCACCTCCTTTAACAGCCTTGCTGCACCACAGCACCTCTGAGAAGAGCAGCAGCAAAGGCAAAAGGAAAAGCTGAGGCAGCTCCCCCTGTCAGACCAGGGCCCCAAAAATCCCCTCAGGGACAGCACTTGGGGATTCTGTCCTCAGAGCCCCTGGCTGCCATCCAGGTGATTTCTCCAGAGAATCTGGTGCCCAGCAGGAGCTCACACGTGGCACTGGGAGGACGTGAGGGCTGCGGAGCCCCAGAGGTCACTGTCCCCTCCCCGTGTGTGACACAGGGGCTGTGCCAGGGCAAACCTGAGCCATCCAAAGGGAGAGGGGCTGGAAGGCCCAGCAGGACACGGCCTGTGCTCCTGTGACCTCCCAGAGGGGTCTGGGGAGGGCAGGGGAGCTCAGCAGTGAATGTCTGGCTGTGCAGGCAGTGCTGAAGGTTTGGGCTCCCAGCGCCAGGGATCGACCCTTGAGCATCCACCTGACCTCATAGCACAGACAAAACCAGGGCTGTGGGACTTGGGAGGGACAGGGAAATCTGCCCAGCAGGCTCTGACAGGAGCTGCAGTGGCCCCCTGGGCACCGTGCTGCCTGCAGGGACCATTTTCCCTCTGCTTCCCTCTGCATTCCCAGGCTGTGCCAGGCATTCCAGAGGAGCTGTGCAAGCTCTGGCTGGGCAGGACCAAGCACGAGGCACCTCAGGTGTGTGTCCGTGTGTCCACACAGGAGACTCTGAGTGTTCCCAGGGAATCAATGAAGATTCTGCTCATCCCAGCCCCTGTGCAGGGCCTTGGCACAGCACACCTGGACACGCTGGGCACTCGGGGACATCGCTCTGCTGTCACTGGGAGCTGACCCCTGGGAAACCCCCTGCCCCTCACCCCTGGAAATGGCTCTTTGGGGTAAAGGTGCCCTCCCACAGCAGCCTGTGGTGTGCTCTGAGCCCTGTGCCACCCTGCAGGCCTGTCACAGTGGGGGCTGCTCCAAAGGGCCCCAGCAGGCCCCGCTGTCCCTGGGCAAGCAGTGACTGCACACCGGGTTCTGCCCCTCGAGGGAACACCTGGGTTAGTGTCTGTGCCTGCTGCTGGGGCACTGGGGACACCTGGGTCAGTGTCTGTGCCTGCTGCTGGGGCACTGGGGACACCTGGGTCAGTGTCTGTGCCTGCTGCTGGGGCACTGGGGACACCTGGATCAGTGTCTGGGGCACTGGGGACACCTGGGTCAGTGTCTCTGGCTGCTGCTGGGGCACTGGGGACACCTGGGTCAGTGTCCCTGGCTCCTGCTGGGGCACTGGGGACACCTGGGTCAGTGTTCCTGGCTCCTGTTGGGGCACTGGGGACACCTGGGTCAGTGTTCCTGGCTGCTGCTGGGGCACTGGGACAGCCTTGCCCCTGCTGCTCCCTGGGCCCTCTGGTTGCTGCCCCACATCCCTGCAGCTCCCATCCCTCATCCCCAGCTTGGGTTCCCTCCGTCCCAGCCCCACCCAGCCCGCTGTGCTGCTCATCCCACAGCCCATGTTCACATCTGTGCTGTTCTGGGGTGTGCCAGGCCTCCCCCAGCACCTCCTCAGTCAGGGATGGGCTGGGTGAGGCCAGCTGAGAGTGGATGCAGCATTGGGAGGAATTCCTGAGCCAGCAGATGGCTTGGCTGCTGCAGGAGCTGGAGCAGAGGACCCTGGGGCAGAGACTGGGGGCTGGGGAGCCCCACTCTGGGCTGCCCTGCTGCAGGGGATGCTCTGGGCTGCTGCTGGAGGGCTGATCCTTCTCCTGGGGCTGTGGTTTTGCCTCGAGAAAACGAGCTGTGGGCCAGAGAGGAGCAGCAGAGCTTGGGAGAGCAATGTCCGAGCTCCAGCAGTGCTGGGGAGAGCCCCAGCAGCTCTGGGGAGAGCCCCCTCAGCTCTGGGGAGAGCTCCAGCAGTGCTGGGGGAGCTCCAACAGCAGCTCACAGGACAAAGGAGAAGGGGACAGTGCTTTCAATGACCTGGGATGGCTTTTAGAGGAGCACATCAACTGGCCTGTCCCGGACCTGAGCCGAGGTTGTGCCATTGTGACCGACCTGATGGACAGCCTGACCACTGCCCTCAGCCACGCCCTGTGCCAGAGCTTCCAGCCTTGCCCCAGCGAGCCATGGGGTGGGCAGCACCTTCGAGGGCTGGAGCCCCTGTGCCCACAGCCTGGTCTACACCCTGCTGGTGCCCCTGGATCCCCCAGGACACCTCTCCCACCTGGAGCAGGCTGCTGTGGGGGCACTGCCTGGGAGGAGCTCCCACACCCACCCGGGGCTGGGAGCACAGCGGGGCAGTGGCTGCCCAGGCCGGGCTGTGCTTCCTGCAGGACTCCCAGAGCTGCTGGCCAGGCCTGGGGGCTCAGCCTGCTGCACCCCTGTGCTCCAGCCCTGCCTGGGTGTGCATGAACCCCTGCTGGCCCCAGGGCTGCTGAGCCCAGCCTGGGTGCAGTGCCCAGAGCCACAAGAGGCACCTGAGAGCGGTGCCTGTCACCGCAGACACGGAAAGAACCACACCAGGACACGCTGGTGAGCAAAGCAGGAAGAAAAAGGGCGAGTTTATTTACAAAACTCAGTTTTATACATTTCTTATGTGGTCTGCGGATCAGAGGATGGAATTCTACTTCTCAACCCACATTGGTCAAACTAACTGTCAATTATCTTTCTTCTCCCACCTAGAAATCTGTAAACAATGAAAGACAGTGGCCATTGTTTACAGTAGAAAGTGTGATAAGGTCACATTTTTGACTCTAATACGAAGAACTTAACAGAAGCCTTAAAAAAGTCTTCAAAACCAGGGTAAGAGGTGTAAAACACAGGGTAACCATGCCTCCAGGCACGCCCTCAAATTCCAGCTGAACGGGGCAGCTCAGTGCTGGAGCTGCTGCTGGCGCTGTGGGGAGGCCTCTTGGGCATCTCCCCTCTGCCCTGGGGCACAGCCTGGCTTGGGTGCCAGGGTGGCAGAGACCCGGCAGCCCCCATGGGACAGCGTCACCCTGAGGGCCTGGAGCTGCTGTCCCGTGCCCTGGGCTGAGTGGGTGAAGCAGGAACAGGACACTGGACTGCCAGGGTAGCTGTTCTCAGCCTTTAATGAAGCATCAGTCTCATTACAGGGGTTGAGACAACTGAGAGAAAGCAGCAGCTCACAGCCTGCCAGCTGCAGCCCCGGTTTTTCTGTTCCAGAGCATTTTAAAAACTTCTCAGCCAATAGGATCCTGCTCAAGCTTGGAGCTGTTTTAGCCAATCAATTATAGCACAAGTACACGTGCTTCAAACAATGCTCACTTGTGTGCTTTTCTACTGACAATACACAATGCTCTTACTAAGCTTAAGACCTTCTACTATCTTGTCAGGAATACATTTCTGTGGGGTTAAGATTTATTCAAGCCAAATCTAGAAACTCAACCTTTGTTTCCCATGTCCTTGTTATACTGCTCTTTATTCTCTAGTTTCAGATTCTTCACTGCACTCTTCACTGAGTCCTCAGCTTTTCCTGTCTGAGGCCTGCTCTTTCAGCTCCTAAAAATCCTTTTTACTTTTAGTGTTTCCCACACTGGGGGACACGAGCTTTCCCCTGCACGTCCTGCAGACCATGGTGATGCACCTGCTGAGCACCGTGCCCCTGTCCCTGGCACAGGGGGCATTTCCTGCAGCAGCTGGAGGAGGTCAGGGGCACCTCTGGCACCTGTGCCATGCCCTGGACAGGAGGCACTATCACTGCTGCTTTCTGAGCCCTCGCATCTCCAGCCCGGCCAGCTCCTGAGCACCGTGACGAGAAGGGGACCGGTCCGTACGGTGCTCGGTCCTTGTGGGTTNAGATGGTTTATTGTGGACGAGCGCTGTTTCTCGCACTCGTCTCCGCCTCAGAACTGCCCCAGGGGTGTTCCAGTGCAAATATGGACAGGTAAGGGTATGGGAGGGTAAAAAGGTGACACAACCAATAGGGGGGGTTTCAGGAGCTGTTACAAGGACAGGGGACTTAACATTTACCAACCAGGGTAGAGGGGAAAATATGAAACTCGAGGGCTTTCTATGATGGACAGGTAGCGGACAGTTGTGTAACTTGTACAGGGATCCACGTGGAGGGAAAAGAACAAAGGAATGCATAATAAACTTAATAAACTTAATTCTCCACACTGCCACAGGGCACCTCAACCACTTCATCATGGGGAACCACGAGGTTCCTGCTGAGACCAGCCTGCCCTGGGACATCCACACAGCTGAGCCCCCAGCCTGGTCCAGCACCATGAGGATCCAGCTGCTCACACCAGGGCCATGAGCGAGTTCCAGCACCTGCAGCTCGTGAGAGAGACCCTCACACAGAGAGCTGTGCTGGTGCACTGTCCTGGGGGCAACTGCACCTGCTGGTCTTCAATCCTGCAGTGAAGGGATCTCCTGAGAGGCCAGGCAGAGTGGAGAACTGCTTGATCTTCTCTGTATTCACTGGAAATACACTAAAAGGCCATTGATACCTTTTGGGTCCCTGAAGTGCCCTCTCCTGAGGCAGTCGATGCCAAGGGTACAAGGGGCCTCTGGGCCAGTCACACTGGGGAGCTTTTCCCATTTGTCCTGTTAGAATCACCTCAGCCTCGAATAAAGACTCCTCCTGGCATCCCCTGTCACTCCAGAGAGCTCCACACTCCTGTGCCTTGATGGCAGTGTGCACAATGCTCCAGAGGCTACTAAAGCTTTACACTTTGTGTGTGTCTGTTGTGCCAGGCCAGTGAATCCATGCAGCCCAGTGTGCCAGGTCATCCCTTTCCTGCTCCTGGCCAAAGGCAGGGCCCCTCTCTTCCTGCCCCTGGTCAGAGCAGTCACAGTCTGACCTTTGTGATGCCACAGCAGAGGTTCCCTTGCCAGGGTTGAAGGAAAATTATTTTAGTGCTTTTATGTCTGGGAGAGCCTTGATTGCCTTCTTGTCTCTCTGTGGCAACTACATTGAGAGTCTTCTTGGCTGGCCCCTCCTTAGCAGCTCTCTTCCCTCTCAGGTTGCTGTTGGAGGTGGGTTCACCACCCCATCCCCTCGTGTCCGTGCAGAAAGGACCAGAGCTGGTTCTGTGGGCTGTGCTGGGGCCTCCCTTCCCTCTGCCCGGGGCACCAGAGGAGCCATCTCCTGCTTCTGTGGGGTGCTGGCTCGTAGGGATGAGGGAGTACCCAGAGCTTCTTCTCCCTTTCGGAGCCAGGAGGAGCTATCTCTGTAGCTGGGGCATCCATTTGTGGCTAATGCAGTGCTACCAAGCTGCTGCAGTATGATGCAGAATATGATGCAGAATATGATGCAGGGGTGCTTTGAACCACTCTCCTCCTCATGGCCATTGTGCCCATTACACCTTCCAGTCTTTCCAGAGACCTTTCAATCCACCCTGTCTCCCTGCATTGGTGCAGGGAAGAAGGGAGGGGTTGGGGAAAAAAAGGGTTTTTTAAGGGCTTATTTTACTTCTCATTATGCTGCTCTGATTTTGTTAGTAATAAATTCTCTTTGTATCTCTAAGTTGAGCCTGCTTTGCCCTTGGAGTGTCTTCTCCTGGTCCTTACCTCAACTCATTCTGTCCAGCTGTAGCATGGGAGGGTGAGGGAGTGGATGTGGTGGGTGCCTGGCATCCAGCCAGGGTCAAACCGTGTCAGGAGCCTGGAACAGAGACTCCCATTTCCCCTGGACATCCCTGCCCTCCCTCTCTGGGAGACACCCAGCCCTCTGAGAGCTGGGCTCTGGGGGAGTTCTGGGCATGGTTCTGGGATGGTTCTGTGCACAGTTTTGTCTATAGTTGTGCAGACAGTTCTGGTGATAGTTTTCCCTATAGTTCCATGGATGTATTTGTCTGTAATTTTGCCTGTAGTTTTGTCCATAGTTCTGTTGATAGTTTTCTCTATAGTTCCATGGATGTATTTGTCTGTAGTTTTGCCTGTAGTTTTGTCCATACTTGTGTGGATAGTTCTGTTGATAGTTTTGTCCAGTTTTCTGTATAGTTTTGTCTATGATTCTGTGGATCATTTTGTCTGTAGTTATGTCTGTAGTTTTGTCTCTAGTTTTCTGTAGTTTCCACTCCGTGCTGCTGTTGTGGAACCTCTGGCTCTGGGGGTGTCCGAGTCAGGGATCAGGCAGAGGCTGCTCGGCTTCCCCAGATTTGGGGACATTTTACACCAGAGCTGGGGACATTTTGCCCCTCAGTTGGGAACATTCTGCCCCAGAGATGGGGACATTTTGCCCCAGCGTTGGGGACATTTTGCCCTGGAGTTGGGCACATTTTGCCCTGGAGTTGGGCACATTTTGCCCTGGAGTTGGGAACATTTTGCCCCGGAGTTGGGCACATTTTGCCCTGGAGTTGGGAACATTTTGCTGCGGAGTTGGGCACATTTTGCCCCGGAGTTGGGCACATTTTGCCCTGGAGTTGGGAACATTTTGCTGCGGAGTTGGGAACATTTTGCTGTGGAGTTGGGCACATTTTGCCCCGGAGTTGGGGATATGCTGGGCTGTGGTTGCACTGCTCGTTGATCCAAGCCTCCCCCTCTGCTCCGTGCTCCTGTCTTGGGGCAGTTGTGGTCACTTGTCCCTCTCCAGAGCTGTGCACACGTGGGGCAGATGGCCAAGCCCCAAACTCCTTCTTGTCCCCAGCTCTGGCAGGGCTGGCCCTTGCTCAGGGCCTGTGTTGCTCTTTGGGCTCTGCTGGCCCCTCCAGAACAGGACCTGTCAGGATGGCAGCAGGGAGAGCTCCAGCAGGGACGTGGGGCTGGAGCAGGGAGTGCTGAGGGCAGGAGGAGGAGGGAAGGGCAGAAGATCCCCATGAGGACATAGATTTGGATGTGGTTTCTGCAGGCTGTCTCACAGGGGGATCTCCACAAGCACAGCATCCACGGGTTCTGCTCCTCAGTTCATTTCTGTCCGGGGTTCAAGGGAGCCCCTGAGGGCCCTGGGTGGGCACAAGGGGGGGACGAGGGGTTTTGCTTGGTGGGGCTGGCTCTGCTCTGGCCCTGTGCCATCCTGGGGACAGGATGTGTCCCAGTGGGGCAGCTCTGAAGGGCCCCAGCAGGTCCTGCTGTCCCTGCAGCCCGTGCCAGGCTGAGTGCTGGGGCAGGAACCCCACACCAGGGGTAGCAGAAATCCCTTCACTGTGTTTGTTATTGCTTCAATTCCACCACTGCCACCCTTCCAGAGGAGTAGAGACATTTAATGCTTTTCAATCTTAGCTTAGGAGACACTGACATCCTGATGCCCTCACAGTAATTGATGGAGACATCCTTCACACCCCTGGCAGAGGGAGCTCAGTGCTGTCCCTGCTCTTTTCCCCTTCACTGGATTTAACCAGGAAGATTTGTGAGGGACTTGTTGGAGAAGGCCCCTGGCTGAGCTGAGCTTCCAGCAGCAGGTAGAGCTAAACCCAGTGTTAATAAAAATCAATGAAGCATCCTCCCAAGGCAAACAGTTTCCCTTTACAGCTCACAGCCTCCTCATGCTGATAGAAGATGACAATCCCCAGATGTGGCTGCACCAGCTGAGGGCAGCTCCAAAAAGCTGCCAGGTCAACACCTCCCTTTCCAGTTCCCACTAACTTATTTATGCAGTCACAGACATTTTTTAATGCTTTTGGGACACCTTATCTCACTGGCTACACAAATTCTCTTCTGTCTGCATCGTGTCTAAGTGTGAAATAATGCATTATTAAAGTCACTGTGACCCAGGGGACAGAGGAGCCCTTCCAGCCACAGTGACCTCATTAAGGAAAATCCTTTGTACTGAAAGGGTCCAGCTTTGCAAAGGTCTGGTTGCATGGCAAAGAAATCCTGGGATAACAGCATCCTCCTGGCATTCCAAACACGGCCTGGTCCAAGACATGATCTCACCACAAGGTTTTAATGCCTCTGGCTCAGACAGTGCTGCTCTGTGTGTCCCAGGGAGTCGCTCCTTCCCTGGCTTGCTGAGGTAGGCTCAGGAGCAGGGCTGGCTGCTCCCTCTCTGTCCTAATCCAAACCAGGAGCTCTCTGCTGCATTCCTGAGCCCCTGTCAGCAGGAGGAACCTGCCTGCCTGCTGCTCTGGAAAAGCAGGGCAGGAATTGCTTTTCCATTGGCACTTGCAGCAGGAATTGCTTTTCCATTGGCATTTGCAGCAGGAATTACGCTGCAGGAGAGGTGTCCAGCCATGAGCACCTGGCAGGCCACCACAGACCTGAGGTGTCCCCAGTGCCACTGAGGTGGGGTGGGCAAAGAACTGAGACCCTCCTTGATTTATTCCAACCAGAGCTCCAAACATCTTCCCTCACAGGTTTTATCCATGGATACCCTGGAGCAGTCACTGCTTTTTGACAGTGGCAGTGGGACATGGGCAGTGCTAATCAGCAGTGTTAATCAGCAGTTTAATGAGTTGTTCATGCAGACAGTGCCCTACACTCCGCTGATCCAGGATAACAAGCTCAGGTGAAGCATCCAAACCACACCCATCCACTCCTCCCCATCTGAAGGAAAAAAATGCTGGGAAAACTTAATGATTCTTCCCAGCCTGTGTGAACCTGTGAGTGTCCCAAGCACCAGGAGAAACGTCCCTGTTTAGCAAACAGCTCAGTCCTCTCCTCTCACCCTCATCCCTCTGGTAGAGCTGACATCCACCAGAAGATTCCAAGGCCCATTTTGGGGGGGATCTCCATTTATCTTCCATTATAGCCACATACCTTTTTTTCTCCCAGAAATCTGATGCACAGCCTGGTGCAAACCATGTTGAGCCAAGTTCTTATTTCTGCAAGTCTTTCACTGAATCAGAAGCAGAGCTGACCTAAGCATAAATAGAGAATTCCTGGTCACTCTGAGTGCCACAAATTCCTGCTATCATTTCCTTTTGCAAGAGTAAATGAGTGTAAACAGCACAGTCTCCATCTCTTCTGGAGCAGGAGAACATCACATTCCTCTTGTTTGGTTTGGTTTTCCTATTACTCTCTGCATATAGAAGAGTTGCCTTAATTAATGTAAGCTTATTATGAAATTAGAGCACCGATATAATTAAAGCATTGATTAAAAAGCCAATAAAACAAGCAGCTCAAGCTCTTTTGAAAGAGAAGCAGTATGAATCCTTCTTGATTAAATATTACAGCTCAGTCAATATTTAACCATTCCATTGTATTGACTTAATTTCTCCATCGAGCTGGGAATAAGCACCCCTTGGGACCTAATTATGGCAGGTTTGCTTCCCTTGTTGTTCTGAGTTTGTGGGCTTGTTTGGTTTATTTTGATATTTCTGAAACTTCTGACAGAGCAGATCTTGGGGAACCACACTCCATGGAGATAATTCATGGGTAATGAACAGTTCTGATAATTGTATTTATCTTTGGAAATTAACTCCAAGAAATCCATACCAGCCATGAGAGCCAGTCCTGCCTCCTTCAGCTGGCTCCCAGAATGAGGCTGTTAATGGACTTGCAGCCAGGTCAAACCAACAGCCCTGCCCCACACCTCCTGAGGGCCTCTCTGAGGTTTAGTGGAGATGTTTCCTTCCCCCTTTTCCATGTCCTTCCACAGAAACATTCGGAGCAACATTCAGAGCAACCTGCAGCTCCTCGATTCATTCATCTCCATCCATTTCAGAACTGACTCCCTAAAGTGACATTTCCTTCTTTGTTACCACTCCAAAGCTAAAATCCCACAGGTGGGGCCAGGCTGTCCCCAGAGCCTGCCCCAAACCAGCCCCGGGAATGGGGAGAGGGCAGGTACAGCCCAGCCCTGGAGCTGCTGCGGGATGCAGATCCCTCAGACCACGCTGCCTTCCCTCTGTCCTCTGCCACACCGAGGCCAGGAACACGCTGGGGACACGGATTAGAGGTGGCTTTGGCAGTGCTGGGTTCACAGCTGGACACAAGGGAGTCTGAGGTCTTTCCCAGCCCCACTGATTCCATGATTTTATGAGGCAGTGTCAGTGTGATCAAGCATTTCCTGTGCTCTCCCCACCGGACACAATCTGGGAAAGCCTGGAGAGGCCACATCCCCAGAGCCTCCCCGAAGCTGTGGGGGGTGAAGAGAAACCTGCTCAGGCTGTCTGACATTCCTAAAGCTTCCCAGTGCTCTGGGCTGCACGGTGGATATTCTGGAAGAACAAAGGTTGCATTGCAGATTCTCACAGCCTGTGTGCTCTGAAGAAGCAGCACGACTTCATCTGCTTTTCCTTTCCTCCTGTTACATTCTGCAGTTCTTTTTCCTTGGGGAAATAGAACAGTTCTGAGGAAACATCACAGACGAAAGAGCAGGAGGAGGTTTGCTCGCCCTTATGTTTTTAGTTCAGCATTTTCTTGGATCTGTAATTTTGCCTTCAGCAATGTCTGATCTCTCCCAGGTGTGCAGGGCCAGCCCCTCGCACAGCAAAGCTCCCCTCACACACAAATATGTGCTTTTCCATCAGGGTTCTGGAGATCTCCCAGAGACAACTCAGGGCTCTGGCACCACCCAGGTGGAGTCTTGTCTCTCCATGAGGCCTGACAGGGCTGCACAGCCCAGAGCAGGGGTTTTACAGTGCCTTTCCTCAAGGGTAAGTGTGGGAGTTGATGGTTTGTCCTACCTGGTCAGCACAGCTCCTCCAGCTCTGGAAAAGCTGAGACACTTAGAGAATCATGGAATGCTTTGGATTGCAGGGACTTCAAAGCCCATCCAGTGCCACCCCTGCCATGGCAGGGACACCTCCCACTGTCCCAGGCTGCTCCAAGCCCTGTCCAGCCTGGCCTTGGGCACTGCCAGGGATCCAGGGGCAGCCACAGCTGCTCTGGGCACCCTGTGCCAGAGCCTGCCCACCCTCCCAGGGAACAATTCCTGCCCAATCTCCCATCCAGCCCTGCCCTGTGGCAGTGGGAGCCATTCCCTGTGTCCTGTCCCTCCATCCCTTGTCCCCAGTCCCTCTCCAGCTCTCCTGGAGCCCCTTCAGGCCCTGGCAGGGGCTCTGAGCTCTCCCTGGAGCCCTCTCCTCTCCAGGTGAGCACCCCCAGCTCTCCCAGCCTGGCTCCAGAGCAGAGGGGCTTGTTGGGCCATTTCCCAGTGCCCCTGCTAGGAGTCAGCACCTCTGGACAAAATGCAGCCTCCTCTGGGAGGGTTGGGCTGGGTTTGGTTTTACCTTCCCAGGCTCAGCACAGAGCAGACAAACAATGAGCTCTGAGCTGGACTTCACTGAGAAAAGCTGAACCTCACCATTTGTTCTGCTCAGCAACAGAACAGGAATGTCACCAGCACTTTCAGGGAAGATGCTGGAGCAGCTCAAAGTTAAAAATGCAAATCAAAGCCCAAAAGAGCTCTGAGCTTGCAGCAGACGTGCCACAGTGTGGCATTTGCAGCATGGCAGCAGGAATGTGCTGGCACGTGTGTGCGAGGTGGCAAAAAACGCGTGAAGCTAAGCATGACTTAGAGGGAAAAAATGCCCAAAATCCAAAAAAGAGGAGTTTATTCAGGGATTATCAACGTGACTGCCTTCATCAAGTGATGGAGCAGCTGAAAGCAGGGAAAGCAGGTTCTGAAAATGAGGAACAAAACCAGTTTATGACATCTAGTGGTGAGAGGAGATGTGCCCTGTGTGGAGCTCTGGCTGTGCCAGTTGGGGCTGATTCCAGTGCAGGTTCAGTGCACTCCTGACAATAATCTGTGTGCAAAGTGGGAGCCTTTCTGGGCAGGTCTGTCAAAGCCAGGGCTTTACATGCAACGGCTGAGTGATTCCAATTGCAGGCTGGGCAGGGAGAGCAGCCCTTTGTGTGGGCTGATATCGCACCAACAACAGCGCAGAGCTCCAGCCTCTATCACAGCCCGGGGAGCTGCTCTCTCTGAAATGATCCCTGCCTGCATCCCCTACTGCTTTGGGAAATGGCCAAGGCACGGGGAGAAAGAGACCCAGCGTGTCTGAAGTGAGCAGGATCACCAAAAACAGGATGGGGGCACCCCCAGAGGCTCTGGGACATCCCAGAGCACACAGTTCCTGCTGGTGCTGTGCTCTCCTCTGATTGCAGCACGAAGAGATGGCATCTTTGGGCAAAAACATCCCTTTTGTGCCCTTTATTCCCACCTTGTCCTCCAAACAGCCAGCTCCTGGGATTCCTTCTGGGCCCCTGGGACCGTAACAGGCTGTTGATGCAGGATGCAGGATAATCTCAGCTTTCCTGGGTGCCCCCCATGGAGGAGCTGCCTCAGTCCTGCAGGAGCCCATGGAGCTGGACAGGCCTTGTCCAGAGGAAAAGGCTCTGCCCCAGCAGGGCCTCATCCCCTCCCTCAGAAGGGGCTGTCATGGGATTGAGGAATGATTTGGGGTGGAAGGGACCATAGGGATGATCCCATCCCACCCCTCCATGGGCAGGGACACCTCCCACTGTCCCTGCTCCAAGCCCCAGTGTCCAACCGGGCCTTGGGCACTGCCAGGGATCCAGGGGCAGCCACAGCTGCTCTGGGCACCCCGTGCCACGGCCTGCCCACCCTGTCAGGGAACAATTCTCTCCCAATATCCCACCTAACCTACAGTCTGTACATTTGGAGCCATTCCCTGTGTCCTGTCCCTCCCCCCGTGGTCTCCAGCCCCTCTCCAGCTCTCCTGGAGCCCCTTTCAGCACTGGAAGGTCTCCCTGGAGTCAGGGTGTGTTTCCCTTCAGGAATCCAATCCAGATCTGGGCTCTTCTCCAACAATCACCACCTAAATGCAGCTCTGTCTCTATCCCCTCCCTGTCCTCAGGCTGTCACCCCTCCCTGCACCCAAGACCTTTGGTGGCTGAGCTTCCCACAGCTCCGCTTGGATCCCAGGATCCAGCAGGGATTGGCAGGGATCTGTGGGGTCTGAAAGGGAAAACCCCTCACTCAAAGGGCCTCTGAGCCCTCGGGAGCTGAGGACAGAGTTTTCCTGCTAATGATGGCACCCATGTCCATGGAATCACGGCACCAGGGGTGCCCAGCACCTTCTCCAGCCCAGGAGACCTGGGCTGAATTCCCAGCTGGAGCACCCAGCTCAGTCAGCTCTTGCTGTGACAGACATTGAGAGAGCAAAGAGGGCAGGTGCTGTGGTTTGCAAAGACAGGGATCTGTCAGGGAAAACTGGAGTTTCCCTTGGAATGGAGAATGTAAAACCCCCTCCCTCCAAATTATTACAATTCTGCAATCAGGAGCTTTCAGGGAAAAATATGGGAATGGGAATAACAATTCTTTACTAGGAATATTAAAAAAAATACAAAAGCAGGAGTACAAAAAACACAAACAAGCAAACAAACTAAAGTCCTAGAAAACCCTGACACAGTCAGAGACACAAGCTGACACCCTGCTGGCCAGGGTGCTGGGAGCACCCAAATAAATCCTCCTGGAGTGACAGATGCTGTGGAGTAGAGATGATCCTGTAGAAAGAAGGGTCCAGAGCTGGCGAGGTGGGTCCAGTCTTCCTCTGGGAGTCCAGTGGAAAAAACAGCTGATCTGGGGTCCCTGTGTCCCCATTTTATCTGGGTGGGGAATGGTTGGCTCCTCCCACTGGGTGTCCCTCTCCCAGTGGGATGAGGTGATGTCATCAGTGCTGTGAGAGCCTTCAATGGCCCATTCACAGGGGATGTCCCTGGAGGAGGATGGGGGCAGGGAGAGATAAGGAGGCCCTGCCTTATCTGCTGTTATCAGGTGTCCATTAACAGGAGGCATCGCCCTCTTCCCCCCTGGAGTTACAAGAGATAAAGAACAATATCTCCCCACTGGTTGCAACAGATGAAAACAGAACACACATTTTTGGTTACATTTTTCAACCCAAGACAGCAGGTGATTCCCATATCCTGGGCACCAGGGACCCAGGAAGCCAAGGAAAAGCCCAGAGAAGGGGAAGAGGGAAGGAGAAGGGGGAGGGAAATATTGCAGTGCACTCCTGGCCCCCTCACAAGGCCATGGTGGGGTTAAAATGCCAGTGCTGCCCCCAGTGCCAGCACAAACCATAGCACCCCGAGCTCTGAGGTGTCCAGGTGGATTAGTGAGGGTCAGGGTAGGACAATATCAGTGTTTACATGGACTGAGCTCTGTCCCTCGAGGTCTTTTAAAGCCATTCTTTCAACTGCTGAACTATTGATTAGAAAGGTCTGAACAACTTCCACTGCCACAAACCCTCTCTAAAGAGTTCCCAGACTCAAAGATCAGCACAAATCTCCAGTTTGTGCTCCAGACTCACAAGCCAATGTCTTTGAGAGCCAGGGGAATGTGGAGATGCAGGGGAAGGACAAGGTGACCCATCCACAGCCCTTGGCACAGAGGGGATTTCTCAAATACCATTTGCACCAGGACAGGTTGGGGCTGGATGTGAGGAAAAATTTCTTCAGTGGTCTTCAGTTTCTGGAGGAAAGAAAGCAACAACTGCCCCCAGCATGAGAAAGACGTGGGTCTGTTGGAATGAACCCAGAGGAGACCACAGAGATGCTCCAGGGGCTGGAACACCTCTGGAGCCAGGCTGGGAGAGCTGGGGGTGTTCAGGACAGAGATGAGAAATTTTGGAGAGACCTCAGAGCCCCTTCAGGGCCTAAAGGGGCTCCAGGAGAGCTGGAGAGGGACTGGGGACAAGGGATGGAGGGACAGGACACAGGGAATGGCTTCCACTGCCACAGGGCAGGGATGGGTGATATATCGGGCAGGAATTGTTCCCTGGGAGGGTGGGCAGGCCCTGGCACAGGGTGCCCAGAGCAGCTGTGGCTGCCCCTGCATCCCTGGCAGTGCCCAAGGCCAGGCTGGACAGGGCTTGGAGCAGCCTGGGACAGTGGGAGGTGTCCCTGCCATGGCAGGGGTGGCACTGGGTTGGTTCTAAGGTCCCTTCCAGCCCAAACCATTCTGGGATTCAGTGTTAGCAGGAATGAGTTAGCAGGAATGTGTTTATTCTGCTAATGGGGTAGTGGGCACAGAATGAGCCCCCTTGGCTGGGAAAGGGAGAAAAGATGAAATTTGGACATTTGATCCCAGCCACCAGAGACACCC
>VXBR01002665.1:157456-173139 GCA_013400215.1 Cisticola juncidis | reverse complement strand
TCCTTTCAGAATGATCCCTCCTCTCCAGAATGATCCCTCCTTTCCTCTATGACCCCTCCTTTGCAAAATGATCCCTCCTTTCCAAAATGATACCTCCTCTCCAGAATGATCCCTCCCTTCCATAGTGACCCCTCCTTTCCACAATGACCTCCCCTGTGCACAGCCATCCATCCCTCCCTGCCCAGCCTGAGCTGTCCTGTCCTTTCCCTCCTCCCTGTGGGGTCCTGGTGTGAATTTGGGCTCCAGCTGGCTCCAAACAGCCGTGCCAGGCCCAAGGCCAGTGCTGGAGCTGCTGCCACCTCTGGGGTGACCTCCCAGAAAGGGGAAAATCGCTGTGCAGCTGCTGTGGGAGAGAGGAGGGAGGGACAGGGGCGAGAGGAGCCCAGCAGGGATAAGGGCAGGGCAGGAGCTGCTCCAGGGGCAGATTCCCCCAAGGTTCCATGGAGCAGCTGGGCCCCTGCAGCCCCTGGAGATCCAGGGAGGAGCAGAGAGCCCTGGCAGCCCCTGGACAGCCCCCCTGGTGTGGGGATACACAAGACAGAGAGTCAAACAGACTTGATCAGCAGAGCTGGTTTGATAACCAAGATGCCATGGCAGGAACAAACAGAACTGTGAAGATTACAGGAGATGGGATTAAACCTGCTTACAGAAAGAGAGAAGATTCAATCAACTTCTGCAAGCAAAGAGTTGTTGTAAAATGCATGAGTTTTCTCTGTGATTTTTAACCTGATTATTGTAGCAGAAATTATTAACCTGTCTGAAATAGTATATAAGCTTTTGGGAAACCTGAGTAAAATCGAACTCCGATCACCAAATCAGTCTTCCCTTCTCTCAATCAAGCACCAACACCCCGGAGCTCTTCCAGGAGCTGTGGCCCCTGGGGGATCCACGCTGGAGCAGCTCCTGAAGGGTTTTATCCCATGGGAGGCACCCCAGGGTGGCACAGGGGGAAGGTGTGAGGAAGGATCCACAGGGACAGAGTGATGGAGCAGCCCCCACCCCATCCCCCTGCACTGCTGGGGTGCCAGGGCTGGGGCTGCCCGGGTTAAGGGGAGCCTGGGGGCCCTGCCCAGCAGGGCTGTTGGGGTTCACTTGGCCTCTCACCACCCTCACCATTTGTAATTGCAATTAATCAAATTATTGTCCCCCAGATCAGTATCCTGCCCGTGATGGTGCCTGGTGAGTGCCCTCTCCCACCCCAGGAGCTTTTCCAGGTGATTTCCTCCCCCTGCCATGCTATGGAGAGGGGCTGGGAGCAGCTGGGTGACCCTAACCCGTGCCCACCACAGCTCCCCCAGCTCAGCATCCCCACAGCCTCGGGAAGCTCCTGCCCTGCCAAGGATCCCTGGGCTCTGTTTTGCTGCCTAGAGCTGCATTTCTGGGCCAGCTTTCCAAGGATGAGGCTTCAAGCACCTTTTCCATGGTGGGGAACCCTGCAGGAAACAACCCAGCTCCTGGTGGGAGCTTGGGAGGCTGGAAGGATCCCTGTGATGGGTCCTCCCCTCAGAATTCCAGCTGCTGCCACTGGTTTGGTGCTGGGTGCAGCTCAGCTCAGCCCTTGGGCCCCTCTGGATCATTTCCCCCCAGGCTGGGATTTCCAAGAGCACAATCAGAAATTAATTCCTGCCTGGGTTCTTGCCCGTAACAATAAAACCTGGGATTACAACAGCCAGGAAAGACATTTGAGGAGCTCTTACCCCTCACGCCTCTGAGCCACCAGATGGGACTGAAATAAGAATCCCTCCTCTGGAAAGCTCCCAGGATTTTCCCATTTCTCCCTGTTCTTTGCCTTCAGTTGGAGGAACAACTCTTGGCACAGAGGATCAGGGTGGCTGCTCCAGACAGTGGCTCCTGAACAGCTTCAAAAGGAATATTTGGCACTGCAGGAGCCCCTGGAGGCCCTGAACCCCAGGCTGCTCCTTTCTGACTGCCCTGAGCACAGCCAAGCTCAGCTCCAAGTGGGATCCAAAGCACCTGGGCCAAATTCCCAGCTGGGGTTTGCAGGAGCCACCCAAACCAGCAGGAAATGGGAACTGACCCCTTTCCCTGCCATAAATCCCCACCTGAGCTGTTCCTGGGGTGAGGAGCAGCTGAGGTGGGCAGTGTTTGCCACACTCCTCCTCTGGGATGTGACTCTGCTCCTGAAGCATTCCCTGCATGGCTGGAGACTGCAGGGCTCTGGAGCTCCCCATTTGCTGCATTTTGATTTGGTTGTGTTGCTGTCAAAAGGCACAGCCGAGATTCCCACCCCAGCAGTGCCAACTTCCCTGAACTCCTGAGAGAGCTGAGGAGCTCCCCAGGCTCCAGAGGCTGGGTGGCTCTTGCCTGCAGAAGACTTAAAGCCACCGTAATTTTGGGGAATTTTGTGATTTATAAGAATGATGATTCCAGGAACCACCCCCCCAACACCCAGGATCAGCCACCCCACAAGATCATGGCCTTGCTGTAGAATGAGCTCAGCCCCCCATTTCTAAGCTGGAAGGGTTTATTTCTGTCCCTAACGCTGCTCAAAGTCTTTCTGATGTTTAAAGGATCATTTAAGTTTGGCAGTGCAAGGGAGAGGCCTCAATCCTTTATCCCAATGTCCTTGGAAATCCTAGAGACTCCTAATGGCCGCAGAGGCTTTTCCCAGTGCCCACCCCAGGAAGGTTTCCCATCTGTGAGAGGAGCTGCAGGGTTCCCAGTGCCCCCTTCCCCCTGCAGTGCTCAGCTGTGCCATTGGCAGTGGATCAGTGCCCAAACTGCTCCGTGCCCAAGCAAAGCTTTGCCCCTGAGAGTCCATGGCTTCAACTTTTGGCTTTGAAATGAGTTCAGCCTCATTTGAGGGCTCAGAGAGAACCTTCTGGAAGGCACAACACAGAGCTCCTGCCGAGGAGGAGTCCCTGTTGCCTCCAGAGGGTCGTGATCCTCAAAGTCCTGCTGGACATCAGTGACCAGTGGTGTCCTCAGGGGCAGTTTTGGGGACAGTGGTATTTAAATATCTTCATCAGTGACACACCAAGGGATCAAGGGAACCCTGGGCAGGTGACACCGAGCTGAGGGTGCAGTGACACCCCTGGGGGACAGGGCCAGCTCCAGCTCCAGAAGTGGCCCTTGGGAATCTCAGAAGGTTGAACAAGGCCAAGTTCAAGTTGGGGCAGCTGCTGGGAAGAATCCAGGCTGGGATGAGCAGCTGGAGCAGCCCTGGGAGGAGGCCCTGGGGTGGCTGTGAGTGACACTGGACATGGCCCAGCCCTGAACCCCCACCCTGGGCTGATCCCAGTGTGGGCAGCAGGAAAGGGATTGGGATTGGGATTCTGTCCCCGTGCTCAGGTGAGACCCCCCCTGCAGAGCTGCCCCAGCCCTGGAGCCGCTGCAGGAGCCCAGAGGAGGCTCCAGGATGGGCAGAGGGATGGAGCAGCTCTGCTGGGAGGAAAGGCTGGGAGGGCTGGGAATGTTCACCTGAGAGGAGAAGCTTTGGGGTGAGCTCAGTGTGACCTTGCAGGGCCTGGAGGAGCTCTGGGAGAGCTGGAGAGAGGCAATTCCCAAGGGCCTGGGGGACAATTCCCAAGGGCCTGGGGGAGCTCCAGGAGAGCTGGAGAGGGACTGGGGACAAGGGATGGAGGAACAGGACACAGGGAATGGCTTCCCACTGCCAGAGGACAGGGCTGGATTGGACAGGAATTGTTCCCTGGGAGGGTGGGCAGGCCCTGGCACAGGGTGCCCAGAGCAGCTGTGGCTGCCCCTGGATCCCTGGCACTGCCCAAGGCCAGGTTGAACATTGGGCTTGGAGCAGCCTGGGACAGTGGAAAAGCACTGGAGGGGCTTTAAGGTCCCTCCAACCCAAACCATTCTGGGATGGTTCCAGCTGGTCTGAAGCAGACTGAGCCATTTTCCAACATGGATCTTGCCCTTGGGAAAGCCCTGAGATGTCAAATTCTCCCCACTCAGCTCAGCTTCCCAGCCTGTGCCATCCCATGGCTCCAAGGCCTGGAGGGGCTGGATGTGCCCCTGCCCAGGTGACACTCACCTGGTGCCCTCCCCTGCTGCTCCCTTGGCTGCCCCGTGCCCCTGCAGAGACCCCTCCTCCCTCCCTCCCACCCAGGAAAGCACCAAGCCAGAGCTCAGGAGAGCATGGATGGAAGGAATGGGTTCAGGGAGCTCCAGGTGACATTCAGGAACATTTAGGGCCACCCAGCCTGGGCTCAGGGATGCAAATGCTGCTTTATTGACCACGTTACTTCTCCTTGGTGTAACTTACCCTGGTGAGTGGCAGCAGCAGGGATGGATGGAATGGGAGTTAATCTGTGCCCACCATCTCTCTTGATCTCTCCTTCATTTCCATTTCTTTTAAAAATGGAAGAATCATTAAAATAGCAGCACTTTTCTATTAAATGAGCAAGGGAGAGGAATGACTGCCTCTGTATCTCAGCAGCAGAGAATCCTTTGAAAATCACTCAAGAGGCAAAGCTCAAATCAGATATTTAATAAGAATCACTTGGAGATCACTTCGTAAAGCAATTAACAGATGATCAGAGACAAGCGGGATGCAACAACGAGAGCCAGATCTCAGACAGATCTCCCCGGGGTGGGGGTGCAGCCCTGGGGTCACCCTGCAGTCACAAACGGTGTCAGGACAGAACAGCAGAGGAAATTCCCACTCTTCAGCCTGATTTTGCTCCTGACTCTTTCCAGTCCTTTGGGAGCTGCAGCTGGGGCAGGGACAAGGGGCCAACACCTCCCCGGGGCTCTGCCCCACTGAGGAGCCCAGGGTTCATCTCCACCTTCCCTTCCTGGTGCTGAGCCTGGGGCTGCTTTTCCTTCTGGAGCGTAAAGGAAAGGCAGGGCTGGACCTGAACATTCCAAAGGATCCCAGAGCTCGGCAGCAGCAGGATCCTCCTGCCCAGCAGGATCCTCCTGCCCCGGGCGCCCTGTGGCACCTGGCACGGGCAGGGCAGTGGCACCAGGGACACGGGGCCATCCCAGAGGGCCAGGGCCAGGCAGGGCCAGGGCCAGGCAGGGACTGGGACAGAGCCAGGCCCTCCTGCCCAGGGGCTCAGCACAGCCAGGATGGAGCCAGGAGCAGGCACACACCACATCCAGCCCTGCTGGGAGCAGATGGAGCGCTGGAGGCTGGGGCACCTCAGCCACCACTGTGACATGTGACAAAAGCCATCTGCTGCCACCCTGGGCACTGGCAGGGCTTGAGCTGGGCTGAATCACAGCACAGACAACATCCAGGACCTGCTGGTTGCTTCTCCTGACCCACACGGGCTCTCCCCTCCCTCCAGATCTGCTCAGTTTAAGGGCATTTGATCAGCTGGACCAGAGCTCCGGGCTCTCACAGCCCTCAGGGTTTCCTGGAGTCACCAGGAATTCTCCTCTCAGAAGGCAGCAACAAAGGCAAGGGGAGCTGGCTCATGCATCCACACACTGGTGGTCGTATCGGGTTTGGAAGTGCTCAAATTTATTACACAAGAGATGATGCAACAGCAAAAAAGAGAGCAGAATTCTACATTGACTCTCTACTCTGTAAGTCAGGACAACTAAGAGGTTTTACTTCATTAAGGAAGGCAGGGGAAAATCAGAGACAGCCCCAGTGGTTAAGGGAGCCTTGTAAAGCCTAAATGAACAATCAGTCCTAAGTGATGCTCGTTGCTGTAGAAGGAAGGATGAAATAGATCTGCTTCTGTTCAATAAATTACTAAAACATCAGTTATAAACCTGCTGCATGGCATTGAAAATTCAGCTCGTTAAACATCCAGGGAGCTTCATCCTGATGCAAATGGAAGACAGGCATGAGTGCTCTGCAGCAAAGGACTCTGTGCACATCCCAGCTTGGGAAACATATTTACACATACATCTCATATATTAATCTATTTTAGTGCACCCTAGCCAGAGGGCAGCCACAAAGAGAATTATTCTGGGAGAAGGACAGGAGATGGGCTGGTTTCTCCTCCCTGCTGAGCAAAGCCTGTGTCCATCCACGTGCAGCATCTCTGCAGGATTATGTTTCCATCTTCCAGGCAGCCACACCAAGCAGAGGTCTCCCAGGTGGACTTGGTAGCCAGGATTTGGTAGCCAGGATTACTGTGAGCCAAAAATAAATCAGCTGAGATCCCTCCACGGGAGTAACAAGCCTGAAGTGACTGCAGGGCCAAGAATTTCAGCCAAGCTGCCATTTGTGGGTGCCTTGGCCTCCCTCCCTGCCCCTTCCACAGCTCAGGAAGGGCTGCAGTGACCCTGGGGGGAGCTTGGCCAGGCCTGCCCAGGCAGGGCAGGGGTGCTCAAGCCTCAGAGAACATTCCTGCTGTCACCCAGAAGGGCTGGCAGCCATCCCAGGTCATTCCCAGGGGAACCCCTTGGGGTCTCCATGGAGGGGGCTGGCTTGGCCAGCAGTGTGGGGGTGATGGAGAGCAGGCAAGGGAAGTCAGGGGGTTTATTCCACTGCATTTTTCAGGTAACTTCTGTGATTAAGGGTTGGAAATATCCCTGGGAGCTGCTGGGGTGTTTTTTTTCCTTCTCCAAAATTCAGGGAAGGGGCTGCTGGATGCAGGGGCAGGAAAGGGAAAAAGGAACAAAGACCCAGCAAACACCACATCCTTCAAACTCGGCTCCTCTGGGGCTCGGAAACCTTCTCCTCTCCCAAGCTCCTCCGTGTCCCCAATTGCCAGGCAGGTCTGTCCAGGGTCGTGGTGCAAACCTCCCCAGCCTCTGGAGAGCCTGGAGTTGTGTGGGAAAGCAGAAACTCCCTGTCAGTGAAGGCTCCTGGGCTGCCCCAGCAGGGAATGGCACCTCCTGGAGTGGGAACAGCAGTTCTGAGCCAGCTCCACACAGCTGGATCAGCTGGGGGAGACTCACACTGGGTAACAGTGAAGCCAGCAATGCCCATCTCCCCCAGGTGCTCTCCAGGAACTCGAATAAAGCTCTGGTTGATATTCCATCCCTTCCAAAGGAGTCCAGGCCGATCAGTCCCCGGCAGCCGTGGCTCAGGTCAGACTCCCCTGACTCTCTCAGCCCCTACTTGATGATGTTTTTAATTGTCCACCTCTGCCCTGAGCAGCTGCGGAGGATCAGGTCAATGCCAGCCATGCCCCTGTTCTCCACCTCCAGGCACCGCCCCGTGCCCTTGTTCAGGATGGCTCCGTTCTGCAGACAGAGGAGATGGGAAAAGATGGGAAAATGAAGATATTAATTGATATTAAAAGCAAACCAGGAGCAGGAGGGCAGCCCTGGCCACTGCTGGGAGGGGCACTCAGCTGGTGGGAATGCAATTCTAACAATAAAATCATTTCCCAAATAATGGAATGAACTTCCATTGTCCCTGACAACACCCAAGGGACACCTGTAACCTTTAAGTCCCACAGCTGCTGGGAGTGGGACTCTTCTGTAAAAGCTGTACTATTTACACTGCTTTGGGACAGAAGTGTGTGCATGAATTTCACTCTTCATCCCCAAAGGAATCTGGAAGTCATTGGCAAACCAGACACAACCAGATCCACCTTTCAGCTACCAGAAAGGAAAACTTGGATCAGAAATTGTCCTGAAACGCTGCCCTGGTCCCTCTCAACCTCCTCCCTCTACCCCAGTCTCAGAGTTACAGCTCCCTGAGATTCTCCTCGGGGTTGCTGTTCCCCAAGGTAATCAGGTTTTCAGTCCTCTCTTTGCCCTGAGTGTTTCACACCGGAGGCAGAGCAGACAGGCTGAGTCCCCAGTGCAGTTTCCAAGGTTGTTTATTCTTCATTATCTCAGTTCTGTCTCAGCTCTGCCAGGCCTCCCTGGCAGGGGCATTATCTCAGTTCTGTCTCAGCTCTGCCAGGCCTCCCTGGCAGGGGCATTATCTCAGTTCTGTCCCAGCTCTGCAGGGCATCCCCAGCAGAGCAGGACTGGGCGGCTCAGAGAGCCCCACACCTCATGTACAGCACCCCTGACCCAACCACCGTCCAAAATGCACTTTTTATTGACAGAATTTTACCAATGCCCACTGCCTATGCTAACATGGCATTTCTACTCTAAACCAATCCTTGAGATCCAACTCAGCAGAAAATGGGGGACGAGAGCAAGAACAAGGAGCACAGGGGCCACTCCCCAATTCCTCCAGCTTGTCTCTTCAACCCCATATACTAAAATCCCAGATTCTACATTTACACACTGTGATAAACTAAATACTGCTTATTTTGAATTCTCTCAGCTTGTGATTCTTCATACACTGTGGGCATTCACTGCCATGGCAGGGATCAGAGGCAGTGTCCTCCTGGGCTCTGTGTGAGGCTCTGACCCCCCTGGACAGACCCCAGACCCCCTGTCCTGTCCCCAAACCCTCCAGGGTGGCCACAGGGATGTCCTGGACTCCGACACCCCAGGACCTGGCATCTGCTGTCCCGCGGCCCCGTTTCCCCTCTTTCCCGCCCAGGAAGGGCAGCAGAGCCCCGAGGGCAGCCCAGGCTCACCTGGATGAAGTTCCAGCGCTTGTGCAGGCTGCTCTTGACCTTGTCGCAGTCCAGCAGCTGCGGGAAGCGGCTCTTGCCCGTGTCCACCAGGCAGCGCGTGTCCGGCAGCAGCGTGGTGGTGCCCAGCGCCCCCAGGTGCAGGAAACCCTCCCGGGTGTACCGAGCCAGCTGGGACAGGGGACAGCGGGGACAGCGTCAGCCACACCGCGAGGGGCAGCACAGAGCCCCCGGAGGACTCCGTGGGGATGCACAGGGAAAGCAGAGCTGGAGGGAGACATCCCAACCTCCTCCAGCCCTTTATCCCTGCCAGGGTTTGGTGTTTTCAGATGCAGGTGAGGAACTGAGGCACAGGAAGGGGCAGGAGTAACTCCAAGCCCCAAATCCATTCCTCCTGGAATGCTGTGGGATGGGGGTATGGATGGTGTTCCCTGGATTCCAGCTGGCCTGGCACAGCTCCTGGTGTGCTGGGTGAGCCAGCCTTGGCTGGGCTGGTGCCCCTGGGAGCCTGGCACAGCCTCCAGGGCTCCAACCAGGCAGCAGCACCAGCCAAGGGGCCTGAACTGGGATGGGAGCCTGGACCTGCCCCAGGGCTCAGCCCTTGGGAAAGGCTCAGGGCTGAGCCATTCCCACTGATCCCGGCCATTCCCACAGGATCCAACTGCCCACAGCTCCCAGGAGCTGCCCAGGGGACACAGGGTGGGAGCAGCAGGCAGGGGTGATGCCCTTGGGGACACTGGCACACAAAGGACTCCTCCATTTCAATACCAAAATATTTCCCTAAACACATTTAAATTCTGGAGTGAGGAGAAAGGAACTCCGGTGTCCTGCCTTTTATAGTTCAAGGGAAAGATCTCCACAGCTGCTTATTTAAATTATGAATCAGGCCATTATCCAGCAGACAAATAAGGAGGATTCAGCACGTTAATTAACTGAGCATATCTGTGACCCAGATGCCAGGGAAGAGGCAGTAAATCCCACTGGGAGTTTGGGTTATCTGGGCTGTAATAATTAAACACTGGAAATCAAGTTAGAACAATATAACAGGAGCAGACTGCAGCTCACAACCCCAGGTCCAGTCAGGGTGTCCCCAGCTCCCTCGGGTGGGCCTGGCTCTGCTCCTGGTGCTGCTGGAGAGAAAATGTTGTGGATCAGAGCAGCCCCTGGGCTCCTCTCATCTCCCTGATGTTCGTTCTCCAGGTGCTCCCCAGAGGGGTCAGGAGCAGCCCAAACCAGGGGCTTTAAGGTCCCTCCAAGTCTGGGGTGGAAAGGACCTTAAATCCCATCCAGTGCCACCCCTGCCATGGCAGGGACTCCTCCCACTGTCCCAGGCTGCTCCAAACTCTGTCCAGCCTGGCCTTGGGCACTGCCAGGGGTCCAGGGGCAGCCACAGGTGCTCTGGGGGCAAAGCTGCCCCATCTCATCCTCCCTGGGCAGGATGTGCCTGTGTCCCCAAAGCCCTTTGCAAGATGGAATCAAAACCACAGAATCATGGAATATCCTGAGTGAGAAGGGACCCCCAGGGATCACCCAGTGCAGCCCCTGTCCCTGCACAGACACCCCAAATCCCACCCTGGGCATCCCTGGAAGCTCCTGTCCCTGCACAGACACCCCAAATCCCACCCTGGGCATCCCTGGAACTCCCAGCCCTTCACAGACACCCCAAATCCCACCCTGGGCATCCCTGGGAGCTCCTGTCCCTGCACAGACACCCCAAATCCCACCCTGGGCATCCCTGGGAGCTCCTGGAGCTGTGGCAGCCTCAGGCTGTGCCCATTCCCTGGGGAGCCTGGGCAGTGCCAGCACCCTCTGGGGAAGAACCTTTCCCAAAATCCAGCCTGGCCCTGCCGTTGCCCAGCTCCAGCCCTGCCCTGGGTTCTGTCCCTGTCACAGATGCAGAGATCAGTGCCTGCCCCTCCTCCTCTTCTCCTCATGAGGACAATGGAACCCTGATGAGTCTCCCCCCAGTCTCCCCCAGCTGAACATTCCAAGTCCCTCAGTGCTCCCCACAGGGCTTCTCCTGGAGGCCCTTCCCATCCTCTGGATGTGTTTGTGGGCTGAGCCTTGAGGCACACAGAGCTCTCAGCCTGGCAGAGAGGGGTGTCAGCCATGGACTCATCTGAGCTGCTTCGCTCTGGGGGCAAAGCTTTCTGGCAAATTCAGAGCATTCAGAGCATCCCAGGCAAAGGAAGGACATGGGAGAGATGGAGCAAGGCCAGAGGAGGATCCTGGAGTTCAGGGATTGGAGCCAGGCTGGGAAAGCTGGAATTGTTCACCAGGGAAAGAGGAGGTTCTGTGGAGACCTCAGAGCACCTCCCAGGGTCTGGGGGAGGTCCAGGGAAGCCAGAGGGGGACCCTGCATCAGGAACTGGAGTGACAGGACAAGGGGAATGGATGGAAAGCAGGTTTAGATGGGATATTGGGCAGGAATTGTTCCCTGGGAGGGTGGGCAGGCCCTGGCACAGGGTGCCCAGAGCAGCTGTGGCTGCCCCTGGATCCCTGGCACTGCCCAAGGCCAGGCTGGACAGGGCTTGGAGCAGCCTGGGACAGTGGGAGGTGTCCCTGCCATGGCAGGGGTGGCACTGGGTGGGCTTTGAGGTCCCTCCAATCCAGACCATTCCAGGATTCTCTGACACTTCTTGTCTTGCAGGAAGGAAAAGCTGCATAAATGCAAACACAGACAGACAAACCGTGTCTGCCACAGAGGCAGAGATGGCCCAGATGTCCCAAATGGGCAGTGCCAGTCCCCTGCACCCCCTGTGTCCGAGCTGTTCCCTCCCGGTTGGGAAGGAGCGTTCCAGACTCTCTGTTTCAGGTGGCTTTTGGCAGCCTGTCCCCAGACAGCTGGCACCGTGCCCAGGAGCCCCGGGATCCCTGCTCTGACATGTCCCTGCCTAATGTGCCGGGAGAAGTAATTGGAGCACGAATGGAATCCTCCCGGGAAGGGAGGGGATGAGGCACAGGCAGGGAATGCAGCCAGCAGAGGGGGATATGTGCTGGGAACAGCAGGGACAGGCCAGCCCCTCACCAAACACAGCCTCAGCAACAGCCCCTGCGGCCCCAGAGCCAAATTATCCCCAATTTTGGGATTATCCCCAAAAATCCATCTAACTCCGGAGTGCCAGTCCCACCATGCTCCTACAAAATCAATGGGATTTTCTTCTTCTGGGATGTTTGTAGAGAATCACAGAATGGCTTGGGAGGAAAAGGGGCTTTAAGGGTCATCTCTTTTTACCCCTTTCCCCTGTCCCAGGCTGCTCCAAGCCCTGTCCAACCTGGCCTTGGGCACTGCCAGGGATCCAGGGGCAGCCACAGCTGCTCTGGGCACCCTGTGCCAGGGCCTGCCCACCCTGCCAGGGAACAATTCCTGCCCAGAATCCCACCCATCGCTGCCCTCTGGCAGTGGAAGCCATTCCCTGTGTCCTGTCCCTCCAGCCCTTGTCCCCAGTCCCTCTCCAGCTCTCCTGGAACCTTTTAGGCTCTCAGAGGTGCTCTGAGGTCTCCCTGGAGCTGTCCCTTGCCCAGGTGAGCACCCCCAGCTCTCCTCACAGGAGAGGTTAATTCCAAGCCTTAATTCCTCTCTTCTTATTTTGCTCCTCTCCAGAGCAAGCCGGGGGCCCCAGCCCAGCCTGGGACAGGACAAGAAACAAGGGAAAGACCAAGACACAAGACCAAGGGAAAATAGTTTAAAACTATTCCCAAGCCAAGAATTTCCAAGTGGCTCAGACTGATGAGGTCTTTAACCCTTTCATCAGTGTGAGTGGCCCAAAGCCACATCCCCAGCCAGAGGCACTGACTGACACCCCCAGCCCTGGGACATCCTTCCATAAAACCTCATCCAGGAAACTGCACCTGGACACGTCCCCTCCTTCAGATGTCCCTAGGGAAAACTGGGGTTAGAAAATCCCTCCCAGCCCATCCCATCCCAGCTGTGCCCCATCCCCACCTTGTCCCCAGCACAGAGCACTCAGTGCCACCTCCAGCCCTTCCTTGGGCACTCCAGGGATGGGCACTCCAAACCTCCCTGGGCAGTTCCAATGCCTGACCTCCCTTTCCATGGGGAATTTCCTGCTCGCTGCCCACCCTGAGCCTCCCCTGGCCCAGCCTGGGGCCGTTCCCTCTCCTCCTGTCCCTGTCCCTGGGAGCAGAGCCCGACCCCCCCGGCTGTCCCCTCCTGTCAGGAGCTTTGCAGAGACACAAGGTCCCCCTGAGCCTCCTTTTCGCCAGGCTGAGCCCCTTCCCAGCTCCCTCAGGGCTGGGGCTGATCCCCCTGGCAAAGCTGGATCTCCAGTCCATCTCCTGTGACTGTGGTTTCTGCCTGGCTGCATCTCAGGGATGGCAGAAAGTTAATTAGACATCCCAGCACCTGGGAAATAAAAGCCTTGATGACCTTCATTGACTCTATTGGAAAATAATTTCGGGTTGTTTAGCTTCCCTTCTGCTCTGAGCAGACCATCAATTAGCAGCCATCAGTAAAATGTTCAGGATTTGCCTTTTACCACAATTTAATCTGATTAAAGGGTGCTGTTTCGTCACCCCTGCTCCTGCCGTGTCCCCCATGAGCTCAGTATTGATGGCTTTGTCCTCAACTTCTGCTGCTTAAATGGGCAAAACATATTTTATCCTATAATTAAATGAAATGCTCTGCTGGGTGAACATTATCTTAAGTTTTATAGCATTACAGTGCTTTCTATCACCTTAATATATCACCATAGCTGTGTCACTGCAATGAGCTATGGCTGCATTATTAGTGTAATACATCATTACAGCAAGGTGCTTCCATGAGGGATTGCCTCCAAGATGAAGCCATCAAGCAGGGAAAAAAATCCATCAGCAGCCTCAATATAATTACAGGATAAAAGGATGATGATGGGACTCTCATAATGATTTGACCTGGAAGTGAATGGAAGCAGGGAGAACGGAAAGCTGAAGGGAAAATAAGAGAAAAATCCCCAAAATTTTACTCAGTGAGGGATGAGTGAGTAAAGACAAGATCTCATCTGCATTCAGAGCCACCAGCCTGAAGTGCATCCAGACTGTGCTTAAATCCATGGGCAGTCACAGGAGAGAGCAGAAACTGGGGATGGGACACAAACTGACCAGCCCTGAATGGCACAAATCCGTCCTGGCAGATCCAACATTCCCTCTCTCCCAGTGTCNCACTGAACCTGTCTGCAGGATCATCTCTGCTCCAACAGAGCCACATCTGTCACTGCAGGAGGATTTATTGGGACTGCTCCCAACACCCTGACAACAGTGTCAGGTCGTATTCCTGACTCTGTCAGGGTTTTCTAGGACTTTTGTTTGTTTGCTTGCTTGTTTTCTTGTATTACTGCATTTGTATTTTTTAATATTCCTAGTAAAGAACTGTTATTCCTGTTCCTGTATTTTTCCTGAAAGCTCCTGATTGCAGAATTGTAATAATTTGGAGGGAGGGTTTTTTACATTCTCCATTCCAAGGGAAACTCCATTTTCCCTGACAGATCCCTGTCTTTCCAAACCACAACACCCAGTCAGGCTGTGGATCCACAGGCAGAGGGATGGGGTGGCACTGGATTTAGGAAGAGGGAGGGCATCCAAGGAAATCCCAGCACCCCTGGTGTGGCAGGAAACAGGAGCCACAGCCCTGCTGTCCTCAGGATGTGACAAGTGCCAGCAGGGAGCCCACACCTTCCCCTGCTCATTCCTGCCAAGGCTGGCAGTGAAATCATTTCTTTATTCTGAAAGAAGGAATGTCCAGGATGTCAAAGTGTCTGGGATGGGCCCCAGGATCAAGGAGAGCAGGGGGGATTTTAGGACACCACATGTGCTTTGGGATGGGAGCAACTCCAAAGGAGCTCAACAGCTCCTTGTGGGGTTTCATACACACACAAATAAATAAAAATTAAATATATATATATATATACAAACCAGAGTTTCCATTACTTCTAATTCCAGTCCCAGCCATAAATTACAACCTGCAGCCCATTAATTAAACTGTTGTAGGGAAAGTCCAATTTCCTTCATGGTGCCACAAAGGCCATTTCAGTGCTTCTGCTCTCACTGATAGCTGCTTAAAACCAGCATTTTCCAGGAGTTTCACTAATTGGATGTATCATGAAACAAAGGAACTGCCAAGAATTGGCTCTCAGCTGAACTGGGAAGGGAAAATGTGGGGAGGGAAGATCAGGCAGGATGAAATGGGTGAGCTCCAGGCAGCCAGCAAAATTTGAATTCGGAACTTCAGGTAGGGAAAGAAAACATTGTTAAGTTTAAACCAATAACACTGAGAAAAATAAATAACCTGTTCTCAGCCATTCATCCCAAAGCCCAGGGTCAGCAGCTCAATCCAGTTTCTCACCCAATAATGCACTTAGAGGCTCAAATTTCCAGGCACAAAGTGCAAAAGGCACTTGGTGCCTTTTAAGAGAAAAATGGGGTGTTTGAGCAGGAGTGGGTTCTGTTTAGCAGGGACTCCATCAGCCCCAGGGACTGATCTTTGTTTAAGGCAAGGGTGACCCAAAGGGGGATTTTCTCCACCCCACAGCTGGTTCCCAGCTCAGCTTCCCAGTTCAGGCTGAGATGAATCAGTCTGGATCAGTCTGGGATCAGTCCAGGGTGACTGTGGAGTGAGAACATGATTTTTGTGCTTTCCCATTCCTTGAACTGTACATTTTTTTTTAGCTGAAAATGAACCTCCTTGAGCCTGCTGGGCCCCAGATGCTCCAAAACCTTTGGAGAGGCAAAAGGAGTGCTGGAAAACAAATCCCAGCCAAGCTGAAATGGCTCATTACCACACCACTAATTGTTTTCTTTACCCCATTAGCCTGGGTTCATTCTGCTGGGTGGAAGAGAAGTAATGCCACACTGGTTTGGGTTGGACAGGATGTTAGAGATTATTTTATTCAACCTTCCACTGTCCCAGTTGCTCCAAATCCCATCCAACCTGGCCTTGGGAAGGAAATACTCAGATTGTGACCATGGTTATTGTTATTTACCTTTGTCTGGAAGATTTTATGTTGAATTGCAATTTTTTTTTTCAAATTGCAAAAATTTCCACTTTCCAACGTTTTCAATTTACAAAGATCTCCAATTTCTTTCAAGGCTTTTCCTTGCAGCTCTGGCAGGATTATGGGAATCCAGAAAACACTGGAGGAGCAGCTGGGAAAGCTCCCTGTGACCCCCGAGGTGTTTCTAACACTGGAGAGCAAAGGCCACAGCCAAGCTGCCCAGCCCCAGGCTGTCACCTGTGGTGGCAGTGGCAGTGGCAGTGGCGGT
>VXBR01002665.1:144869-156784 GCA_013400215.1 Cisticola juncidis | reverse complement strand
GGCACAGGTAAGGGACAAAAGGGGCAGAGTTAGGGCAGAAAAAGGGCAGAGGTGAGGGACAGAAGGGGGAGAGGTAAGGGACAGAAAAAGGGCAGAGATAAGGGAAAGAAAAAGGGCAGAGTGAAAGCAGAAAAAGGGCAGAGGTGAGTGACAGAAAGGGGAGAGGTAGGGCAGAAAAAGGGCAGAGGTGAGGGACAGAAGGGGCAGAGTTAGGGCAGAAAAAGGGCAGAGATAAAGGACATTAAAAGGGCAGATATAAGGGACATTAAAAGGGCAGAGATAAGGGACAGAAGGGGCAGGGTTAAGGCAAAAAAAAAGGGCAGAGTTAGGGCAGAAAAAGGGCACAGTCACAGCCCCAAAGGGGCACAGTCACAGCCCAAAAAGGGCAGAGTTATGGCAGAAAAATGGCACAGTTACAGCCCAAAGAGGGCAGTTGTGGCACAAAAAGGGCAGAGTTGTGGCACAGAAAGGGCAGAGTTGTGGCACAAAGAGGGCAGAGTTAAAGGCATAAAAGGGGCAGAGTTATGGCCCTCTCCTATCAGAGACAGGCAGGAAGCTGATGCTCAGCCCTCTCCAGCCTCTCTGCCTCTCACTGCTTTCTCTCTATCCCCAGGAATAATCAGGCCAAGAAAACTTGCAGAGCACTAAACCATTCCTTAAATGCAGGACTAATGATGACTGTTGATGTAATAATCCCCATTCCAAGGAGCAGTGTCCCTGGACATGGCTGGCTCTGTGTTTGGTCATGGGTGGTGGGAACAAACCCAGGTTTAGGCTGCCAGAAGCCTGAAATCAATGCAGAACCCCCAGATTTCAGTGAATTCTCAAAGTGCTCAACCAGGCAGGGAAAAAGCCCAACTGGAACAAGGATGACCTTGGAATCATCACATCCTTGCTCCAGCTGGACTTTTTTCCAATCCAAACCATTCTTAAATTTCATATTCTATGAAGATAACATTTTTGGGAGGTTTTAGCTTGAAGGCCTTAAGTAACTTTGAGAACAAATCTTTCCTAAAATGAATAACCCATCTGGGGTGCCCAGGCTTCAAGGAGCCTACTCCAAGTGCCACTACGCCATCAGTTCCACTGCAGCAGAGTATCTGTTATTAGTTCCCATAAATGACTCTTTCCATATTCCCAGAATGGTTTCAAAGCCAGCAGAGATTGAATTAAGTCCCCTTATTTTATCTTGTCCTTAAGCTGTTGTGACAAGGCACTGAATCCTCCAGAGACTTTTTCAGGAATTAGGCTGGGTTTGACTCACAGGTTTTAGAAGATGCCTGTGTATTAAAATCACAGATTCAGCTGCTTAATCCATGGAGTCAATGGGAAATATGGATCATTTCTGTCAATTCACTAAATGATGTATTAACATCTTTCACTTTATACAGTCAAGATCAGCAACAAATCCCCAAACTGGTTTTCAGAAGAAACTGGGAGCAGATGTATACAAATTTAGATAATTACACAGAAAAAGTCAGTTTTAATTCAGACTCCTCTCCTTTGAGGCTGTTTCTCATCAGGGACTGTAAATATTAGCAGGCTGAGCTGAGGGACTAATTTACCTCTCCATAAGCAATGGTGTTGTTGTATCTCCTCATTTCTGGATAAACATGGTCCAGATACCACTGGAAATTTTTACACTTCAGGCTCTTCCTCAGGGCTTTCCTCTCAGAAACATCCCCAATGTCAATCCCTGGATTCTGAAAAACAACAGGACATCAGTGAATAGTCACACTTCCAAAAGAAAAAGGGTAAAAATGAAAGTATTTCACTGAGCTGTGAGATCCTTTCCAAACTGCCTGGGAACTGCTGGTGGTTGGGTAATTCTAGGAATTCTGGGATGTGAGTCCAGGGCTGAAATCCTCAGCAGGAAGATGTTTTGAGGGCCCCCCTTACAATGGCCATGGGCTGATGTTGGACAGGCTTTGGTTCTTGGGGATGATTTACAAAAGAGGAGCCAAAGGGAGAAGAAAAGGTTTGGAGGAAAGTTGGGAGGTGCAGTGAAACAGTGGGGAGTCTTCTCCTGATTCCCCTGGGTTTGTATCCATCTGACAAAAATACTGGTCTGTATTTTTAAATCTGGTATTTTAAAAAGATTTCTCCTTCTCTTTGGGTTCTGAGGCACAGGACTTGCAGGAGAGTTTAGCAGCAAGTGGATATCAGGATTTAAAAGGTGGAAATGCAAACCCTGGCTGGGCACTGAGCACCAAGCCCTTCCCTGACCCCACTGAGACACAACCCAGAGGAAGGGACGGGTAAAAGGTGTAAAATAAATTGGAAAAAAAATGAAGGAAAGAAAGCAAGGCTTAAGATTCAAATACAGCAGAGGCAGACAGCTGAGAATAAAGGATAAAAATTGCATGAGAAGCAAAGTTGAGGCTGAACCTCAGCAAAACCTCTTGGCAATTTGGGCAATTCCGGGGTGGAATGGTTTCCCTGGAGACAGGGCAGGACCCCACTGCTCCTGCAGACAAAGCTGGCCCTGGGAATAACCCTGCAGGAGCTGGGGCAGGGCTGAGAGCTGCCCCCTTTATTCCACCATGGAATTGGGGAGTTAATCCAGCAGGGGAGCCAAAGGCAGGCACAGAGCAGCCCCTTTTCCCTGCAGGTGCCTGGGCTTCTTCTCCGGTTGAGCTCCTGCTCTTGTCTTTCCCAGCGATCATTAGACACAACTGGGAAAGTAATTTTCCATTACAACACTTGTAATGATCTGCTAATGAATTATTCACTCTGCTTTAGAAGAGACAGCGTCCCCGTGTGCCACTGGAAGCTGGGAGGTGAAAATAAAGCTGATTCAGTGGAGAAGGCAGGCCAGGCTGAGGTGTGAGTGGGCGAGGTGGGGCTCAGAGCAGTCAGGCAGCACCTGGCATGGTCAGGGCAGGGATCTGCCTTAGCATCCCAAAATAATCCTAAAATATCCATAAAACCTCCCCCATCCAACAAGGGTCCCCTCAAATTAAACCTTGATTCGATTGGGAAAAGACCTGTATTGAAAACTCAATTGGATTCTGGGGAACCCAGACCTACTGGGAAGACCTACACAAAAATCTTAGGTTCATTTTGGGTTCTCCAGGGCTGTTCCCACCCCCAGTGCTGATCCATGTGACACTGCCTTTTCCAAGCTGGACAGGATGGATTTTAATCCTTTCTGCAACGCTCCAAAGCTGTTCCTGAGCACGAGGATGGTGCCTCACCTCTAAAAAGGAATCAGCCTAAGGATCAGGATTTCTGGTCCCTGCCTAGGAGCATTTGGATCTCGAAGCCTCTTTTTAAAAATCTTCAAATTCCCTCAGTCTGGAGGCAGCTCCCCCTCTCCCAGCCCCTGGAGTGGTGCCTGCCACAGCCAGAGCCCTCCTGCAGCTCCCTGGGAAAGCAGCTTTTCCCTCCATCTCTATTCCTTTATTTCCTGGGTATTTTTGTACCACCTGGCCCTGGGTCCCCCCCACCCCCAGGAGCACAAACCTGCAGCTCCTGGCCCTTCCCAGGCTGTTCCCTAAAAGCTGTGACTGCTGTGGCTCCAAATGCCAGCAGCTCTCCCCAGACATAACCTTTCCTCAGAAAGCTGCAGCAGCAGCTCAGATTTTTGTGTTTTCCTGCTTTTCCAGAGGCCTGGGGCAGACACCAGCTGGAGATGCTCCCTCAGCAGCACCAGGACTCAGCAGCTCTTTGAGCCCTGGCCAAGTAGGAATATTTTGTGTTCAATTTTAGCACCAAGGGGTGGCTGGAAGTAACTGCACCCAAAGGGCCTGGAGACCTCTGAGTGGCACCAGTCTGAGCTCACAGGGACACTGGGCAGCCCCAGTGCTCCTTCACTGCTCATCCCAGCCATGCCCAGGAGCACCATGCCCACCTCCCTGCCCCTCCCCTGGCAGTGACAGGAATGGGGCACTGATCCTGCAGGGCTGCTTCAGGCAGTGTTTGGAGCCAGGAACCAGGAGAGGCTCTTGGCTTCCAAGATCAGACACAACCTGCAGGGAGGGCAGAGCCCCAGCAGCCTTGGACCTGCAGAAATTCCTCCTGGAGCCTGTGGAGCTTTCCCAGAAGAGCAGGAAGTGATCCCTGTGCAGGATGTGTCCCTGGACATGCTCACCTGGACCTGCTGGTGGCACACTGTGGTTTCCCAGAGTCACCAAGCTGTGACGTGTCAGAGCCAAGAAAACCTGACCATTTCTGGGCAGAACTTAAAGGAACCACCAAAGCTCTTTAAGGAGAAGGTTTAAGAGGAAAGGGATCCCCCTCTGTGAGGCACCAACCTTTAACTTCAAACTTTCCAGCACTGGGAAAACAAACAGCCCCAGCCCCTGGGCCACACATCCCTAGGGAGCTCTGGGAGGGATCAGTGTCCCCGAGCTGGGCTGGTGTGACACAGAATGAACCCGAGGCACTGACACTGCTGACTGACACCCATCCCTCATCTCCCAGCAAATGGGTCTGCAGACAGACTCCATCTGCAGTGCCAGGACATCCCCACGCTGGGAAAACCCCCAGGGAAATGCACACCACAGCCCAGGTTTAATTCTCTGAACCACACTAAAAACACTGTGGGAACAGAGGAATCCCTCCAAAGCCTGCAGCTTTTGGAGCCTCTCCTGAAAGCTGAGGGAGCTCTGCTGGGCTGGGGCCTGGGGGGTTCAGGCTGTACTTTGTGGCAGTGTGGAAAATTAAGTTTATTAAGTTTATTATGCGTTCTTTTGTTCTTTTCCCTCCACGTGGATCCCTGTACAAGTTACACAACTGTCCGCTACCTGTCCATCATAGCAAGCCCACGAGTTTCGTATTTTCCCCTCTCCCCTGGTTGGTAAATGTTAAGTCCCCTGTCCTTGTAACGGCTCCTGAAACCCCCCCTATTGGTTGTGTCACCTTTTTACCCTCCCATACCCTTACCTGTCCATATCTGCACTGGAACGCCCCTGGGGCAGTTCTGAGGAGAGACGAGTGCGAGAAACAGCGCTCGTCCACAATAAACCATCTACCCTGAACTGCCTCCCATCCTGCCTCTGCTCCATCACTTTTACCATCCAAACTGCCTCCCATCCTGCCTCTGCTCCATCACTTTTACCATCCAAACTGCCTCCCATCCTGCCTCTGCTCCATCACTTTTACCATCCGAACTGCCTCCCATTCTGCCTCTGCTGCATCACTTTTACCATCCGAACTGCCTCCCATCCTGCCTCTGCTCCATCACTTTTACCATCCAAACTGCCTCCCATTCTGCCTCTGCTGCATCACTTTTACCATCGCTGCCACGGATCTCTGACACAAAGAACCCACAAGGACCGGTCCCCTTCTCGTCACGGTGCTCAGGAGCTGGCCGGGCTGGAGACGCGAGGGCTCAGGAAAGCAGCACCAGTGATAGTGCTTGGGGACACAAACTGCTCCCTAATCCAGGGTTCAGCAGGCCAGGCTGTACCTCCAGGGGCAGGTTCCAGGCGATGTACACGTGCCACTTGTAGTCGTCCATCCAGACCTCGGCCACGCGCAGCGCGTTGCGCTTGGTGTAGAAGCCGATGTTGTTGTTGTAGGGCTTCTTCTTGCGCTCGATGTGGGCCACCCTGGAGCAGGGCAGCACCTCCATGCTGCCCCCACACAGCCACACCTGCAACACAGCCACAGCTCCCTCAGCACGGCAGCACCCACGGGCAGACAGGGAAAGGAGCTCTGAGCATCCCGCGTCATCCCGGCCAGCCCAGCACCACTGGGGAGCCCCACGGCCAGGGGTGGCCTCTGCCCAGCACTGGGACACACAGGGAGCATCCCTGGGGTTGGAACTGCAGGATCTTTATGTCCCTTCCAATCCAAACCTCTCCTGGATTAACCTGTGCCCAAAGCTCTAGAGGGATCAGGTCTCTTCCCCACCCGGTGAAGGATCCAGTGCTGCGCTTCCTCCCAAATAAAGAGCTTTAGTGACTGGAACAGTCCAAACAATTCCAAGCTCCCCTCCTGCAGAAGGGATGAGTCAGTGGAACATATGGCAGGGACAGATTTCTCCCACTTGAAAACATTTGCTCATTATTGTTCTTTCACGTGCTGCTTCAAATTCTCTTCAATCACAGTTTACAAGTTAATAAAATCTTGTAAGATCCTCTTCTGATCTCACACACAGGGGATTTGAAGGAAGACTTGCCATACCTGCTTTTTTCCCTGCCTGTTTGTCACCAGTAAGAAATTATTTACCTTCCAGACAGGACTCCAGGCCCTGGGCAGTCATTCCAAACCCACATTCCTAGCAGGCTGATCTGATTGTCACTTTGCACAGTTATTGTAACACCCAGCATTTCTGGGATCCCTTCCAGCCTCACCACCTTTCCTCCCGGCTCTGGGCCCAAATTCTCATGGTCCCTGCTGATTCCCTCTTCCAGCAGCACCAGGAGTCCCCAGCCTGGAGCAGTGCCCGGTGTCACCTCCCAGGGGTGGCTTCAGCCCCTCCGGTGTGGGGCACAAGCCCAGGTGACAGCAGAGAGGTGACAGCAGCGAGGGACCTTCCCTGGGGACACCTTCCCTGGGGACACCTTCCCTGGGGACACCTTCCCTGGGGACACCCCTGCTCCTCTCGCTGCTCCCACCTGGATTGTGCACAACAGGAGCCCCCAGCTCTGTTGTATCAGCTGCTGCACAAAGAGGCAGAAAAACCCCACAGTACCCCTGCTCTGTCCTTTGGCCTTTCAGAGCACTTCAGAGACAATTTCTTGTCCCCAGAGTGGATTCAGAGCTGGTCTCACAGAGGGACCTGCTGGTCCCTCCCTGTCCCTCCCTGTCCCTCCCGTCCTCCTCCCACCCCAGCCAAGCCAACGAGGTCCACTCAAGCTTTGCCACAGGCAAAGCAAATCAGAGCTGAGCTAGGCAACCCCAAAGAAAACCAGAGAGATTTTAAAGGAATATTCCCAAGGCAGAAACTGCCTGTGGTTCCTGCCTGCTCAACTCTTTAATTTCTCAACACCTTGGTGAAACAGAGGAATGAGCTCTGCCCTGAGATGCTCCCAAGGTTGTTGGGCTCAACCACTCAACCACTGAATAAATCTTCCAGTCCAGAGTGACCCCCAGCATCTCCTGGTTTTGTACTTTTGGGGATTTGTTAGGTTTTGTCCTCATTTAAGATCAGAATAATTATTTTGAAACTACTAAAATCATAATTAATGTGATTTTCCAGCAGCCTGCCCCAAGTCACACCATTGCACTGTTACCCTTCTGTGCTTCAGTTAAATAATTCATGTCAGCTTCCTTAAATTTCAGGAATATCTGTACAAACCACCTGGAAATCCCCACACTGGAATTACCTGGGTGAGGGAGAGAGCTGGGCACTGAGCAAAGGGGTGCACACCCACAGCCTGCTCCAGAGAGATCAAAACAAATTTCATTCAGGAATTATCCAAGGAAAGACCAGACATCTACCTCCTAAACAGAGCCTGAACTGTCATTATAAATTTTTAGAACTCCTGTTTTTATAAGGCATTTATAAATATTTCTGCTGGGAACACCAGGAACAAAGAGAGCCATGACCCAGGAATGGCCAAATCACAGTGGAATTTCTGTCCCAGGAAGGAGCTGCTCGTTCCCCACAAGGAATTTCTGCCCCCCAAATGCAGGTGAGGAGGTGCACAGGGAGCTGCAACCCCAGTGAATCCCCCATGGCTGTGGGGCTGTGCCTGCCCCACAAGCCCAGAGTGAGGCCTCAGCCCTGACCACGGCTCAAGGGCACAGAATTCCCTCTCCTGGTGGCACAGGACACTTCCAGGGGAGCCCAGTGGATCCAGCATGAGGACAGGCACTGCCCTGATGTCCCAGCCCTGACCTCACCCATGGCACCCAGCCTGGAGGGCAGGAGGGTCCTTGGGAACCTTTTGTGTCCCAGCTGAGCAGCAACTGCTCCAAGCAAAGCCCTCCAACACACAGAGCACCTTCCTGCTGAGGAATCCTAGTGGAGTTTTCATGGAATCACTGAATCCCAGAAGGGTTTGGCTGGGAAGGGACCTGAAAGCCCATCCAGTGCCACCCTTGCCATAGCAGGGACACCTCCCACTGTCCCAGGCTGCTCCAACCTGGCCTTGGGCACTGCCAGGGATGCAGGGGCAGCCACAGCTGCTCTGGGCACCCTGTGCCAGGGCCTGCCCACCCTCCCAGGGAACAATTCCTGCCCAATATCCCATCCAGCCCTGCAGTGAGAAGCCATTCCCTGTGTCCTGTCACTCCATCCTTTGGAAATTGTCCCTCTCACACTAAGCCAAGCTCAGAGGCTCAGGGTACAACAAGGTCAAATATGGTGAGCTCAGCAGTTAAATATGATGAGCAAGTGTCCACTTTTCCCTGTTTTCTGCCATTCCCATTCCCACACAGTTAAATTGCCACTCCTTCACCCATGAACTGATACAAAACTAAAACCAGACCCACTCCCCTCAGAACATGAGGGTGAGTCAGTAACATCTCCATCAATCCCCACACAGGAGGAATCAAACCCGTGGAAAATGCTGGGATTTATAAATAACCAGTTAACACCAAACTCTAGTGAAGGAATCCCAGAGAAACAAACAAACAAATCCATCACCCAGAGATCTTTGATGTGTTTTGCAGAAAGCTGCTGGAGAATACACCTGTAATTCTTTTCCAAGGAAAATGTGACAAGGAAAATGTGATTCCACATGGAAAAGCAGTGACTTCTCCAGGGAATGCAATATCCAAGCACAGCTGGCACTGCACTGCTGAATCTCCTTTTCAGGAGCTTTGGCACATGAGAGAAAGAGGCTCAGGGGGACCTTCTTGTTTTGTAGCTGAAAGGAGTTTCAAGACAGGTGGGATTGGTGTCTTTTCCCAGCTGACAAGTGGCAGGACAAGAAGGAAGGGCTTCAGCTTGTGCCAGGGGAGGCTCAGGGTGGAAACTGGGAACATTTCTGCCCTGAGAGGGTTGTCAGTTATTGGAACAGGCTGCCCAGGGCAGAGGTGGAATCATCATCTGTGGAGTTAGTGTCCTTGAAAATGCTCAAAAACCACGTGGATGTGGCACCTGGGGACAGGCTCAGTGGTGGCCTTGGCAGTGCTGGGGAATGGCTGGACCCAGAGGCCTTCTCCAAATCCCTGTGTCCCTGTGGGAGGCAAACTTTGCTATCAGGAGGTGTCCCTGTGCCAGGCTGTGCTCCAGGCTGGGATGGGTCAGCTTTGGTTCCCAGTCACCCTTTGGAGGCACAGACAGGGGTGCTGTGGGTGTGTGAGTGTCTGTGAGACACTCAGAGCCTGCCAGGGCCACCCAGGCTGGCACAGGCTGAGCAGGGACACCCTGGGGCAGCAGAGCCCCAGGGGAGGCCCAGGTGGCTCCCTGGGCATGGGGAGCTCCAGCAGCAGCTCCTGTGCCAGCTCCCCAGGCCTCAGCTGCAAAGGCAAAGAGGATTTCCAGTGCTCTGCAGAGCTGGGGCTGCTCACCTGGAGAACAGAAACCTCTGGAAAAACCTTAAAGCTCCTCCCAGTGCCTGAAGAGCCTCCAGGAGAGGGACTGGGGACAAGGGCTGGAGGGACAGGACACAGGGAATGGCTTAAAAATGCCAGAGGGCAGGGATGGATGGGATATTGGGAAGGAATTCCTGGCTGTGAAGGTGGGGAGGGCCCTGGGCCAGGGTGCCCAGAGAACAGTGGGGACAGTGACCAGCCTGGGTCCTGGCTGGAGCATGGTGTGACATCCATGACAGGCACTGACAGCTCCTGCCTCTGTTTCTCAGAGCTGAATTTGAACTATTCAGACTGAAATCTATCCTGGACCAGCTGGAGCTCTGCAGTTAATGCAAAGAGACGGCATCTAATGGTGTCAGGACGTGTTTGCAAGGGAAACTTAGAATCTCTCAATGCATTGTGACAGAAGGAAATAGGGGAAAACCCTTCCCTAACTTTGATTCCACCCACTCCAGGCTTTTCAGCTGATAACTTCATTTCTAAAGTGATTAGCAACCCCCTGCCTTAATTAGCCATAGATTTCCCATTTAGCAGCTTTGCCTTATCTTTGCTCTCCTCTCTCCTTTGAAAAGTAAGTTCCAAAGTTAAGGGGAAAACACAATCACTGGGGCAGCTTAAATAATTCACAATGTACCATAACAAAGGGCTAAATAATCAAACCCAGAAACAGCAGAAAAGGCAAAGAAAGAAAAATTTCTCCTGTAAAGTTCTGAGGCTTTATCTCCCTAAACTATTGCTTTTGTGGGAACAAACAAGATGCACAGCCACATTCCCAGCACTCCCATCCTTCCTGTTCCCACCTGGGCCATCCCATCCCTCGTCCCCACAGGACACCAGGGGAGGAGGTCCCCAGGCCAAGCTCCTGCTGCCAGGGTTGGGATGGAGAAGCTGCTCCCCCAAACCTCTGTGCTCCCTTTGCTTCCCTGGCACAAGGCTTGGGAATGCAGCAGTGGGACCCCCTCATCCCAGCCTGCCTGTTCAGCCCCAGCTTTGGGGGACAAACCCCTCCCCAGCATCACTGCAGGTCCTTTATGGGCCACAGTCCCATTCCAGAACCCCCACACCCCGCAGCCTGGCTGGTGTTTGACATTTTTCACGGATATATTTATACAGAGATGGGTGCTGGATCCTAAATCATCACTGGAGTGCTCCTCCAGGCTCTGGGAGTGCCACTGTCCCCTGTCACCATCCCTGCAGAACGTCAGCAGTGGAAGCACATGAAGGGGAGCTGGGAAACCTCACACAGAGGGGAACAAAGCAGGGAAATCACTGCCTTGGGAACTCTGGAACTCTTGATCTCTGCAGGTGGATGAGCACTCTGGGAAGAGGAGAATCTGGATTTTCAGATCACATCAGGCCTGGGGGTGTGGGGTTGATACAAAGCAGTGACTGTGCCACCTCTGAGGCTCAGCAAGGTCACACCAGCCCCACATCCAGAGCCAGGGGATGCTGAAGCATTTCCAAGTGCCAGGACCAAACCCTCTGGCACATCCCTGGCAGAGGCAGCAGCCCTGGATGGACCCACCTGGGCATCCTGCAGGAAATCCCTGCACAGCTCCATCCTGAACAACTGAGAAATTATCCTGGAGACTGCAAGGAGGAGCCAAGGAGACCCCAGGTCCTGCAGCTGGAACAGGAAAAGGAATTTCCTGCTGCACCCGTAGATTTCTTTCCTCTTTCCTGAGGCCACAGAAAACCTTTCTGGGAGGATCAGAAGCAGCTGGATCAGGCCCAGTATCCATGGGCCATCTCCCTAAAATGGGATTTTCAAATGGACCTGCCCATCCCAGCCCACATCCACTCCAGCAGACAATGGAAGTTGTAGGAGTGAGTTAGAACACATTTTAAGAACTTAATTGTTTTCCTTCTTTGGCTCTCCTTTGCTCCTGTTTTAGCCTCATGGGTGATACACTTTGAACAGGTTCCTGTCTCTCTTGTGCCAGACCAGTAACAGAAATGTCCAGATTTTCCAATGTCCCAATGTCCAACCTTTCCTAAATTAATTCTTTTGGTAATGGCAACTAAAAATGCCAAAGGAGAGTGGAATCAGAGGCACTCCACAACCCTTAACTGCAGCAAAAATGGGTAATAACCACTTTTCATCCTCAAGCAACATAAGCAGTTTAATACCTGACACACTGAGAGGTCAGAATAAAGCAAGATTCCCATGCATGCAGAGCAGGGATTCCCCAGGAGAAGCTTTCCCACACACTGAAATGGAGTTTGCTCAGACTGGAGACTTTTCCAAGGAAAAATCTGTGCTGTGCTCCTCCAACAAATGCAACCCAGCCTGCTCTAAACACTGCATCACTGCAAGAGGGACTGATCTGACCTCATCACACAGTAAGATCCTTCAGAAGCTTGGTGGGAAGCTGCATTTCCAAGATTCTGATCCCAAAGCACAGGACTGGGAGGTGCTGGAGTCCAGGACATCCCTGTGGCAGCCCTGGAGGGTTTGGAGACCGGACAGGGGGTCTGGG